>VYXC01008047.1:1219453-1366580 GCA_013397175.1 Platysteira castanea
GCGGCACATCCTCTATATACCGCCGGCCCGCCCGCTCCTCTCTCACACACGCACGCACGCAGGGCACGGAGCCGCGGCGCTGCCCGCTCCGCTCCCTCCCTCCTCGCCGCTCCTCCTCCCGCCCCGCCAGGCTCGGCCCCCGAGGTTCCCCCGCGCCCAGGGCAGCGCCGGCGGCGCCGCGGCGCCACCTCCCGGCCACCGCCACCGCCCGGCCAGCGCCGCCCGGCACTTGCCTTCCGCGGAGCCGAGTCCCGGTCAGCCGCCTTGGCTCCTCCGGAAGGCAGAAGGACGGCAGGGAGACGCTGGGAATGGGAGATCCGTGTGCCTCCGCGGGAAGCACGCGTGGGGCTCCGGCACCGCACCGAAACGCCAGCCAAGGGAGCGAGGGTGAGTGTCCCCATGCGTCTCGTCCCACTGAGAGATGTGGCCAGGAGAGGTCCCTCGGGCTTCAAAGGGGGTGAGCGCAGAATCACACAGTGGTTGGGGCTGGAAGGGACCTCTGGAGGTCATCTAGTCCCCACATCCCTGCCAAGGCAGGGTCACCTGGAGCAGGTGCCACGGAAGTCCAGGTGAGTTTAGGGTGTCTCCAGAGAGGGCAACTCCACAGCCTCCCTGGGCAGCTGTTCCAGCGCTCTGCCACCTTCAACGTAAAAGTTCTCCCTCATGTTGACTGCAACTTCTTGTCTTTTAGTTTTGAGGGAATAGTTATAGCAAAAGCAGAGCAGAGGGACAGCACTGAGCCAGTGATGCCAAAAGAGAAATAACTTTTAATTTGAAAGACTGGCACAAACAATTCCCATCAAGGCCTCGTGCTTTAAATAGACAGAAATTGCTTTACCACAGCTTTTTGATCTCGTAAGATGAAGAGGCTTCCTCAGAACAAAGGCACGTGACCTTAAGTCAGTTTTAGGTATACTCAACTCAAAAGGCATAAAAATGGCAAAATGTCCTCTCACCCAGCAAAATTCCAAATCCAGAGGTTTTAAGGAAATGCTTTTGAAGAACAAAGTCATATGTGCTCCACTAATCACCTCCCCTCGGTTAGAGCCCCTGTGCAGTCAGAGATAAAACATCAGATGACACAGCACATGAGATTTCTAATTTCTCCTTCAGGGTTCCCGACTGACCCTTGGGATTTAGGTGCAGCAGGCCAAATTTCTGCTACAGACAAAGCAAATGACATAGCAAAAATGTCTTTGTACATATTTTTAACCTAGTATTATTTTGAAATATCTTTCCTCCAAACTAAGTATTTTTTCTTCAATCTGAGTGGAGATGTTGGTACTGTTTCTTTAATTAAAAAGCTACAAAACTGGCATGTTGGACTGCTGATTTGCTCTTTTTATAAAGAGTTGCTAAAGCTTTTCATCTGGGCCTTTTCCAGATTCTTCCCCTTCAATGAAAAACTTTTGACTGCCTTCAGAGGGAGGTGAATCTGCTCCTTTACGAGAGCCCATGCATGCAGCATATGCATTTCAAGGCCAATTAACCCATTTGATCTATTTTTTGTTCTTATTAACCTTCGTTGCAAACGTGGGTGTCGCATCAGTCAGGATGAGAGCCTGCTCTCTCCCTGCTGTGCTTTAATTCCCAGCCATTTGCCACGACTTCAAGAACCAATAACCAGTTCTGAGTCTGGCTGCACTGCCATATGGGGTTGCTCCATGATGGGGGAAAAGGGAGAGATTTTCAGGACCATTTTCACAACTGCCTTTTCATCTCACTTCATATAGCATACAGAAGAATGAAAGTAATACTAAAATCCGCAGAAAATAAGAGCAGAGAGTACTGATGCTACAGTACTTACTCATGTTCCCTTAAGCACTTGCATTCCCAGTAGTCTACTGAAATTGGATCTTGGGAAGATGTAAACCTGCCAGGAATGGTGGCACTTCTGTGGCAGTTTTCTCAGCAAATCCACAATCCACTTTCACTTGGCCTGGCCTCATTTAGAGTCTTTGTTAGGGAAAAACAAATCCCAATTTATTGGGATTGAGTTGAGCGTACCTCAGGATTCTGGATTCCAGCAACCATTGAGCTGAACATGGAAGAGGTGGGCCTATGGATTAGGATAAGCTCTGATACTGATGCCTGTCATTACAGATACGAAATTTTTTCTGGAGCAATTTTGTGTTTTTTCAGACTTGAGTATTTTAATCTGATGGTATTTGTCTGAAGAGAAACACCCCTTTTATACATCAGGTATCTAATGGATTTTGCATCGAAAAGAAGAAGCAGCAGAAAAGGAAATGGCATTATGCCTGTGCCTTTTAAACAACAGCTCTGCAAAGTGCTTATGATTCAGCCTGTACTGAAATCCTGGGCTCTGTGAAATCAGTGGGAATTTTAGTTTCAACCCAGATAGCTGGCTCATGTGTTACTGCTATTGCTTAACTAGCATCTGCTCCAGCAAGGAGCACATTTCTTGGTACCTAGTCCATATTGCAAACACAAATTCAGTGTGTGTCTCAATCTAGTTCCTTTTCCACAAAGCTTGGGATCAGTGACCTGGAAACCAGCTACACTCAGCAGGATTGTTACACCCAGAAAGAGTTTGAAGGTCTCGTCGTTAAATGACTGGAATAAGCCTGGCAAAAGAAGAACCAGACACCCTCCTCCAAAGCCTCAGGAAACATCTAAATGCTTATCTTCTATTTCTTCTTCACTCAGCCCCTTTCAGTTCCAAGAGTGAAGGAAAGACGTGGTGTACAAAAAAAAACCTCAGCAACGGACTTACTCAGGTAGTTATTCCAAATCAGATGTGATACCTGCTGGTCTTATGTTGCTGCAAGAACTGTTTCAGGATGTTTTCCTTTCCCTAGGTTCAAAAATCTCAGCCTTGACAGTAAAGTGATTGCCTCACACAGATAATACAAGTTATTTGAATGCAATATATCCTAATACAAGTTATTTGAATATATCCATAAAGCATTATTTTTTATATAAGGGGCTCAGGTACCAATATTTCATTTCCAGAGGAATAACTGAACACACAATGTTTTAGATACCCATCTGGAAATGTGTGTAAACAAATCAGGAAAGGAGCAATAACTGATTTAAATAGCAGATGGCTTTGACCAAAGTCACATCAAATGAAGACACAGCAAGAGCTACACAGAGACTGTATATGAAGTGATACAAGAAACACACTAAAACCTAAGTTTATTATTTTAATTTTGGTTTCAGAGAAATATATATGAAAACTCACTTGCTATCCTGAGTTTATTGGTGTAATTCTAGATTTTGAAAAGAAGCAGTGGCCTCAGCTTTGAAAATTCTTCACTGCAATGGTGCACTGAATACACTAAGAGTTAAATGTAAGTGTTTCCAGGATTTGGGATTAAAGATAAAGTCAGCTTCACCAGAAGTATATCATCCTAACTGCATTTTAAATTAGGTCAAATTATACTTCAATTATCAGTCGGAGCAGGATCATTAAGTTCTATGGAACAACTCTCCAGAAAAGAAATACAGAGAACGTGACCCTATCTCTTGATAAAATCTCAGTCCTTCTGATAAAAAGCTCTTTTCATGCCTTGCAGACAGCAAAGCTCACTGACCAATGAGACACAAGTGCCACAAGGTGTGGTGGAGCTGCCTTGTGTGTTAGGAAATGACACCTTCCAAATGCAGTAGTCACTCATTTGCTGAGAGAATTAATCTGCTAATTCCAAACTCACGGCCAGAGGCCACTGGAATCTGTTTATGTTTAATCTGCTCCCTTTACGAGATGTCATACACACAGAACAGCAGTCAGATACAGCCTTTATCTTTACGAGGGAGCCTGATAACTTACGTGGCACAGCCACTCAATCAGGTGACTCTTGAAGAGTGAATATAAAATTCTGGCACACAAACCACCACCATAGCAACAAAGACAGCCTGGCAACAGCAGCTGCTGCACAGAAAGAAATTGGAAGGGGTGGGGAATCTTGTACAAAAGTCCATTTCCTGTTGAAATCATTTTAATTTTTCCCTCACATCAGAATCACAAATGTCTCTAAAATACTGGGAGAATAAAGATTAATGCACAATATTTGAAATTATTACACAAATGGTGTCTTTGTGTAAATGAAGTGGCTGGGTCACTGCTATACTTACTGGGACCATATTTTATTCTGGATGGATTTTGACCTGATGCACAGCTGGCACCTGTGGAACTCCATGTCACCAGAAACAGTTCCCAATCCTCCAGACAACACCCTGTGTGAGGAAGAATGAAGCCCTGGTGGTTTGGACAGGAGATGCTGCTCAACAGAATTCCTCACCCACTGAGACCTGAGACCTCCTACCCTGCTCTTTCACTGGGGATGGGCCCTGCCTTGAGACGTCCTTCCCTGATCCTGCTCCATCCCATGGGCCCCCTCCATGTGCCCCAGCATCCAGGCCACCAGGGAGCCCTGACACTCTCTGCCTACTTAACCTCTGCTGAAGAAAACCCAAACTATTACCAGAAGAACACAAAATTGCCATACTTGCAACAGTTAAAATGGCAAGTTAAAAAGTCAGCTAATGCATTTCCTAGGAAGCATTAATTCACCTTTTATGTACTATAATCCATTCTTGCTCCCCTGTTAAATTTACAGCATAATACATTTTTTTACAGATTGTTAAAACCAGTCTGTAAAACATACAACACATTTAAGAATGTTGAAGTTAATTATGAACAATTTCATGGCCTACCAGGTCTGTTAAATCACAGGTGGGGTAAACTGCCAAAGGTCCACTGACTTCAAAGCTGTGCGTTTGTTTGTCCCAGTGTAATGTACGCAGCTTTGCCTTTTTTTGTTCTCTTCTACCTTTCAACTTTTGTCCCAGCAGTACAGGCAGATTAGAACCCTGTATAGGCAGATTAGAACCAACTCAAAAGCAGACTCTCTCACCTGCTTTAATTTATATCCAAGTTGAGCTGTGAGTTGAACTAAAAGACAAAAATATTAAATGGGCTGCACAGCAGAAATTGCCTTGAAAATCCCCATCCCGTTTGTAGAGCAGAAATTATGTGGTCTGGACGAGGTAGCTGCTGCATGAATGGGACCTCTGTGCTTCATGAAAAGAGAAAAGAATGCTGGTTTGGGCTTTTCTTACAGTGTCTGAAAATTACAGAAATCTCATGGTATCTTCCAGAGGCACAAAGAGGTTTCCATATTACTTATATGCCCAGCATGCACATAATGAGAGTCAGCACACACTTTTTGTCTGGATTCCCATCCGTAATTCCCACAAAGCTTTTGCATGAATTGCTATGACAAAGCAATATTTAACTAACAGCTCTGAGCTCTATTTCCCATTATCACAGTGGAGTAATGTCCCATGGTAGCTAATTCATGTAGGCCTACAAGTTTGGTACAGTTTAAAAAATATATATATATTGAAGCTGGCAGCAGGATGGTTTATCTTTAGAAAGATGGGAGATTATGAGTCTGAAAAAGTGAATTCTTCACAGATCTGGCCCAATCCTCTTTCCTTAAACTCAAATGAATTCATCTTTCAGGTCCTTCTAGAAGGGTCTCGCCCATTTCATTCCTAAAGGTGAAGAGCCCAAGATACACATACCCCTGATTCTGGAGATCACCAGGGCTTGGTTTAAGTACCCTGAAGATTAAGGGTCTGTACACCAGTGGGTGTATTTCATTTCCATTAAACATCAGAGAAAAGAGTTTATAACACTTTCAGATGCTAAAGAGTTAAGGAGAAAATTTGTGTTGAATTTCTTGCATGGGAAATTTGACATATTCTCAATTTTTAGATTTCCCAATTGCTGTTTCATTTCTTGATACTCCTAAATTAATCCAAAAAGATTTTGATGGTATACCTTACCTTGAAGCAGCTCATTGGAAACTTTATGCCTTGCCTGCTAACACTCTTCTCTAAGCTCATTTCGGAAATAGTCTTATAATACCCTCTCCTGAATCATCAGACTTTCATTACCCTTCTGGCCATTTCACAGAACCTGCAGTTGTAAAGGATGAAATTCCACAACTGACAAAACATTAGTCACAAAGCAATAGAACACCATTTATGTAGCTGAAAACACTTATTTTCAACTATGTTTCTACAACTTGAGGCAATTTTCTTGTGATGTAGGTCTTTGAGCCACATCTCCTGGAGTGAACTGTTAATTCTTAATGGCAAAAAAAACCCCAATTCCCAGTTACATTTCAGAGAAGCTGGTTTAAATCTTATTCCATTCTTAATATTGCTGAACTGAATAAAGCTCTGGTCACTAATAACATTTCTAATGGAAGAAACAACTCAGTCTCCTACAATCTATAAGCTGCCTTAGCCTAGCTTTCCATGTCTAATAGAGGACAGTGTCCTCCATAATGATAAAGCTGAATAATAAACTGAAAGCTATTATGGCCTATCCAAACTCTTACACTCTTATTAATATTCACAATAAGCATTTTCCAACATGTACTGCACTCTCTTGGAAAAAAAATAGAGCACCATTCACCAGGAGCTAACAGTTTTTAGGATTTGAGGTGAGAGCTACAAAGCTCAAAAGGCAGGTTCAGGAACGGCTCTGCTGATGGTCCTGTCACTGTGTGGCAGGGGAAAGCACTTGGCTGTCTGGGAGGCAATCTGCTCTAACAGGATGCCTGCTGAGCAATCAGAAACAACATTTACTGACCTCTCAACCTGGAGACGTTGTTAGAGACATTGTCAGAGGAAGGGAGGATGTCAAATGGGTGAGGAAAAACACCTTTTATAAGGCCACTATGGGTTACATCTTGATATTTATCAGCAAAACGCAGCCAGGAGAAGAGGGAGAAGCAGCCACTGTCTGTCTATTCCATAGCACTGCAAGATCACCGACCAAGTGCTGGTTGCCTTACTCACATTTTGTACCAGATATTCAACTCCACAATACCCAAAGTCCTCTTGTTCCAGGGAAAGTGAGAAGAAAAGGACTAATAGGTCAAACTGAAAAGCTCCAATCATACTTGGGTTAAAGTCAATCCATGGGCAAATTCAAAAAGGCTCTCTGAAAGCAAATAATAAATTATCTTGCAATTATCTTATTTTCTGAGATTATGCAATGGTTTTGATGAAACAGCTGATGATGAATTTAGGTTTCAACATTCACTGTCCCAGTAGTCTTGTAAACACATAAAAGGTCACAACACATCATTTCAAATAAGGAAAAGCAATTATTGTAAGGAGACCTCATCTTTCAGAGCAGCCAACAGCTAAAGAACTATGAGCAAAACAAAGCTGAATGAACGTCACAGGCTACAATAAAAAACACCTCTTGACTTTTCTACACAATGAGATTTGCAGCAATCATAAGGAATGCCTGGCACACGTGCTTATTTGAATTAACATTCCCCCACCAGTGTTACCACTGTGAAATCTCAGATTATCTACAAGCAGATTGTCTGCTTATAAAATTAATCTGAATGTAGATGCCAATTAAAGTATATTTTTACTTAATAAAACAAAGAATAATAGTCTTTATTTGCTTTTACAGAGCCAAGATTATGTTAGGTGATTTCTAAACTTGTGATACACCAGGGATTCAAACAGGAGTGCAGCCTCCTTTTGCACACACATTTTTAGCAGCTGGAACTGTTTGTTACCATCTCAGTGACACAAAGGAAGCGTGCTCAGAGCAAGGATTATCACTGCCCTAAAGAGACCAAGATCTTACAAGAAGTCTTAGATAAGCTGAGACCTGAGTCCAGATTTCCAAGAAACCTAATCAAGTAGTGTTTCTCTGTTCTCCTCCATGCCTCACAACACTGATAAAAAAATAGATGTTTTAGATATGATACAATAGCAAGAATCAACAGAGCAGTGTAGGGAAAGGATCTTGTGAGTAGCATTATATAAATATCAGTCAATGAGTAGTGTTTAATATATACTGGCACCAAGTCTGTCAATAAAATTCTAGTCATTGACACCATCTCAAAGCCAGCACAATAGGAGCTATTATTGAAGAAGGATTTAAATTAAAGCATAGCTGCCTTGCAGGCTAGTTCAGAAATACCACCTAAAATAGAAGGCAAACAGCAATGTGACTTCAGCTTGGCATTTTGAACAAATTCACCACAAATTCAGTAAGGCGAGCTCATCACCACAAAGCCAGAGCAGTGTCAGTCCTGCTTCAAATCCAAATGCCTGATCACACACAGCACTGATCCTCCTTGGCACTTCACTGATTTCCATTGAGCTGCAGGTACTGATTTCTTTTCAGGATCAGTTCAGAAAAGGTGATTTTCACAGACAAATGGGACATAGGAACTCAAGAGGCCCTTAACATGGGTCTTTTCACATGCAAATTAATGATTGGAATCTATTTTTTCAGGAGATGCAAAATGCTGCCATATGACTATTCTCACAAATGTAGGCTCCACAGTCTGTGAAACATTTCAGAGTCAGAGCTCCTTGCCTTCCTCTACCACAGTTCATCACTGAAAACTTTCTCCTCACTCACCTAAAAAATCGACATGAGTATTACCTGATAATGATCTTGCAAGCTGTAATGAATATCTAACTGCACCATAGAATAATGCTAAAATATGCCAGCTTTATTGTAGAAAAAATATAACAACACACTGAGTTTTGGCAGTGGAGACACAGGCATTGGTTTGGGACCAGTTTGCTTTCTCCCTGGTAAAAAACTGTTTCCCTCTAATTATTTAGTGGAAATAGTCAAGCCTTTCATTTCCATAGCGTGGGAAGGTGAGGAACTCAATCCCCAGATTCCAAGCCCTCAGGATCAGCTCTGTGGCCTTGTCTCTTCTGCAGGTAAAGTCTCTACACCAAAACCTCCCTACTTACTTTTTCATCACCTTCCTACACTGGGGAAGTTCACGTACACCTCAGCCCCTGCCCCGATATTTGGCATCAGACCATTTCACTTTGTGCTAGAAGTGTTTTAATACCAGATTGTCAATATAGAGGAATAATTCCATTTATTGGGTGGGAGCATGGAACACCTTTGGAGTCACCTAGCACGTTCAAACCAAACTGCAAAGATCCAAGACTACAGAAATTGCTCAGAGCCCCAGGAGGATAATCCAGCAGTGCTCTAACATCCGATCACTCACTGGTGGGAAATGGCTGACTTCCAATATGCCACAGGGGTGCCAGTCTCCTTAATTTCCTTCCTGAACTGTTTTGGAATACAAGGGATCTCCAGAGATTTCAACTGGAACAGCTTTAAAATCTTCCATTCTCACACGGTGGGCAGATCACTGTTCTTGGTACTGCACCAGCCTGAGCAACATCTTACTCACAGCTGCTATTTGGATTTTGTCTCTCGGGGAGGGTGGGCATTGAATTTGAGCAGCTTTAGGAAACACTGGTCTGCAGGTACTGAGTGACCTGGGCAGCAGATTTAGAGTGTGATCCATGGTTCATTTCTGGCAAAGCAGAGTATTCTGTACTCTCATCTATTTTTGTGTTTCTGATTCATAAAATGGCTTGGAGGGGACCTTAAAGACCATCTAGCTCCACCAAAGATAAAAGTGTAATTATCTGACAAATACAGTTTATTCCTCCATTTAAAAAAGGAATTTCAGATAAAACTAGACACTGCTGGTGGCTGAACATTTTTTTAAAATCTGCCGTTCTCAGGCACATGTCTTTTGTAAGAATTAGCATTTTGGGATAGTATTTTCTCAGCATACTGTGTTGTTAGCAATTTTACAAGAACATTGGGTATGGAGTTTTCTGAGATATGAGAAAAGGAATTGGTAGGCTCTTTCCCCTTTGTGTGGATAAAATAAGTGTTATAGGTATGTCATATCTATGCACATACACATCCCTACTTATATTTAGCTAAATAAATCTTGTTTGTAACACAACATACAAATATTCCTCCTGGCAAACCAGACATCTCACTGATATTTTTCTTCATTTTCTAAACCAAGCTATTTGCAACATTATCCCTTTCCAACTGAAGGAATACTTATTTTCCTCTCTGCAACACTTAAATCCTCAAGCCCAATTACAGCTGCTTTTGCCAACCTCTTAAAACTCATTTCTGCCATTAAAGAACCAGCCAGCTCGACTGCAGCACGGACCAGTAGATAAATCACAGCTGAGAGCAGCTTATGGGGCTGTTTAGGAAACCACCAGCCACCACTTCCCAAATGAAACAAAACTCATCCATCCTTCTCTTACTCCCTCCCTGGAGTCAGGAGGCAGCAATTAACCCTTTGCCACAGCCCCCTCTTCCCTGTGGCCTGCACCTAGCACTTGGCAGGCTCCTCTCCAAGTCACCAGGAGGCTGTGTTTTAATCCTAGCAATGCACAGCTAGGATGTATTTACAATACAATACAATACACAGCTGTTGTATTTGCAAAGTTTTGCCCGTATTCCCAAATAAAGGTATTCTTGTTTCTCCAATCAAGTTAAAGTCTGAGGGAGAGGCTGCCTGTTAAGATAAGCAGGAAATGCATTTGGAGTTACTTGGCCTTTTGGCAGAAGTGGTGGATTCATGCTTGGGTAGCACCTACCACATGTAGCAGCTATTTGGATTTGGCCCATGCTGCTTCTAACAATTTAGCTTCAAGAGGCTTTTCTGTATAATGTTTTTCTTTAAAACATCTCATAGCTTAGAAAATAGACAAGACTTCATTTTAGCTTGAATATATAAAGTTGTGTACTCTAATGAAGAGTCTTAATCCCTGTGAAAGAACCTCCTTTCTAAGAGAGAGACAGCCACAGCTCTCCTCTAATGGCAGCATTTCTATGTCTGAGAAAAAGCTATTAGGAAGATACTGCCTTGCAGTGCTATAAAAATGAGTTAAAAGTCATCTTGCTGCTAGGTATTTTATATCTACAGCTACTCAGAAAAAACCCATCATCTCAAATTCAAGAGGGGGAAACATTCACAACACATCTTCGGAGGTTGAAAACGAAAAAGGAAAGGTTGCTTTATGCATAATATATAATATCAACAACAGGTTTCAGTATATGAAAACACTCTTTAATATTTAAAGGGCTATTATGTGTCCCTTAATGCCAAATGATGCAAGGTCAGCTGTGCATGAAAAATAATGACATCAAAGGAAACTGTATCTACTGAAGATATTGTGGAACTAATGGAGCTGCTGTCCCTATGTCTCTGGACACGTTTTCTTTCTAACTCCCTGATCTTAGGTGTTTAGTTGTTTGCAATAAACACAGACATTTCTGTGCCTTTCCTGAAGGCAGACTTTTAGAAATGGGTGTGCTACAGGCATAGAGACCATTCTGCACCCCATGGATTTGTTCTGCTGTGGTGTTTAATCCGTGAAGCCTCTCAAGGGCTAACCAAGTTTGACACAGGGGCAAACCAGGGGTGCTTTGTCTGTGCCATGGCATACAAATGAATTTCCCCAGACACACTAAGATCACAAATACAATATAACAATTTCATTTCCCATGGCATTACTGTTCATTCTTGATTAGCTCTGCTTCCTTTACCTGGGTCACACGTTTGAGTCAAAAATTTGTTCAGGTAAGCAACTTTGTGGGTAAATTCTTACTGCCTGCAAAATACATGCACATTCCCCCTCCATTTGTAATTTTAAATCCAAGCATTCTGACACAGCTAAATCCCACATGGAACAGAGAGACTACAAAGCAAAGTGCCTGTGAAATGCTGCCAGAAGCTCTAAAGGAAACTGCAGACTCTCCACACCTCCATCTGCCCATCCTCACATCAGTGGGCAGAGAAAACTTTATGTTCTTCTGCACCAGTTTTAACCCATCACAGCACACAGCAGCTGCTTGGATGCTCTCTGTAAAAGGGAGGCTGCATTTGGAAGCTCTGCCCCACAAGCCCTCTAAAGCATTCTGGCTGGCTGTGCCCAAACAGCTCTGGTGCACTCCTAAAAATACACCCAGCTGACACTGCTGCATCAAACCCCCAGGAGTTCAGTCTCAAAGATGTGCCTGATTTAACATCACACTCAAATATACTGTCCAAGGCAAGGCAGTATTCACCCAGTGAAGACAATTCACAGGCCTACTAGTAACTGTTAAATAGCCCAGTAATAAAGGAATATAGTGATCTTCAAACCCTCAGGCAATAAAACTCCCCATTATTTGTCTAAATTCAGGAATTTGCTTGTTATAAACGTAACTGCCACGGTTTGTGATCCATTAGTGAACTACTTTATATAAACCACCATAATAGCTTTGTGATTTACACTCACTATTTAATACTCTTTCCATCAGTAGCATTTTGGCAGTGATTCTTATTGCAAGTGTTCAGTAGAGAATAATTTCCTTGTAGTCGGTAATTGCCACCTCTCAAACAATTTCAGCCTTTTAGTACCAATTTTAAGAGAACTTTATGAGGAGTCACATATGAATATTCATCAAGTATTGTATTAGAGATATAACTAGTCAAGCACAATAGATCAGAGTAAAAGAAAAAGATCCTTACTAATTACAGTATACTCCTAAAATATCAAAGGAATTATTACTAGTGTATTTCAGAAATAAGGCTCCTGGCAATGGCACCTGCATTTCAGTCAAGCTTATTCTCAAATCATCAAAGTAGGGTAATTGTGACATCGATTATTTTTAGGTTGCACTTAAAACACGTTTGCTTTACTCCAGGTTCAGCCTTGGTGTTTTTCATAAATCACTTTCACCTGAAAGCTTCCTTAAGGACAAAGTCAGAAGCTAATGCAGATCTGCTGTGGATAACTTGTCAGTCAACAGGCATCTACAGCAGACAAGACTTACATAGGAGAAGTGTGAAGTGAGAAGGAAAAGATGGATAACCAGAGCTTGTTTCCATTAACAGTGCCCATTTCCCAACTGTTTCATCAGGCTGTACCACAAATGGCTTCACATGACAAACTCCTGACACACGTATTTTGACAAGTACCAAAAATAGCATTTGTAGAGACAGAACTCGTGCAAAAGGAACACCTTCAGGACAGGAGCTTCCACAGTTTGCAGGACTGTGAGATGGCAAGAGCAAAGATGTGTGGTAAAAGTGTCTGAGAAATGCCTGCACACAGAGCCTTCAGAATTTCATAGAGAAAGCAAGAGGTGAGAGGATGAGCATTTCCCACGAGCCTTCCTCCTGTAATATATTAGATCTTTCCCCATTACTTTGCCACTTTGGAGTAAACCAAGATCCAATCAAGTGATATGAACTGGTACAAAGCAACAGAGCAACACTACAGGAGACTC
This sequence comes from Platysteira castanea, assembly GCA_013397175.1. Classification (NCBI taxonomy): domain Eukaryota; kingdom Metazoa; phylum Chordata; class Aves; order Passeriformes; genus Platysteira; species Platysteira castanea. The sequence continues at coordinate 1,232,604 of VYXC01008047.1, forward strand.
TCCATCCTTTGTTGGATGCAAGGGGAAACAGTGACCAAGGATGAGGAAAAGGCAAGTTCTAAGCCCATCTTTTACTCATTACATTTGGAAGAACACACACTAAAAGGTATAAAATCATTGAAGGGACAATTTCTGTGGTAACCTAAATCTATGAACTTTTATGTTAACTGAGAAAGAAAAATTACCTATATTGATGACCATCATAATTTAGAACAACATTTGGCAACTAATACTGCTAGTTTGTCATCTTTATGATTTCCTTTTGAAAATGCAGGATATGGTCCCTCAAGGATTCATGCTTGTATGGAATAGTGAGACATCAGTCAGTGGCTAATCCACAGAAAATACTGTTTCTGTTTAATGGCATTTATCAGAATGATAAGACCAACTGGCAAAGAAATGTGAGCGTGATTACAGATATTCCTGTTCTACTGTCAGCTATCAAGGATACAGTTTTATTCCCTATTTTACATATTTATGCTGACATGAATAAGCAATGGATTCTGATATAACAGTGATTTAACCTCGCCTCCTTAAGCAAATAATTTTAATACATAATTACAAGTAAACATTTAACATTTGCTTAGAGTATAAACAATTTAAATACAGTTCAAATGTTGAATGTTTCTTTACATTAGATACTCCTAAACTTATATCACAAAAAGTAAAGATTTATTTCCTAATCCATTTATATGCTATTTAGAGAGTCAATCTTCCTCTAGAATTTGTTCACATGGTTTAAATAAGCACAAAACCTGCTGAAATTATTGTAAACCAGCCCCAAATAATGATCTGCCTGTGTGGAGCTAAGTGAGATTAAGTAAGCACTGGACTGCATCAGCACATGCCCTGTGCTTGTGATTTGATCAAGACTTGCCCAAGACCTCAGACACTCAGTTCAGGATCCCCTAGGAGGGTCCACATCTTCGTGAACACTCAGTGCCAAAAAATCTGGAGGAAAACACAGGTATTTAACTGCCTAGACTGCATGGAGAAACTTAGCTCTGCTTTGCATGCTGAGCTATTCTTTGAAAATGGAGCTAAATAAACTATTCAACATCTGATTTAACACCCTACCCACCTCAAAGATGAGAACAAGCAGCTACAATTCAACTTAAATTTGCTTTAAAACACTGAGCTCTAAAATACTTTTCCTGCTTTTTGCATTTCAGTGGCTGTGTTTTCACTGGTGATACACCAGAACACAGGACTTGAACACATCCCAACGTGCAAACACCCCACCAGGGGGGATCCTGACTTGCCACACCCTGAGCTGACAGGGCCCTACCTTGTTGGAAGCTACTCCTGGTGCCCACCACAGAGGATGCTCAGTCAGGGACAGGTAGGAAGGTCTTGACACCACAGGAAATCTTCTGGCAGTACCAAATGCATTTCTGGGTTCCTTCCCCACCATTGCAAGTTTTTATGCTTTTGTTTAAACACTGCTTTTTCCAGCCTTTATTTCAGAAGTCTCCGGGTCATTCTGACTGCAGGCTGCCTCACTTCCAGAAAAGCAGGTTGGGACCAAAGTGCTCTGAGCCCTTTTGGGAAGCCCAGCCACACAGCCGCTGATGGTGCTGCTCCTACCTTGGCAGGTGGAGCATCCAGGCTGTTTGCCATGGGCAAACTGAGCCAGAACACCACGTTCTTGTAACTTTTTGTGGACACAGACATTTATAAACAAAGCTGAATTGGTTGAGGTGAGTTATATTGCAGGCAAGAATGGGGGATATTATGACTGGTTAGTCTAATTTGTAATTTTTTCTTCAAAAAGCTACAGATTTCTCCCAGTGACCTCTGTAGCTCAGCCTGCTTTGAACTGCTATTAGCCATGCCTAATATCAGATTTATTAAACCACAAAGTTCCGATGTTTCCTGCACCCATGTGGTGTTTCAATGTCCAAGGATCTATTACTAGTTCTGACAGCAGAAAGGGAGCTTTTCTTTCTTTTCTGTAGAATATCTAGGGACCATTTTGAGGTCCTTTGTATGCCAAGCTGATCATCCAGGAATCTGTCTCCCCTTGCAGCCACGCTCAGGTCTTTTCCCTCCTCCCACCTTCCTTTTATGCACGCCTTGTTCTCAGAATGCGTGCTCCTCACACAAGTGCCTGAAAAGCGATGGGAATGCTAAGTGCCATGTGAGATCATCTCAAATAAGATTGAGCCTGAAAGCTCTTCAGAAATTCAGACTTACTCTTGTAGCAAAAGAATATGAAATATGTCAGGCCCAGCTACTCTGACCACTCACTTATGCTAATGGACTTTGATGGGAACTTCTCTCATCAACAGTTTTTAATGCCTCTTCAGAGTGCTTCAGATCCTTGATAGGCCTAATAGTGTGGGGAACAAAGATATCCAGATGAATTATGCTTTCACAGTAACATTATCCTGTCATTCTCTCCTTGTTCAAGCTTGAAATCAGTACCTCAGGTTAGAGTGACCTCAAATGCACATCAGAACCTAAGCCTTTTAGCTTTCATTACAACTTGGTTTATTCTGCCCGTACAATTCACTCCCAAATCTAATCTGTCAGAAAACAGGAATTAGACTTGAATGGGAATAGGAATAGCCACAGCCATGTTGACTAGAATGAATAGCATTTATGAAGAAAAGCCATTTCTCCAATGTCCTCCCAGAGCGAAGTAGTAACTGTCTCAATAAAACACTGAAATAGATCCCAATATAGTTGGTTTGTGCTGCCCCAATTTTCCAAAGATACATTGACTTAAAAGTGAAATACAGAATTTGAGAGACTTCTCAAAAAGCTCTTTCCTCACACAATTTCACAGATGAAAAGAACCAGAGCAGTCACAAATGATACAACACTTACCAGCATTTACAAACAAGTAGAAATAGAAGGTGACAAAGAATGTAACACCACTGGCAAATGCAATCATACAGCGAAATCACACAAAGAGGAAAAAGTCAGATTTTTACACCTATGCCAGTCCTGAGCCTACAGGAGGGCATTTTGGAGAAATGAGCTAAGCAACAAGTTCCAGGAGGTTTTCAGAACTTTCTATGCATTCCTTTAGAAAGGCAGGGCTGCTGGTGCTGAGCACAAGAAAAATAGAGCATCAAGGATCTTCATCTAAATCTGTTCTCACTTCTGTAGTAGAGCACTACAAGTTCGCGCAGTAAATCCATAATTGTAATTTTCCAGGAAAGAGAAGAGAAACTGGCTCTATAAGAAGTGCATTCCTACAGTCATAGGTAATTAGCAAACAGAAAACTGTCAGAAGATTTCGGCAAGCCCAGGCAATAATGACTCACAAAAACAACTTTTTTAGCCAAGAAACTTTCTATACCTCTTTCATCCTTCCTTTCTGTTACACATTGCGCAGCCTCCAACATTTCACTCTGCCACCTGCACTTCATGGTTTTATGTGTTTGGAGTCTACAAGTCAATCAAAAGAGGTAAATCTATAAAAAAATAAATCCCCACTCCCCTGGCAGCTGTGGGTCCTTGCTAAGCAGGGTGTTGTCAGTGTAAGAGCCAAGGATGCATCCATTTAATTTGCTCACCTCCAGCATTATATTCATATCCAGGAAGTCAAGCCCTCCAATAAGCCAGAACACTCTTGGATTCTACTAACCCACTCCTTGTTTTTAGGAACTCCTTTCTGGAGTCTGTTAAATGGATCACATGACAAATGGTAAACAATTTGAGGTTTAATTCTGATTTTGGTATTAGATTTCAAAAAATGCCTTCTTGTAATTATATTTCACACTTGTGACAATTGTACTTCGCAGACATGCAAGGGTTAATTAGTTATAATTCCCCTTGAAAAGTGCAAAAATGCTACGTAAGTGCTAAATGCCATAAATTTCTCCAATAATGAATTGGCATAATTCCTAGTCTTGATTACAACTTGTCCAAAAAAACTATGCATAATGCATATTGTACACAGAAAGGGCCATCATCCATTATATATGACCTTGGGCAGTCTGCAGAACGGATATTAGCCTAAGTAATCCACTCAGTATTTTGCTCTCTCTAAAACGGCCCAGAATTAATAGATTGTAAAATATGTATCTTTGTTCTCCCCTATCTTTGCTTGCACTTAGCATGGTAATAAAAGTTGTTTCTTTAATATATGAATTATGCATTATATATGAGTATGAACTGTGAAAGGCTCACATGAAGCAAGACTAGATTGGCTTTCATTCAGTTTAGACAAAATGCAAAAATAGCTAATAATAGGAGTAATAATGCTGTTCTGATTATATATGTTCTACTTCAATACTATGTAACAACACAGCTTGAGAACCTTATAGGAGTTAACAAGTTACCACATGATTGGGCATTATCCCCACACTTGCAAGGAGCAAAAAGAAATGACGAAGTGAATTAAATTGCCCGACATAAAATAAAGGGCCAGACTGCGCTAGAAACACGCTCAGTCTCATAAATTGCTGGTTAGCAGTCACACCTCCAGCTCTCTCTTATCAAAAGGATTTCCTTTCTGATATAGCTATTGTTGCATCTTGTTATTTGTCAAGAATTAACATCTCCACAATGGTCACATGGAGAGACATAGCTCTGAAGGAAGTGGCTATTAATATTAAAAATGCAGACAACTTAGTGGAAGAGCACTAAAGGAGACAAAACACACCAGAATCAATTTGCAACAGGCACACAAATGTTTGTGGGAAGAAGCCTCTAGCAGTGAGCTCCCTGGACTATCAAGGCCAAAAAACATAACAGTCCTGGAAGAAAGGAAGCATGGTCTTGGAAGCTTTCATTTTATTTCACTTGCATGGTAACACAAGAAAATCTGGTGCCTCAATCATGCACAGTAACTTCTGTGTTTATATTTGCAGACAATAAGGACTCTGGCTGCTGGGAGGCACTCCGTTTCTAAAATAAGACCATAAACATTTGTGGAGCCACACAGGAGCAATATTTCCTCTACCAACTTAAATTTCTCTTCTTGGACAGCTATCACTGGCAGGAAATTTGGGGGAAGATTTTCTTGGCTTTGCTTCAGCTCTGGACTACTTCCCATGAGTTTTCTGGGACCCTCATCCACATCAGTGTAAAAAAAGAGCACAAAGGCACGGAAGGCTCTTGTCTTTGCCACTACAACTTAAGATCTCATGAGCTTCAGGCATTCTGAGTGCTGGAAAGGAAGAACAGGACACAGGAATCCTCCTCCCATCCTTACCTTCCACACCCCACACAGACCTGCCTGTTTGCTGTCCTGTCAGGAGAAATGGACTGGAAAGGAACCAGAACCCCTCCTAAATTTCCCTGCTCCCCATGGTTTGTAACTGTAGTTAGCAGCTGCTACATGCTCAGCCTCAGGGTGGCAAACCTTAAGAGCAGGAATTATTCAGGCTTATCTGTCTCAGGCCCTTTCTCTTGCTAAATTTCAGCTGGACTGGTGCTACTTGCAGGGTGTTCTCAGTCTGCAGCAGTTGGCAAAGTCAACACCCCTCCAGCCTGACTGCTGTGCTCAGAAGGGAGCGTTCATCCTGTTACTGTCACCCCAAGTGCCCAGAACACCTTGCACAGGCAGGAGCACCACCTCTCCCATCTGCTGCTGGCCGTGCATCGCAGCCTGTGCCGGGCACTGCTGGTGCCACAAAGGCAATTAATCCTTCACGACTATTTGGCCCTTGGCTTCTCTGAGGGTTCCCAAAAAGTCAGGTAATGCCAGCTACACAGCTCCTTTGAGATGTGCCTCTTGTCAGCTATGAGAAAGGATTTGAGCCTCACTATTTTCAGGGAAGACTATCAAATAATACTTTAATTTGCTTACAGCTTGCATCTCAGCTCAAATGAGAGCTAAGAGGAGCAGCTGAGTCACTCAAGATTGCCCTGATCCCTGCATCAGAACTGTTTATAAATCCCAGCTTAACAGGCATCTGGTGAAAACTTGGCAGACAACTTTGCCCAGTGGTAAAAAAAAAAAAGTATCTATTTCATCTTTGGAACATTCGCAGTCTCCAGACAGCTGACCAATGAATACTAAGCTGCTTTCCCTAAATATGCAATTTGTTGGCAGTCTCCAAAGGGTTAAGGGCTAGATTTAATTGCTAATAAAGTTGAATAAAATATTCTCAAAGGAATTAATGGGAATTGTTTTAAGCTTCAAACTCAGCTAAACCAGTTTTTAATTAAGCCATATTTAATAAATAACCTCTAAAACATCTCTGCTGCTTTAAGGCTTACTAAAGAAAGGCTGATTCTCAAAATATTTTTTTGCATACTCGCTAGCTGCAATACAGAGGAGGTTGGGCAGTAGAATAAAGCATTGATTTTAATGCAATCAACCTTGCTGTGATAGCTTTGATTTCAATTGCGTTAGGCCAGGTTTGCAGCGACTGAGGATATTTGAATATTTTATAGCACTCTGAGCTGATCTCAATGCAGTAATGCAAGAGGCTCTTCCATACACACAAACTTTCATATTGGTACATTTTCCCATTCAGCATGGAGAGACTTTTGAACACCTGGATGTGGGACTCCGTGCTCCGTTTGTGCAGTGCCTGGCAGAGTGCAGCTCCAACGCACAAACAGGGCCGAGGGGTATTCCAGTGATACAAACCCGAGTGATTTACTTACATTTCACATGTCTTCATGTCACAAAGCAGATGCTTCTCCTGTCACGTGCCGAGGGTTGCATGCAAAACCCCTCTGACTCAGCACGTGTGAGAGGCAGCAGAGACCTTCCTGACAAACCATATGGCACGTTTATTTAGGAAGCTGTGTACTTAGAGATGTGCTGCCCAAGAACATGCTTGTCAAACAATTGTGTGGTCTACAAACACAAAATAGTCTTAATATGGTGGGAAGTGTGAATAAAATGCAGCCAGGCTCCAGCTCCCTTCCTGGCTCCAGCACAGCCCCACTGAAATGAGCCGTTCAGCCTATCCAACGCCTGTATCACCAGTCAGGCCTGCTAATTCCAACACATCCTAATCCTCTCACCCTGCTCATACCTCCTGCTATCAGTTAGGAGTCACTGCCACTCTGAGCTCCCCTCCAGCCTCTCTGACCGTGACAATCCCTGAAACCAACGGGATTGTCATCCTGGAAGCCAATGTGCTGCCCAGGCCACTTGAGCTGCCACCATCAACTGGGCAGCTAATTAATTCATTTAGCTGCACTAATGGATGAAGCAGCTCATTAGTGCAACTGAAACAATTATTTGTGTACAGTAAATACCAGCAAAACAAAGTTCTGCAGCCCAAGCACCCGTACTACTGGATTAATGACTGCTCTGCACGATGAGCAAGGAGGAAGCACAGTGGAATCCCAGGGATCTTCTTGCTTTTTTCCTGCCTATTTACACAAGTCCTTGATGTCAGGACCTAGAGCATCTCCCTCCCCACTAAACTTCCAAAGGCTGATCAGCTCTGTGAATAAAGCTGGGAGCTGCCTCAGTAGCTCTGCTAAGGTATCTTGGGGAGGAGTTCCCCCCCTCCTGCCCTCAGCTCCCATCTAAGCTGAGGCTCTCACCCTCATCCCCTGCCAGGGGTCTGTCCCGGCTGTGTCACACAGCCATGCCCATTCCTGGCTGTGGATCCCTTGATCCAAACCCTGATCCACAGACTGACATCCCAGCTGCCCGTGGCCTGGCCCCCAGAGGGACCTGATGTCCTCAGAGGCAGTGGGACAGAGCCTGGCAGACAAGGAACGCCCAGAGCCTGCAGCTCCTGGCTCCCCAGCCAGCCATCAGCCCACACTGCACACTGATATTTAGATTTCATAACTGTATGACAACTTTATATACTGGGAAATACACATTTCTTAAATGTCTCGGAAAATAACCTCAAAGTAAGAAAACTAAAAAGCACTCAATACAGACATGTATAGCTACCCAATGGGCAAGGCATGTACCTCTTAATTGGGATTTTAAACTTCAAGAATCAAATAGTGCCTCAATTGCAACTTTTTTAATCTTAATACATCTACCTGGAGAATTAAAATTTATGGAGGATTGAAATTTACTTCCTATCATGACAAAACCACAAAGGCTGGGTTTGTTTCCAGTTGAAACCTATTGTGATTTGCAGTCAAAACATGACATCCACTCCGTCAACCATCTGAACTGCAGTCAGGAGCAGTTCTATTCTAAAGAAAGTCATCTTTCCATCAGCTTTAGTTGTGTGGGCAAGGCTCTCTAAAATAGCTGCTCTTCCTGGTGCAGCAGGGTCACAGCAGAGCTTTTCAGAATGAACAGCACTATAATGGGGCCATTTCTGTTTGCCTTTCTAACAGAAAGAGTTTCTCAAAACATGCTCTGCACAAGAAAAGTCAAGCAGTTCTTTACTCAATGCCAATAGTAATTTTTCTCCTGCTCACAGATTTAGGCAGCCTGCTTGCAACCTTCTCAAATGATTTCTACTCCAGGAAGAACAGTGGATATTCAGCTGTCATTTACCACAGAAGAGCTGGGAAAGCACAATTAAAAGGAGGGGTCAGCGGTGGAGAGTATCACAGAGGCTGCAGGCATTGTAAATGGTGTGTAAGGGACTGCCCACCACTGCTGAAATGCACTCTAATTCACTCAGGAAACCAAGTGCTTATCCCACACCTAAAACAGTCAGTATCCTCACAGGCCAGCTAAATTCATGCACTGGTTCTGTTCACACAGTGCAGGATTTGATGAAAAGCTCCTCACAGCAGCCAGTGGGAGAGTTTGCTCAAGGGACCTGCTTTTCCAGCTTTCCACTTCCTGATGGCAACTGATGGCTGAGGCACCTGTATTTCAGAGGGTTCAGGTTATCCCAACACTGCTCCCTGCTGCCTCTACACAGGGATCTCTCTTTGGGTACCTGTCAGTGCCTGCATAAGTCAGTCATGAGCCTTTGCCCCTTCCAGATACTGCAGCAATTTCAGATCTGACATTTTCATCAGTGGCAATCCAGTCAAAGTCAGCTTGGCAAGTGCAGGTTTATAGTACTGATCCTCTTGAAATCACCGAGGGTCTACCACTAAATCCTATAAAGGCATCTGTTACCTTGGGCTTTTACTAAAGTCTGTTTTTCTATAAGCCTTCTGGTTTTAACCTTGGAGTCAGAGATTTTCTCACACAGTTATGTAAATAGAGCCGATGTTTACTTAAGTATTGAAATGTGTATAAGAATAGTGTCGTGTCAATAAACTCGAGCATTCTGCTTCTTTCTGCTGAACCTGGCAGGTGTAAGAGCGTCTTATTGTGTCCCCCGGACACAGGCATCCATTTGATTTGAGCATCACCTCCACTGAAACTCATGGAAAGGTGTTCATGAGTTTCAACAAGTGCTAAATGTCCTGTCACCTCAGATCTGTTACAGATCTGAGCACACAGAGGTGACAGCTGTGCTGTCAAAATCACCACAGATGCCAGAAGATGAATGCAAATTCTTGTTACTGGGCCATCACATCACCATCCCCACAGAAACTGGGAATGTCCTGGATGCAATTTCTAGGGATGTTCCAGGTGCAATACATAAGCACCATGTAAAAGCCAATCAGTGCTGCTAGAAACAGGCCCAAAGACCCCAGATCAGAGCAGGCAACACCTTGAAATCCATCAGGCAGCAGCCATGTGTTGGTTGTCTAAGTACTACTAGGTGTAGAAGACAAATTCCAGAGTGACATAACAAATGAAAAAATGGGGCCTCAACATAGGCAGAACCAGCAACACTTTTCAGAGTACTGTTTGCACTAAAGGCTCATTAAAAAGGGAGGAAAAAAATGTTTGTCAGACCTAATATTAATGTGAGAGCACAAAGTGGCTGTCTTAGAGAAAAAAACATTAAAAATACTTGAGGCAGTCTCAGAGCAGGAACTATAGATATCATTTCATTTCAGATTTTTCATCAGTTACTACACCTTGGGAAATGTTCCGATTCCAAATGGATGATAAAATAAACTTTAGATAAGCATTAATTCGAGTACTACAGATTCATATGCTGTATTTTTATCTAACTTTTCTTGAGTGCAGTCCATGAATAATGTCATACTAGGGTGGCTTCATATAGGTTTTTCAGAGAACACTTGTTCTCCCCCCCCTCCACAGAGACACATGGAAGATAAGCAATTTTATAAAAAAAAAACTCTGAAGGGCAATCTTTTTGCTTTTCAAAAGCTTTGAGATCTTAAATCAGATGAAAATTAATTGCATGCAAATGTGTAACAACTCCAAGATTCAGCTCACCCTCCTTGTATACAGCTGCAGCTGATTTTTGCCCCCTTCTAGGTAGTCAGGAAATTACTTTGAAGTCTGCTGCTAATACTTCAGTTGGCATTCTAGGATTTGAGGCTGGGAAGTAAATACATCTTTGAAGCTTGATGTATCAGGCACGAGGCTTGAATCACCAAGTGATTAACTTTGTCCATCAAAACAGCCCTGAGCCTTCACACTGAGCTTTTCAATTTGTGGAATGGAAAAATCAAAACAGGATAACATACTTGACACAGAGAAATCATTGGTAATACACTGACAACACAAAACTTTGAGCCCATGCACCTCTCTGGATTCACGATAGAGGACTCTATGAGCTGGGTTAATAAAGTTATGTCCTGAGAGTGAAGACTCAGAGAAGCCAAACTAAATTTTGCCCCAGCCTGGGGACAGGTATGTCAGGAAAGCCAGGCAAAGCCTCTGTGGTGCTGGTTCAGCTGCCAGGACCTCACAATAGCAACTGTGCTGTCATTCAGCACTTCTGAGCTTCCAAGAGGAAATTGTAAGGGAAAAGGGTAGCAAAGAGGATAAGAAGGATTAATTTAAAATGCACATTTTATCTTTTTACTCAGAAAACCAATGTTCAAACAATAACATCTACGCTTAAGAGATAAAGGTGAAGCTGCAGAGAAGAGCCAAAATCCATTAGTACAATGAGTGCTTCCAATTTTAGCAGTGACAAGCAGAGCCCTTCCATACAGAGGTTAGCTAAACAGTTATTTTAAGGACTCACTGTCCTCAGTGGAAAATTAATAGAGCAAGTGTCAAAAGCCTTTCATGATTTCAGAAATTAGAACAGTCTGTCTCCACTGGGTATCTGTCCTGCATAGAGAGCCTTCACCTACTGAAATGTAGAGTGGGAAGTTTATTCAGCAGCTGCAAATTAGCACAGCTGTCCTGGAAACACATTGTCCACATCTCAATCACACACTGCATTTGAGGAGTGCACTGCCTGCAGAGAGCAACACCATTCCTCTGCTCAAGCTACTGATGTTCACAGCAGTAGAAAATTAAAAATACAGCCGCTTAGAGAGTCACCACACACCTCAGAACCCTCCCTTGCTGGAGATGGCACAGGCAGTTATTCAATCTGCAGAAGAAATAGTGGAGAAAGGAAAAGGAACAAAGCGTGCACATTTGCCAAATTTTAACTTAGAAGCAAACTCCTAAAACGCTGCACTCCGTGGGGACAAAGTTTTGCTGATCTTCTTGGGGGAATCAGGTGTATTTGAAGGTAGAACAATGCTTACAACATGCATGGCTCAGAGGAACACTTAATTCTTGCTTCTACATCTCATATGACTGCTGCAAGATAAACTTGTCTGGGTGTTTCTTAGGGAATCTTTTATTTTTTTTTTTGCCTCATCTCCACAAAAATCTAGAGTTTTGACATGCTAATTGCAAACTATTGTTGGCATAATTAATTTAGCTATAATGCTGTTGTTCAAAGTGTACTGCACAAGAAAGGGACATTTCATATAACAAATGTCTGGATATTCATATCCACGTGCCTGACATTATGTACAGCTGCACTTCAAACCTCATTTTGGTTTGATTATGCAAGCAATTTATTCCTAAAACAACAAATCCAGCAAAATCCCCACTTTTTAAAAGTAAGCCTCAAGAAACCTATTTGAAAGTTAACCTTGAAAACAGTTTGACAATTAATTTGAATTAGATTTCTATTTAGCAGCTAACACAATTTCCTCTAAATGGCATTATGCCAAATGTAAGCTCTATTCCCTTTTCTAGAGGCAGAGAGCTCATGACTATAAAATAAGTGAGAGATCCAAAGGCTGTAGTGTGCTGCAAAATGGATCCTGAGGGAAAATAACTTACTGTGGATATGGAAACGAGATACTTTTTCCTTTTTCTCCCCCCATAGAACAGCAGTAGCTCTGCATCCAGGGGATGCTCTGCGCTTTCACTCCTAAATTAAAAAACCCAGGCTGGATGAGCACATGATGAAATTGCTGGATCCCGAGGAACGGCACATACATTCTTTGGGATCTTAAAATAATCTCCCAAGGGAACATTGTGGTTCTTCTTTGAGGCTCAAGACTACATGAATGCCAAATAAAGCTTCCATGTACTGACTAATCCAGCTATCCATCATTCTGCCGGCCTGCTTCCAGTTCTAATTCCTTTTGTTCTTTCTTGGCCTGCTTGAACCACTTATTGTCCTTTGGGCTTGCTACACAGACACCAGTGGGAACAGGTTTTCCTTCTGGGAAGCTGCCACTAAAAGACATCTTTCAGTGGCTTCTCTTCCTTTAATGCACACAGAGCTGCCTTACCTTCAGTTCTTTCAACCTGAGCTATTCTAAGCATTTAGGTCCAATCCAGAATCGCATTTCTCCACGAGTTGCTGTGAGCAGGTGAGACAAGAATTCCTAATTGTTATTCATACTCAGGGAATCAACATTCTCCTATTTTTAGGTATGACAGTTCTTCAACTCCAACTGCAGTGGCCTAAGTAGTTAAAGTCTACACTATCACAAAAACATGCAACACAGAATAGTGTCACTATCCAGAAGTAACAGAGCTGCTGTGATTCATGAGCTGGGAGAAAATCCATCAGAAGGTAAATTTTTAAAGGAAAATCCAGATCTTTAAGTGAAACCTTTCATGGAGACTTTTGGGCAGAAATGTCCATTTCTGAATAAGCACTGAATGCCTGACACATGGTAACTATTAGCCTAAAATGAAAATACAAGAAAAAGTTCCACTACACAGCTTTGATTATGTAAAAGACCAGGGAGAAATGACTTTGAGGCACTTTGATGACAATTCATAGCTGAAATAACGTCATCTAGGGATGAAATGCTTTTATCAAATCTCAGCTTCCCTTGTGAAGATAGGCCTAATTTACTGACCTTCAAAGCACTAATTTCAATCCTTATAGTTTGGGCCTGTACATTTTCTATAAAGGAATCTTTAAACTTTAAGAAGTTAATTATTATCATCTCTGCTTGAATCCAAAAAACCCCAATAAAACTCACTTTTGAGCTCCACACCACTTTATTATAATGCCATAATATTTTTTTGGTAGATATAATTGATTACAAGTTCAAACCTTTAAAAACTAGCATTTAAGACTTCAATCTTAGCAGATTGCAGCCCACCTGAATATTCACAATCTAAAACCCTGGCAGGGCAATGGCCAGTCTAGAAGAGCTGCAACTATGACCCACAGTTGGTCCAGTGATATCCAAAATATTAAAATCCTTGGAAGCTCATACTAATGTAGCAGTTGCTAAGGATTTAAACTGGTGTTTGTGGATACACAAACAGAAGGCAGGAATAAAAGCATCCAGAATATATTTCCTATTTAAAAATCACAATTCTGAGTCTGATTGGACCTTGATCCCTCCTGCCTGCATTATCTTCATGCTCCACTCCTGGCTCCTCTTTCTCTCTGGTTCTTGAGATTTGTAGACCATTTAAAATGCATTCTCCTACTTCTCCCTCACAAATCTTCAAAAGTATCCAATATTCAAAGAATTAAATAAAATATACTCCCATGTGCTCAGGGGTTTTGTTTTTCCTACACCACTTGAGTCCTTTTCTCCTTTTTCCTAAAATACATGGCAGTCTTGGCAGAATGAAATTGGGATCAAATCCCTTAATTAAAAACAAGAATTTATTTGCTTTGGTTTGGCAAAAAATACTTTGATATTCCCATTTAAGTAGCTGCTAACATAAACTAACACATTCCCTGTTAAAATAGTTTCCCAGGTTCCACTGCCCTTCTCCAAAGATAATGTGATCTATTAAAAAGAACTATTGTTTCATCAGCAAGGTCTCTGACAGGACAGATTTGCATTGCTGGCTTTCATTTCTCCTTGGATGTTCAGAGGCAACAGCCCTCTTTCCAATATTTATTCATTTTTAAGTGCTTATCCACTGTGTGTAATGCAGGAACTTGTTTTCATCAGCAAATCAAGCAGAACTGATAGAATATGCAAAAAGTAGACTAAAAGGAAAGAATTGACATTTTTCAGTAGTCCTTTCATTTCAACATCTGCACACAGGATTTCACTGGAGTGGGTATTTCTCTTTTCTCCCACGAACTCAGCACATCAGCATGACTATCAGTCCCAGATTGCTCCAAGTGATCCAATTTTCATTGTTACTAAAGACAAATAGTCACTAGTTCCTTTCCTGGTGTGTTCTCAGATGAGCAATCTGGGATGAATTGTGCAGGAGAGAAGCAGTAAAAACTCATTGCTTCTTCCTAAGGGTTTCTGGTTTTCAGAAAATGAGGGGTCTAACACTGTCACTCAGTAAATGTGCTATTACATTTCCTCAAAAACTGATCACAGTTTTTGGAGAAAGCTGCTTTTAAGAAATGATGGATTTCTACAGGATGCTTTGAGCATTCATATGTCAATAAAACAAAACAGAAGAAGGTAGTTTTCCAAGTACTGCAATAAAGTTACTCTGTACTGAAGCTTTTTAAAATAACTTCTTATAGAGGTATTTCAAGAGCAGTGACAGCTGAATTAGGATGGTGCCCACAGAATCACAACTACTGAAAGAACGTAATAGGTATTTACCTTAAAAATGCTAAGTGGCCTGTCATTGCTAATCAATAATCCTCTTTCCTACAGAAAAACACAAGATTCAAGTATAACAGTAAAACCCTCACGAGTATAGAATTGTTGTCTTATCTATCTTTTAGAGAAAGCTTTTTATCAGTGCTCTTCCATCCATTTACAGACAGGGAAGCAAATGTGAGGCAATTGTTCAGAGCCAGGTGAGAGCAGAGCCCTTTCTCCTCACCCAGCTTGATCCACCCTACCACACACCTGAGGCAATGCCAACTCAAAGCAAGCATCTCTTCAAGCAATATCTCAGCAGAAACAGGCTAATTTTACCAGTTCTCTTCTTTTAATTTATGCACATGTGCTCCATTGTATGATCTGACATTCAAAGCTGACTAAATTATACAGTGATCTTAAGATATTTTCAGTAACACTTATTTTACAGCTGGAACATGCCTGACAAGTAGCCTGCAGAAGCTATACAGCTCAGAACTTATTGGAGTCTCCAGTATTTTTTATGTTTCCTTCTCCTTTGTGTCCTTGTGTAACAGACTCAAAGTCAACAGTGCTTGATTTAAAAATAAAATTCCAAATCCAAATTCACACAGGGAAACATTTGATTTCCCATGCTCAGCCTGATTACCTTTTTAAAGCTGGCAAAGAGCCTAATTCTCTTGGGTTTCGAGGAGATGCAGGAGACAAAGTGCTCATTATTCACAGGGCATTTTAAAACCACAGTTTATTCCCACAGGAGCTTCCTGGTTGCTCACCCACTCTCGGGCCAGAGGGTGGGAGAGCATTTTGAAGGTCTGGCTATTCCTATTCTCTCCATGCCCCTGGCTGGTCACCTCAAAGGAAAAGAAACAGGCAGGAATGCCTTTTCCATGCCTCCAGGCACATCATGGAAGAAACTGGTGGCAGAGAGTGACACAGGCATTTTCACTCCTTCCAAAAAATGTACAATAATTCAAATCTCAACCTGTCACCATGCCTTGCACAACTTCCATGTCCTTTTTTAGCATTTTTTCCCCTTCAGTTTACTGCAATAAAAGTAATGCATTAAGAAGCAGTGTTTTGACAGGAAAAGTCAAGACAAGACCATAGAACCATTCCTTTTAAAGTAATTATCAAAGTCCAAATTCATTTTAGCAAGGAAATCTGATCTTTAACCTGGTAATTAATGGAGATAATTCCAGAAAGAGCTCATTTTTCATATAGTACAATGACAGATCTTGTTTCCATAAATGAGGTGAAAAGGCTGATGCTGCCAACTTTCAGCCAACATAGACTGTTTAATACCAGGGCCTCCAAGAAGTAATTTTATTTCCCATGTTTATGTACAGTTGAATTTTCTCTTGGGCAGAGAGCAGACTGACTGTCAAGAGCTGTCACTTCCAAAATCCAGATACAGCACATTTTGTAATATTTTATTTACTCCTCTTGTTTTCAAAACTAACTGAAAATGCTGCTGAAGATGCAGACAGATAATTTAGTTTGTAATTTTGATAGTTTCACTTCTGGTTGGTATTGTCATTTATAATACACACAAGGACACAAGGTGACTTCACTACTTCTGTAAAGGCAGCAAAAGAATTTCCAAGCATATATTGGAGCAACAGCCACCAGGAGTCCAGTACTGAGCTCAAATGTATCCCAAGAGGAAAACAGCAGGTTATTAACACACTATTTAGTTTTAGTAATATCCTTACATTCCTCGTGGTTGAAGTCAAAGTTTAACTGCAATTCAAGACCTACAAGGAACCATCCTGTGAAGTTCTAACTTCTTAAAATGCATGTGGTTAAAAAAAAAGAAAAGCAAAGGAAAAAAAGTGTCCATTCCATATGAAAATTCAAGCCTCATAAATGTTATGATACTGAGCCCATTGCTTTGATGCCACTAAAAATGGGACTGTTAGGAAGCAGCCCACTGCAATCAGTGAAGCGCTGTCAAAGTGTCTCTGAACAGAGTTCATCAAGCACTCAGCACAACAGATCATTCAAGTTTACACCTGTCCTATAGCAATTGTCTCTGGACTGGAAGAGTCCCATTAAGGTAAACTGTAGGAGTGATTTCTGCCATAAGGAACTGGGGAAGAGAAGGAGAGCAGGGGAGAGACATCAGTCAAGTACCCAATAAAGATATCACTGGGCTGCACACTAATCAAGTGACTTGAAATAAGGTTCACCACCACACACATTTCTCTTACTAAAGCAAATCAAGGCAGAAAATTTCCAAACATTAAAAAGCTCAAGTCAAATATCTGAATGCTTGGAATGATACTGTATTTTCTGGAACTGATGGATCTTGGAAGAGGTTTAGCCCCATATTAGGGGTTTTTATCCCTGCAGGAAAGTACACTTAAATCTGTTTAATGCACTTTCATGTGGGCATCCTGATCTTACCTTTTCAATTGTTTCCTGTTAATCTTTCTGAATAAATCTTAAAACATTTTGGGTCAGATTCTATGAACTATACATGAACTCTTTGCATATTTCCTTTCAACATTCCTTCCAGACTCTCTTCCCTGTACTACTCCCAAACAAAAGTAGAGTGCAAATTGTATTGAACAAGGCAGGTAAAGGTGATAAGCAGTATGAATAGTGAAAGCAAACAATCACACACATGATAATTCCCAATTCTTGCCTCAGCCATGCAGAAATGGACGGACGGATGTGAAAAGGTTCTCTAGGCAACTTGGCCTTGAGAGGCTGCCTGAACACCAGCAGTCTCTCCAAACCACAATATGATTTGGAGTGTTGCATCAAGTTCAGCATTCTGCCTTCAACTTGCGATCCATCCCTTTACAGTGAGGAAAACTCCATGGGCAGTCTTCCCCTGCCATCCCAGTTCCAGGCTTAAAGTTTGCTCCCTCCCACTTTTACTCTGGCAACATGAAAGACGCAAAGCAGAAAAGCAGTGATCTCATCTTGAGCCTATACACTCCATTTATGCTGGTGACCTACAATTTCAAGAGTAAAGCAAGTTGAGAAAATCACCTTTACTTTGTACACACAGTCAGATAATGATGTTCCCTCAGACTGATTATCCTCCCAGGAAGCCTGGGCACTTATGCATTCCTGGAAGAAGTGAGCACTGAATGCTGCCTTTCTGATCTGGTGGTGCTTTTCCCCCCACTCTACATCAACAGAAATATTTGCCATAGCATTAGCCCATACAGCTCTCAGTGCCTTCCATTAAGTGCAGAAATGGAAATGTCAAGACAACTTATTTCTATTTATCCATTTACCCTTCAAGCACTCAGTGCTTTTATTTGTCTCTCATTACAAGCTAAGGAAATGCATGAGTTGCCTAGTACCTGTACCTTGCAGAGAACTGAATCTGTAAGGATATACCCTAAAATGCTACAAATAAACACAGGATGCTGAAAAAAATCCCCAGGCATCAGCATAGCAGCAGAAAACTGCTGACGGAAAATGTAAAGCATCTCTAGAAATAAGGATAAGGCTAAACAGATATTTGGAAGCAAACACTCAATGAAAGAAGAAAAAGCCAGCCACTCTACTTGCTGCTATAGGTGTGCTTCAGGTTAGGGAGACAGTTGCACATTTGGGAATAAAGCCTTGGGAAGACTAGGACAAGCAAGTTCTCAAAAGCCTACAGTCCTGCTGAAGAGGAAGCACACGCAATGCTCATGTATAAGCTTACAGCACACAAGAAAGCTCAGCCAAGCTCAGTTCCCCCCACCCGGGGATGTGGACACCATCACTGGAGGTTTTCAAGCTGCAGCTGGACAGGGGCTTGATGGTCTCATCTCTGCTCCCTTTGCCATGACAGGCTGGACCACAGGATCTTTTGAGGCCCTTTCCAACCTCATCTCTCCTATGACTCAATTACTAAAATAGCCCCTTCACTTTTTGTGACACAGTATTTTTCCATAGTGACTTAAGGCTTGTTTTGTCACCAAGACATTTCAATGCCAGTGCTGCTTCCCTGTCATTTTGAAGAAAAATTGAGAAAGCCTTCAGAGTTTCCAAGACTTCAACAAAATTGCTGTTCAGACTCTGAACTGTGGCTCTGTAGCAGCACCAGCAAGGAAACCAAGCTCAGCCTGAAAACAGAATGCCATTACCAGGGGGCTGATATCCTAAGGGAGGCAAAATCCACTTAGCACGAAACTCTATCTTAAATTTGCCATCCTGTAATCATCTGTTGACAAACTGTTAATTGACTGGAGCTCAGCATCCACCAACACAAGCAAGTGCTGAGGAGGACATGGGTTGTCTAACTGGATGCACTCCCAATCTGTCACCACATTTGCAAAGGATAAGGACACAACTGGTTCATCACACGAATGGAAATCACACCTGCTCCAAGCTGTCATTAACATACTACAGTGCCAGCTAACTGGGAGAGGGGTAGGAAATACATGTAGAGCAGGAATTCACTTCCACTTCATAAATTGTCAGCTCAGCTTCCACCACACTCAGCAGAGCAGCACTTGGTCTACAAAACACTAAAAGAGAGAGGAAGGAAAAAAAAAAGTTACCTCATTCTTACAGTGCTAGATCTCAAAGGCCACAGATCATAAGCAAAAACAGGAGCTACTTTTGGAATATGAAGCACAATTAAGTTCTGGAACCTTCTGCTAAAGGATCCAAGAACTATGAATGAGTTGAAAGACAAAAATCCACACAAGTCCATTGCTGATAATTAAAGATAAATTAAATGCTCCAGAAACCCCTATTGGTGCAAAATACTACACACAGGCCAAACTTGTACTCTTTCCTTAGGAAATCATTATTAACCTGTGTTGAGACAGGACCCTTAGTTTGACAGAAATTTGTCTGATCCAGCCTTGCAATTCTTACATTAAAGTTTAGTCAGATGAGAAAGAGGGGCCTGGTCTGAGTCCTAACAGGGAGGTAAGGGAAATTTCACAAACTTACTCAATCTTAGGAACTTTTTTCTTTCAACTCCATTAATTCAGGATGAGTTGGCACAGGGTATTGGCTATAATTTCTAATTAGCATAGCATATAATTAACATTCCTCACCAGGGTATTCTGATACACAAGTGTTTTCAAAGGCACTCGCCTGTACAAAGCACTAGTGATGCATACACCATCAGTGACCAGTAGAAATAAAGGAAATATACTGGAAAAATCCCTCAGTTTATGTTTAGTGTCATACAGCTTGTCAAGTACATCTGAACACAAATAGAACTAAAAAAAAAAGAAGCCAGAGTGCTTCCAACCAGCTCCTTGCCTCAGTCAGGGAAATCTTTCCAAACAAAAAAATAGGCTGCAAAATTCCTACTAGCTAACACAGCAACATAACATTTGTCCTCACATGAAGACTGGCCAGTTGGAAATGGAAGAGCAGCAAGTATTTGCTGTGTCCAAATGAATAAAGGACCAAGGTGAAATGCAGAAAACACAACGGAGTTGTTCGAACAATCCACTGAAGGAAGCACAATGAACTCTGCTCTACTCAGATGAGCTTGAAGGCCTTGGGCTTCATCAGTCATTTTCTATTTGCATCAGCTCCACCACCTTTAGTGAGGTAGTCAGGACAACAACATATTTGGGGTGTACACACAGTATTTAGTACAAAAAGGCCTACACAGACCTTTTCAAGCCTCCTAAAACCAGATGCTGCAAAAGAAACTGATTTCCCCATTATCTTCATTAACATTAAACCCCTCACAATGACACAGTCCCCTGGGTGCTTTGAGACACCAGCATCTGAACCAAGACTGCAAAGCAGCTCAAAGATAGCAAGGCATATTGCAAACTGCTACAAAACAGCAAGAGGCACTGGAAGAGGGAAAGATTAGTTTTCAGTCAGAAAGGAAGGAAATTTTTGATCTGAAGAAATATCTTTACTGGGCAGTTATCCATACAAAGTAGAGTTACACACTCCCATTGTTGTCTCATGCTTCATGAAATTTCAGAAGTCCAAACATCCCCTCTAACTTCTTCTGTCCTTCCAGCATGTATTTAACAATCTTTCCATTTCCTCAGAATAAAAGCAGGTTGACAGCTAAAGCAGCATGGCAATCTTATTAAATATGCCAGGTTTGCTATGCTACCCTGCAGAAAAATACAAAGTGATGCTAATTAGACTCCAACCATAAGCAGCTGGGTGAAGCGGATGAGCACTGAAACTGCAACACTGCCAGAAGCTTTAACTGCATCTGGCCCAGGTGTACTAATACAGCCACATTCCTTTTCTGATTTCTCCAGGAACCCGCTGATAATTCATAGAAACTCAATACTCTGCAAATGGGTGTTTGAGATGAATATGGCACCTGTATTTGTACTTTCAGAGCAAACATACAAGATACACAAAAAGCTCTGGCTATTGACAGCATTAAACATCTCCCTTCTCAGCTCTCTTCTCTTGAGGAAGCCTCAGTAATCGCCATTCCTCTGCAGGCTGAGAGTAGGTTCTTTCAGAAGATTAGTTTGGCCTCCAGTAATCTGTTCCTCTGAACAGCCTATTCTGAAGCACAGAAGCAAATCCCACTCTCTAATCCTGTTGGTTTCAGTGACAGGAGCCTGTGACAAGCATACATCCCAGTGTAACAGGATGGAGCAGTTGCCATTTGAGAAGCTTTCTCCCCTTGCTTAGGCCAATTAAATGAAAAAAACCCAAACAAACAACTTAATGCACATTGCCCACAGCTAAAGATTTTAAAGCAAATGTAGAGGCTTCCCAGTGTTACTAAAGTGTCAGGAAAATAACTTTTCAAGTTTACACTCTCGTCTTCCACAATTTCATTTAACCCCATGTTTATCACTCTTCTCACAGCAGGTAGCAGCAAAAGCTGTGCAACTCCTCGAGCAGGGCTGAGGCAGGATCTGGGGGGAATCCCAGCACAGACATAACCAGAAGAACACCCCACAGGAGCTGAGCACAGCACATGACACTAGTGAGAAATCACAAAATTCATCACCTACCTCAAACACAGCAAGAGGATGAGCCAGACACAGGGGCCATCACCACAAAAGAAACAAAAACTGCAGGATGAGCACTAAAAACACACAAAGCACAGCTAGAGACCTCCAGCATAACTCCAATCACCACACAGACCCCAAGCTTGAGCTTAAATAGGGCCCAAAGACCTGTGGGAAGGGTGTGGGTGGCGGCTCAGGTGAAGCTGATCAGGACCAACAGAGTTGATTGATGCTCTCAGGGCTCTGGTGCAGCTGTTTCCTTTTAAGCCCTCTCTGTAGCATTTTCTTTTTCTTTTTCAAGAAGGTTCTGGTTCTTCCTTTGCTGAGAAACCAAGAGGCTATTTAAAAGCTATCTAGTGCTTTTACTAGAGACTCTTACAAAATAGGAGTGCAGTGTAAAAATAGCAGATTGATGCTGCAGTAACCCAAGGAAGGGGTTACACTTCTGTCTAGATATAAAACCAAGGTTTGATATTTTGTTTGATATTTATGTTAAGGGATAGTGCTGAGCCCCAAAAGAAATTCTGGGCCTAAAATACATAATCCTTCTTAGGCAGAAGAAGTAACCAGTACCTATTACCAGCCAAAAAAGTTGTAATTGTCTGGCCTTTGGTTCACAGCGTGGATTTTACTCGTAAATACTGAACCACAAGCAGCAGCAAGTGGTAGGCAGACAGTTAAGAGGACTTACAAAAATGTCTGTTACATTTCCAAAAGACAGCCCTCTGTTTTCAAGAACGACAGCAGAGCTCATTTCTTAGGGTGTGCCGGGACTTGCCTGATTCCCTGCACATTCTTATGGCTTTTTTTTTCTGCTTTCTGCAACAGAAATCACATGGTTGCATTTAAGAAATTGCTTGGAGGGTTTGTTAATTTTGAAATATTTTTTACCATTCTCTAAACTGCATCAGAGGATTCTTTTCTTCTACCTCAATGAGGCATTTAATTCAGCTTCTTCCCAAACATGTGTGAAAGGAGGACCAGGAGTGCTGTCAGAAGCTGTGATTTAGCAGGACATGTTTCTTGTGCATGGATCTGTGCTTAAATCAAAATGAAACTATAAATTTATAGTTATCACCTAACAGTTTGCCAAAAGTACAGTTCCCTATGAAGCCAAATCTGGAAGTAAACTTCCTATTCTTGTGGCCAAGGCTCTGTCAGTGTTAAAAGTGTCAGTGTCTGATCAGCCACTGGCCGTGGCTTGCTTTAAGATGCCTTTGGCTTCAGGTTTGCACTCTTGGGGGTTTTCTTTCACAAATGCATCTCCAAGACAGAAGCAAAATGTCTGCCTGTGGGATTTGAGACATAAACAAAAAAGGCCATCATTTTCTTGTGCTTTCCCATTTTTTCCTATTCATTTATCATGGAAAAAGTCACAGAAATGGGACAACAAAGTGTAAAATATCAGCTTAAAGAATATCCATCACTTTCAGTACAGGGCTCTCCTGGAATAAGCCATATAAAACTATGTATTTATATCCATTTGATTGTTACCACACATAATCCACTTACTAGAACTGGTTTGCATTGTCCACTGGTGGAGCTGAACAGTACTTAACAGGAGAAGGATGGCAAATGAGGCTCTGAGCACTTACCAGCTTCAACATATTCCATGTAATGCCTGCTATTTCTAGATATCTGCTAGTGCATTCTTTGGCAACAGGGTAGCCCTGAAAGAAACTTTTAAATCAGCCCATATCATCAGCCCACACTTCAGATCAATGTGCACCCTCTATGGTTTTCCTTTTCTTTCAAAAGGAAAATACTATCCTGACTTTGTGCCTGAGACTCTTGCGTTCTAAGGCTCTGCTCAGGAACCTCCCCAGATCAAAATCAATGATTTTCCTTGTGGGGATCGCCTTAATTATCAAACAATATGTCTGAAAGTTGCAATAGGCTTAAATATTTATGGACGCTCTGGAAGCTGCATTTAATTACGGGTTGCTGATTGTATATGTGAAGGTTTCTGTGGCCTTGGCAAACAAAAGACTAGAATTTCAGCTTCCTGGAAGTCTGAGTAGCCTTTTCCTTTTTTTTGCAGATAATTTGCATTTTAACAGACTTCTGCTTTCATGTGGCTCAGCAAGAAGATACAATTTCTCAGTGGAACAATCTGCAGCCTAATCTAGCAGTGACTCCTCGAGCAAGACTCCTGCCAAATCCAACGGCTTTGCAGGAACAGGGACTGCCACAGCAGGCTCATGATCACTGTCCTACCACCTGAAAGACAAGTGCCACCCCGGGTGACAAACTGCCTAAAAGGGTCTTTTGACAGCAGCAGTGTTTGGGCCTCTGGCAACCGCCAGCCCCAGCAGCTGCCCAGTGAGCTCTGGGAATGTTCTGTACCAGAGGGAGCCTGGCCCGCAAGCAGTTGTCGGAGTGGCCCAGTTTCCTTGGCACCTGTAGAGAGGCATTTGGTCACCAGCAGCAGAGGGGATCTGTAAGTGACACTAAAAGCAGAGGGGATTCATAAATGCACCCTTGCCCAGGCTTATTAATCTATAGAGCACTTCTTTTTGGAGCAGAGGTATTTCTGTGACCACATAAATTACTATGACATGTAAGCAATCTTTACATTCCATTTCACGGGAATTCTACAGCCTGGTAATAAAATCACGTTTGTTCGGCTGGCTCTTCATGCACCTCGATTTTTGGTTAAGAAAAATGATATTTTTCTGGACCAAGAAGTTTCAACTCTACCTGCTTTACACTGCAATATAGAAAACTTTCTGGATTGACTCCAATTTTCATTCAACTAACTTATCATAAAATCACCCCCCTGATTTTAGACTCTAACTGAAAGTGATCTTGTTCCTAAAATTCCAGGAACAATCTGAGATCATTGTCCCAAGAATAAATGGCCTGAAATGTCTGTTGGACGCTACTGATGCAAGATAAGTGCTGAGTTAAACTCAGATCACATTGCATGTAATTCTTCTTTCAAGTAACTTATTTTCAACAGTCTCTGGGAAAGGGAGAGCGAGGAGAATTACAGGGGCAAAGCTATGGCACAATATAGTTATATAATTGCATTTCTCACATTCATTGGGGATTTCAGTAAGTTTCTCAGTACAGGTAGGTTTTTCCAAGTGCCTTGTAACATCCTGTGCAGTTGTTACCTTAAAAAGCCAGAGCATTACTTGTCCTTGGTCCACATCGTGCACTGGTACGTGGGAAAGGAACAGGAGATCTGGTTAAACAGGAGGTCCAGGATAAGGATTTTATATCTGTTTCGAAATATCTGGAGAGAAACATAACTTTCCAAAACTTGAAAATTATTAGAGAAGACTGTCCCCATAGGAGCCTCAGAAGTACTGGAATAAATATCAAGGCAGAATATCCATTAATTGTTCAGATGGGGGCAGAAATATTATTTTTCACTGCTTTTAGATGAAAACATTTTCTTAGTGTGGGAGAGAATGGCTACAAACTCTGAAAAGGTAGTGTGGATATAGCAATACATTGGAAAATATTTATTGTTTCATGTATATCCCGCTGCTTTCATCAAAAGTTGCTTAATTCAGCACTAAATTCAAATTAATAAATAAGGATTTTTGCAAAGGTTGGGATTTTTGGAAGCTTTGTTTGAGAACTACATGCAGTGGCATCTGGATTTATGGCTCTGCTGCAATACGTCTTCGAGATGCTTATCCAAAAACTGACTACAGGCAAGAATTTGGCTTATGACACAACAGCTTTCATTTTCTCAAACTTGCCATCTCGTCAGGTGAGCTTTAATTCTTTTTACAGGAAGTTTTGATGTATTGCAACCTTTAAATTACAGCACCCATTCTGTGTGTTACAGAGTGCATAGCAGCTCCTCTGCCACAGGACAGCTTTGAGTTTGGCCTGGGTTTCCATCTGCACCTTCCTTTCTCCTGCAGCAGTCAGAGCAGGCTTCAGATGAGTTTGGCATTCCTGAACTGACACTGTGGCACTGCCTGGAATGGAAACAGCACTTGCTGTGTTGACAGGACCCAGGGCAGCTTTTGGATACACGATTCTTGTGCAATCCCTGCTGTGGGCAATAGGAGATCTCCAGGTCTTGCCTGACTAACACACTTTGATTCACTTCTTTAACACAACATGTGGCTGCCAGATAGGAGCTGAAAAAAGGTTATTGTTGAAACAAGAAGTCACTGATGGTAAAAGCCATGTCTAAATAATACCCATGACTTATCTAACAAGTCTTAGTTGTGTGATTAAGGCCTGAATTTTGGATTCCTGTATGGTGTAAGGAAGAATAACTCTTCTTCCTTCAATAGAATTATTTCTGATTTAATTTGGGAGCACAATCCCAATTACTCTGTCAATGATAGGTTATACTGTAAATCCTGCCCTGGTACACCCATGCTCTTCTCACAACTGACAGAAGGGAACCAGAGGAAAACTGACCACAGGCAGCAGCAGGTACAGGAGCAGAATTTGGCCACAGCTGTTTGCACTAGATTTACTGCCTGCTGAGCCTAGCCAGCTTGAGCTTGCATCATAATCTAATAAAAACCTAATAATACCTTTCCATC
Organism: Platysteira castanea; assembly: GCA_013397175.1. NCBI lineage: Eukaryota > Metazoa > Chordata > Aves > Passeriformes > Platysteira > Platysteira castanea. The sequence goes on from VYXC01008047.1 coordinate 1,258,777, forward strand.
TAACTCGGCCACATATATCAGGCTTTGGAGGTGTCAAGCCTAAAAAAGAGAATTGTACTGCTGCTTGAAGGTATTTTTATTGCTGAGAAAAATATATTGCAAGCAACAATTCCTTACACAGCAGTTCTGTCTCTTTTCCACTTTGGAAAGAAAAAGGTAAGAAAAATAAGCCAAGCAATAAAAATTCACGTTTGATATCAGATCTGTCCAGATTTGAGATGCACTCAAACTTGAAAGCTTGCTCTCCTATCTCTTGTAAGATCTTTTAAATTCTGAAAAGGCTTGACAGGCAGAAAATGAACAGATGCACAGTAGAGGTGGGAGATGATCTTGTGGGAGGTCTCTCTTGCCTCATGCAAAGATAAGGGTGTGGAGGCGTGCCTGCATGGTGGGGGGCTGTGTGGGGAGAGCGAGCCCCCGGCATGCACCTCTTCACAGGACTGGAGGTTACATAAGGCTTGGGAATGGCTTCCTCTCCTTCCCTTTGGAACCTTGGGAGACAGTGACGATGCCAACACAGAGGCATTGCACCAGGAACAGGCTGCCCTGCAGGCTCCACACTCATTCTTTCTGTGCCAGCTCCCCTGCTGAGCACTCACCTTTCCAGAGGTAGCAAGCAAGCTCTTCCCCTAGCTCCCACGGAGGCATTTATGCTTCCTGGACAAGGTGTGCTCTGGCATTATCCCTGCTCCCTGGAGCTTGTGGATACCTCTGGCTGCAGAAAGTACACTGAGCACTGTTGAACCCTGGTGCGCTTCTGTTTCAGTCTTTGGATGACAAACTCCACCTCTGGACATGCAGGCAAGGCGAAAAAGTAGAATTTTCAGTGTTATTTAATACTCCAAGATCAAGAAGAGCCACTCAGGAAGGTAGGGAAGAACTGTTGGTGCATATCAACCTCCCTCTGTAAGAAGCATAAAAGTGAGAGGTGATTTTTTTTTCATAATAAGATATATTTTTCAATGCTGAATGCCCTTGATAACTTGTCTACAAATCTTGGCAAGACTAGTTCTTCCCATTTCTGGAAGACAGCAAAACTCAAAGTTAGTAAGAGATGTTCTTGAATATCACATTCAACTGGATGTATTATGGGGACAGTACCCCGTAAATAAGATTTCCTCCTGTCATTGCATACCTACCTTTTGGTGAGTAGTCATTAGATTCACATTAATTTGATTCATATGAACAAGAAAGCTCCTTATGTATATTCTTTTAATATTCCAATGAATTCTTTAGTCTCATTTTTGAAGGACAGACATGAAAATTCCTGGTCAAAAGTCAGTCTTGTACAAAAGCTTTTGTTCATTTAATTAAACATCAAAGGCAGAGCCACACTGACTTCCCAATTGTTACAGTGCTGTGTATTTATTGATTTATCTCTTCTAAACTAAAAGATTCTCCTTAAATATATCAAGCTTTATGGTTAACAAGCCCATGTTAGAAAATGCATTGAATATGTATTTTTGGCCACATCTTGTTTACTCTCTACTACATTATTTAAGTTATAAACCTCTTCTAGCATTCATAGTGAAAAGTATATTGCAATTGTTATTTGTGTTGTTTTGTTAGACATATGTACAAATTAAAATTGGAAATATCAACATTGCTATTGTCTGTGAGATGATAACCTCTTATTTTCTAGTTTTACAACCAATCCATCCAGAACAAATTCCAAAAGTTTAGGAGGGTGGTTCTGGAAATCCAGTAGAGAACTGGAAAAAATGACGTAGATGGTGCTATCAAGTGTATTTTAGGAAAATGAGTGTTGCAGTAATTTATTCTGCTCTAGGCAGTGTCATGAATCCATCATGGCACACAGTGAAAGAAAACATGTCAAGAATGCTGGAATACCTTTCCTTACCACGAGACACCCACACAAACTAATAATAGGACAACATTCAATAAAGTAGACAATAAACCTGATAGAAACCAAGTTACAGAAAGAATTTTCCAACTTCATCCTCTGTACCACACACCTAAAATCTCTTAAGTTTTTAACTCCCTTCTTTTCCTACTAGAAAACCACACTATCAGAGGAAGCAAAATTTTAGTTCAGTGAACACAAAGACTCAGAATCACAGATTAGTCTGAGTGGGAAGGGACCTTTTAAAAGTCACGTAGTTCAACTGCCCTGTACAGAAAACAGTGGCAAAATGCAAAGCCCTGTCTTCCTCACATCCCTCAAGAGAAACAGTGAAATTACTGATAGGAAACAATGTATTTTGGTGGTGCCCTCTGTGCAGAGCAAGGGCTGGTCACCAAGATAAATTATCATTCCAGCACAGAAACATTTGTGAGCTGAGTGTCACAGAACAAGAGAAAGGCCTGGTGGCATCTTTCCCTTCATGTAGGTTCACTTCCTCTTTACATACTGTAGTTGAACTTTACATTTTATAATCAAGATTAAAGCAAGCACTTACAGACTAGAATTCTTTTTTTTAAAATGAAATGCTGTCCAAAACTTACCTGGGGCTCATGACTACACTTCTATCAACAGCTGTGGAAACCTAAAGTGACAGCTTGATTCCTAAACCTCTTCTGTAACAGGAGTGGGAGCATGGAAGTTGGAAAACTGGAGCTCTCAAGGTCTGTGCAAAGCCAACAGAGCACCACACACATACAGTGTAAAAGCTGGAGCAGTACAGGTTAGGAGAAGCCCACTGCAGCTAAGGGGGAGTAAATTGTGTAAGGAACAGAGTAATGGAAGTAATCCCAGAAGCAAGAGAAAGTCTGGCCCAGACATTTGTTTTCTCTAACTGGCCCTCCTTGCTTTCTCTTTATATCCATTTCCTAATGGATGTTCCTAATCAGGTTCAAATGAGGTGTTCCTTCTCCATCTTGGCAAGCCTGACCTACTTCACAGGGATTAGCAGCTCCATGGCATGTCTCCCCTGGTTTAGGAACACTCTGCTCTCTTCCAGGAATGAAACCAACTCTGCCTTGTTGCTGATCAATGTCTGCCTGAAATGCAAACCTCCTCTGTGTTGAATGTGGCTAGAAATTACTGATAAATTAAAGAAAGTTTTTCTTTCCTTGTTCTTTGGAATTCACAGGAACACTCCCATTTATTTGGAGCCATCATTTTACATGTTGTTCCTTCTCAGCCCCTTTCATTTGCATGTTCTTTAATGACACAACTAAAATTATTCACCACCCTGTACCAGCACCAAATAAAATGTTCCTCAGCCTTTTGCATATCAGCTCTCTGTCACAAAAATTCTCTTCATTTGGCTCCACCAGATCTCAACCCTCTCTCTGCTTTGGCCAATCACTTTTTCTTCTTTCCCTAGAGGATCTATAGAAACATTAGCATGTTTCCCTCAAGTTCCCCAAGTTCTTGCTAGCAGCAGGAAAAAAAATGTCCTTTCTGTATTATCTCTTCACAAGAGACCTTCAGCCAAGTGTGTCTTCTCAAATAATTTCTACTGCTGTATTTTTTTCCTCTTCACTACATATCCCAGGTCTAAACATTGCTAAACCATCCAATTTTACACTATCCATTTAGGAAAGGCAATGATAAATTAGAGAAAGATTTTTTTTTTCTTTTACAAACCACAAAAGGATTAGAAAAATTGTAATATAGAGACTGAGTTCATGTATCACACAGAAAATATTACAAGAATCCTGTTCTGAGAGTCTCTTACTGATGTAATCCTCAGCTGGCATTAATTGCAGTGGCAAGATGGCTCAGAAAGTCAGGGATCTCTGCAGTGCTGGGAAGCTGTCAGCAAAACTCATCTTTGGTAAGGGAAGTACTGTTGGAATACCTGGTGAGGAGAGTATCACTGAGTCACTGGGAGAGGTCTCATTACTCCTGAGGAGTAACAAAAGAGGAAAATTGCTGTCACGGTTCCATTTCTGGATAGTGAGAGTGGTGCTAGGGGCATCTTCTGCTTCTGTCACCAAACATTAACCCTGAGACTGCTTCAGTGTCAACAAAGGGCAGACCAATATTTGGGCTTTAAGGAATGCTTTGATCAAGCCCAGAATCCTATGGGAAATACGGGAGTGATGTAAAGGAGCCTCATTAAATAAACTGGTAAAGTGCAACAAAATTCACAGGTGGTAAATGCTACTATTTCCTCTGCTGAGGGAAAAAAAAAGCGTGAATGTTTTACCAACAGGACATATCAGCATTGTGTTGCAGTAACTATTAGAAAATTGTTCAGCACAAGTTACTTACACGCCAAGATAATCTCCAGCCAAACAAGGATTTTCATAACAGACAAGAAGGCAGCCCAAACCTCTACGGTGATCTCTTCTTATTTTCCTGGTCAATTTACCTGGCTAACTAAAGAAGTTTGTCTTTACTTCCATTAATTGAGAGTGCAATCATTCCACTCAAGGGCAGGGCTGCTGTTCAGAGGGGCCTGGGCAAGCCAAGGGGATGAGGCTGACAGGAATCTCGTTGAAATCAAAGAAAACACAGAGTTTTGTGTCTGGGATGGGGTAAAGAATACATTGGGATGGATGGGCTGCCTGCCTGGGGCCGAGAAGTGGTTCCCAGTGACAGCAGGAGGAGCAATGGCCATAAACTAAAACACAAGAATTCTCACCTCAACATGAGGAAGAAATTCATTACGTTGAGGTTGGCATAGCACTGGAACAAGCAGTCCAGGGAGGTCATGGAGTATTCCTGCCTGGAGGGATTCCACACCCACCTGGACGTGTTCCTGTGTCACCTGCTCTGGATGACCCTGCCTTGGCACGGGGCTTGGACTGAGGTCTGCTCCAAACCGAACTATTCTGGGATTCTGTGGCAGTCCCTTGGAACGGGGAACACTTGTTTTAACGTGATCCCGCAGAGCTGGTGCCTCACAGCATCCCAGTGAAGCCATTAGCGCTTTTTAACCAGCTCCCGCAACACGGCACCACGAGCGCGCCTCCCAATTATGTGCCACAATACAAAAAAGGTGAGAAAACCTGACCGAGCACAATGGAGAGTGGCCGGAGCAGCTGCTCAGAGCTCCTGCTGGGGCACGATTTCGAGTTTGGNGGAGCCGCCCCTGGCCCGCGCAGGCCCCGCCCCCGCGGCGGCCGCTCGCGCCCCGACTTCCTGAGGGCGGGCGGGCCGAACATGGCGCCGGGCCGCTGGCGCCAGGGGTGGCTGCTCCTCCGCGCTCTGCTCCTCGTAGCGCTGCTGGGTCCCGCCGTCTCCTTTTCTTCCTCCTTCTACAGCCCCGGCGAGCCGCGGAGCAACGTACGAGTGCTGTGCGGCTCCAACTGGAGCCTGGTGTTGCAGGGCCAGTGGATGTTGGAGTTGTGAGTAGCGGCCGCTTTCCCGCCCGCCTCGGAGGCAGCGTGGCTGGGGGGCGAGGGGGGTTCCCTTTGAGGGGTTCCCTGCGAGGCGCGGGCATGGCCGGTGACTCCAGCCCCGCTGTGGGGAGAAGGGGGCCGGGCCGGCCTTCCCGCCCTGCGGAGGAGCCGCGCAGCTTCGCCGCCCCGGCGGTGGCTGCCCGGGCACGGCGTGAGGGAGGCGGCGGGCGATGCCCGCGGTCCCCTCTGGCCGCCCTCAGCCGCCGGGCACACCCTGCCCTCGGCCGGGGTGGTCTGATAGAAGGAGCTGCCCCGCAGGTTCCTGTCCTGTGTGGGCACAAAGTGCCCAAGGTTAAACGGGTCACTCCAGACAGAGGGGAATAAGGGACATGGAATGAAGGACATGGAGCTGTTGGAGCGAGCCCAGAGCAGGCCACCGAGTTGATGAGAGGGATGGAGCACCTCTCCTTTGAGGAAAGGCTGAGAGGATTGGGTTTGTTCACCGTGGAAAAGAGAAGGCTCTGGGTAACCTAATTGCGGCCTTCCAGTAGCCGAAGGGAATTTACAGGGAAGAATGGGCAAGAATATTTACAAGAGCGTGTCATGGCAGAACAAGGGGAAGTGCCTTCAAACTGGCAGATAGTTGGGTTAAATTGGATGTTGGGGGAAAAATTATGTACTGTGGGGATGGTGAGGCCTGGTACAGGTTGCCCAGAGAAGCTGTGGCTGCCCCACCCGTGGAAGTGTTCAAGGCCGGGCTGGTTGGGGCACTGAGCAGCCTGGTCTAGTGGAGGGCTTCCCTGCCATGGAACTGGATGGTCTTCAAGGTGCCCTTCCAACCCAAACCATTCAATGATTCTGTGAAGCAGCTGTCCCTCAGGTTCTTGTCCGAGTGTCCAAGTTTAAACGGGTCACTCCAGCCAGCTTCCCACTGGGGAGTAATGTCCAGCATTGCTCCTTGTCCTGCTCCCACATCAGGGGCTGGTGAGCTCTTGTGTGACCTCCAGGAGGGCTGAATTCGGTAGGGAATATTTAGCAGGAGTAGGCTTCCAAAGCAGAATTACATAATATCCCAGCCTGCCCTCACTCCAAGCCAACTTGAGCTCGGAGTTCTCCTTCAAGGGAGATGCATCAGATTTCATTAACTTCTGACTGACTGTGCTGGTGTGGTGGCTTTGCTTGTGACATGACACAGCTCCTGAAATGCACGTGACTTTTTTTGTTGGAGCCTTGCTCACCTGCTTGTATTTAGAAGGGGGAAAAGGAGCTTGAGGGTTCTTTTTTTTAAAGACGCAATGAATAAAAAAGTAGTTTAAGTAGGCAGTGTAGTCACGTGGTACCTGTGGGCTGTGCAGCTATGAAATTGGATTTTATTGGGGCGTGTGTGCCACTCTGTGCAAGTGCTTGAGTTTGAAACAGTTTGAACATCTGAACTCGTGCTCCCTCCTAAATAGTTAACTAGCTACTTAAAGTTTCAGTTTGCTCTTGAATTTGATTTATCTCCAGTCTCTTAGCAGGATGGACTATCACTTCTCTTAGGGCTTTAGTGCTCAGGATCTTACTGGCCCCTGGTGTTAGTCAGTGAATAGATGATTCAATCTTGAAACAGCTGATAGTGACCCAGGGATGCCAACTGTTGTGGTTGAGGATTTAGAATGGATTTTGTGTATCTCTTCATTTATTGTGATATAAAAGGTGGGGGAAAAATAAATTTGTTTTCTCCCACTCTGAAGTTATGTTTTAAATTGAAGTTTTTTTCACTTGGGATATCTTAGTCCAATGTGGAAGCAATTGTATGAAAGTTACTGATTCATCCACAGGTTGGTGAGTTTTAAGGAGGAAGATTTATGACGACTCAGGATTTTTATTTCTAAGAGAAAATACTGAAATAACTAGTGGTGCATGCTTCTGAAGAAGGAAAAAGAGAGGAACTGACTGAAATCAGAATAGTTGGGATAGCAAACAATTAAAATCATTTGGAAGCCTTTTCTCCTTTAGAAAAATTGCTCTTTGGTTTGGAGTGAGAGGCAGTTGACAATAACGATGGTGGCGGAGTTGGTTTTAGTGTTAGCTGGGCATGGTACGTGTTGCTGCATTGCTTAAATTAGACTCTAATTAATTTTATGCAGTGTTTGATGTGTGAAAGATCCTCGGGTCTCCACGCTATTTCCTGTGGTACATTATTGGTGCTTTCTGCTTTTCTCCTGAGGAGGAGCCTTCGTCTTTAATGAGGATGTAGACTCAATGCTGCTGGTGTGGTATTAGTGAGAGTTTGAGCTCTAGGATTGATTTTTTTTTTAATGTTTTCCGAGCAGAATCCGGTCCGAGTTTTCCCCCGATCCGCTTTCCGGGTGAAATCCGGTCCGGGTTTTCCCCCATACCTGCTCCCGGCCCTCATCCTCAAATTATCTCTAAGAGAAGTAAAGGGGGAAATTCAGTTTTACTTTGGGAGTGAGGCTGGGGCAGGGGTTGGGAGCATCTTACAGCCGGTGAGTTTTTCCATGGGCAGCAGCTGCTTCCCTCAGGCCTAAATATTCCTGATTGGGCTTGTGGCAGAAACTCTCTGTGAGAATTTTCAACCCAAGTGGCTTCAGTGGGAGCAGCAAACACAGACAAATCCGATTCTTGCAACAGTTTCCATGCTGATGGAGTTTGGCTTCTACTGATTTTTATCTGGTTTAGAGCTGGTGATCCAGACAGGAACCCTGCATGTCAGTCCATGGATTCCTTCCATGCTGTCTCAGGCTGCTTGGCAGGACTGCAGTTATGTTCATTAAAACTTCATTTGTTTGAAGATCCTCCTATTTATTTATAAGACCTTTGTATTCCAAACAGTGCTTTTATTTATGCAATTGTTACTATAGCATCTTCATGAAAAAATATTTATTTTCATCAGTGCTCTTTTGAAGCCTCCTGCCCTGATAGGAGCAGGTACAGCTGCTGTTTAGTGTCAGTTATTCTCTTTGAGAAAGTGGAAAATCACTGTGTAATTCCACTTCTTTGCTGTTCCCAGGTGCACAAATAGAGAAACTTAAGTTTGAAATTACTTGTGTGTGGGATCTGTAGCGGAAATAGGATTTTTCTTCCTTCATCCCTCCTAGCTGAGGTGTGTGTACTCAGCTGGCTTTTTGTAAATATTTGGTTATTCACAGCTGGAAAAATTGCAGGCCCTGGAAGCGCTGCTGCATTTTACTGATAAAAATGTTTTGCAGAAGGTTCTGTATCTGCTAGACATTGCAACATTTTTTGGATGTTGTTACTATCACTGCACACAGGTCCAGGCTGGAGTGCTCTGAGTGTGATGCTGGAGTGAGCTGTGTTAAAAAGTTTTCCTATTTCCTTATCTCTAGTCTGGAGCTGTGAGATAATGATTCATTAATATGAGGCGTTTTCTTTTTGTCTTTAATATTGTGTCTGCTTGGAAGACAGAAAACTAATTTCTGGTCTGCTCACTTAAAAGTGCATTTTGCATTTGTAAACAAAACTTGTTCCAAGCTTGATTTATCTTAATTTAACATCCTCTTCTTTTTAAGTAAATTAAAACAAGCAACCAAACAAAAAAATCCAACCCATCAATGAACTTGTTGTCTTCGTGCCTCTGGTTACAAAAGAAACTATTTATGCTCTTGGTGCATCTGCAGTACTTTATGTGCTTGGTCCCACATAGGGTGTTAAATGTTTTGGTTCCCCTTTGTTTCAGCACAGACTTGTTCCTGTATGTACCTGAAAAAGAATCTCTTAATTGTCCATTTTAATTCTAGCCAGGTGAAAATCAGGAGACCAGTTAACAGTCATGTTTCCAAGGCTAGCTTGTTATATTTATAGTATAGGCCCATACTTTTTACTTTTTCACTGTCATTTATCATTAAACAGTGCCCTGCTATCTCGTTGGACAGCTGATTGCAAGGATTCAGCCCTCACACCAGCACCTTTTGTCTGTAGTTTCAAGGGAGTGTGCTAAAAATGAAGCTGAATGTTTTGGTATTTAGATGGTTTAATGCTTTTAATCAGGTGGCTTGAAACACTTCGTGTAAATAAAATCCCAAAGGATTTGCTAAACTATTTAACAATTGCTGTAGGTTAGGTTAGGAGTTCAATAAGACTGGCAATTTTCTGTCACTTGGGAGTGTCTAGTCTCTTACTTCTTGTTAGTATCCACGCTTTTCTTTGTCCTATTCTTAAAAAAACCCAACAACCCAAAACCCAATAAAAGCCAAAAAGCAGAGGGAATAAAAACCAAGTTATCAAAACTCTGTTTGGGTTTTGAAGCCTCTGCAGCTCTGCTGGCTGGGTCCAGAGGAAGTGACCAAACATTTTATTTAATAATTGAACACACAGCTGAGTGCTGTGCTGGGCATTGGCTGAGCAAAAACTGCAGAAATGTGATGCTGAAATACCCTCCTTTGTAGCAGAAATGAAACAAAACAGGTGCCGAAGGGGACATAAAAATATGTGGAATGATGGAACTTAATCTGCTGAAGCTCTAGAGTACTTCGGAGAGTAATGGTTTGCAAATAATTTCTCCCTCTTAAAAAAACAAAAAAGCTTGAGTGCTTGTCTGGTTTGGAGGGGTTTGGCACTCTGCAGGAAGCTCCTTGTCAGCTTCCAGGGCTTGTGTTGTGGTGATACAGATCTGAGTAAATGACAGGGACCAACTTCGGTATCTTTGGCTGCCACCTGCTCACTTGAAAAGCCATTAAAACCACACAGTTGATCTGGAACTTTTCTTTTGCTGGCATTGCAGAGCTGTCTATCCTGCCTCAAGAGCTATCTGTATTTAGAAGCTGTCTTTTTTTTTCATTGTTTAATGCATGTGAAATCTGTAGCAGTAAGGAAAAACTATTTAAAAGAACAAAAATAAGAATTTCATTCTGATGCTGCTTTTACCATTCTATTGGATACTGTCTCAACATTTTCCCTCTAAGTTTAATAGTACTCCCAATACGAGCTCCATCAAGCAGCTTGGTTTAAGCGAGTTTTGCTGTTTTCTCTTCAGCAAATCCTCTCATGCCTATAGCGACTTGGTGAAATTGCCATTGGAGCAAAGTGTGGAATGGTACTCAGTGTTACATCTGTTCACTGATACTGTTGGTAATGGTAGTGAAAAGGCAGATAAAGAGAGTCAGTTAAATGTACGTGAAAAGGAATTGGTGAATTCAGTAGCCAGGCAGGTACAAGAAGAGAGAGAAGGGGCTTGGAGCTGGAAACTGTGTATCAGCACATCTTAGCAAAGTCGTTCTGTGTTTACTGATCTACTCAGGGTGGTATGATGGAATGGCACCTTTGCTCAAACTGGTTTTAACTTGAGTTGGTTTTTTTGTATTGCCTCCGTGAAGTTGTTGGCATTTGAAAGCCAAAGCTTGTTCTTTTGTGCTTTAGATCAGAGATAAATAGAGGTCAAAAGCTAAGTCTATGTCTGAGAGCTTCAAACTTTGCTTTTCAGTTGCTTTCTTTATGCCCTCTGCAAAAAGCTTTAGGTACTGTAATGGAGTAGGAACAGGAGAAAACACCTGGATACTTGGAAACAGTGATTTTAGTCCACTGAGGTCAATCGTTGTTGCAGTGATAGATGTTTGCCGCCTTATTTATGGAGGGCCGACTGTGTGTGAGAGCACTTCAGCTGTAAAACTGTGCTGTGTGAAAGATCTGGAAGCATTAGGAATGAGGTGTGTGTTGAGGAATGTGCAATACCTGCTCGAGGTGAATAGTTTGGCAGTGTGTCACTTTTAGCTATGTGGTGTTTTCAATCTGATTGTTGAATGATGAAGATCAGCAAATTGCCTTTTAATGTGTAGCAGACTACTGAAAGCTTTCTTTCCTGAACCAAGTGCCCAGGTCTTGATTTAAATTCCAGTGAACTTTGATTTTTAACTTGGAAAGGCCTGTTTTCTTGGCACACCTGTTTGCACTGCTCCCTGTGCCCTACAAGTTAATAGAACTACCCCCTTGAGCACAGGGAGAAGAAATGGGAGTAACAGCCCTAAATCTCGCGGTGTTGAAAAAATGCTGATTGTTTCCTGGCCTGTCTAGAGCATGGCAGAAGAAATTTGGTTACATCTGCTTTTGCCAGGGACCTGCTCTTGCATTTTGTGACTTGAAAAATAACGAAGACTGGTTCCACAGCAGACATGAGGGTCTGCGTTCCTGCTCCTACAGATTATATTTTTTTTCTAGGAATTTAAGAATGGTAGTTGTACCATAACTTCTGTGGAAATGAGAATCAGCCACAGTTCTTAAGGATTCGTTAGAAGACCCTGTTGAAATGAAGTACTTCCCTTAGTCTTCAGGGTGCAGAAAGTTTTTTGAAACTTTTGATAAAGATGACTTAAGTGTCAAGTATTTTACTCTTCAGTAACTTACCTCCCCTTACACTTTCTCTTTCATGATTTTAAGACTGAGAAAGAGACACAATAAAGCTTTGGTAATATAGTTTTGTTACTTCCAGGAGGCAGTCATGAATTCCTTAATGCCTCAAATGCTGCACAACAAATGCAGACATGAAAGCTTCAGGAAAGTGAGGGTGTTGAGGTAAACAGCAGTGGTAACTCTTGCAGAAATCTGATGTGTACTGCAAGTTCTCTCTTGAACATGTGGGGACAGGCTGTTTCCTGGCTGGCAAGAATTGGATGTGTAATTTCAGGCATGTAAAGCAAATATTTTAATCCTGATTCTGTGCCAGTGTTCAGCTGGAGTGGCTGGATCTTGTAGCATTATATGGAACTATTGCCATCCTATGTCCAACACAGATACTAAAAATTAGACAGCCAACAATTACAGGTGTTTATGAAGTTCAGTATTATGTCCTGTCACTGCTAAACTCTGGCATGGGTAGATTTTAATGATGCTTTGAACTAAAGGAAATATTTTCAATCATATGAATGTTAGTCATGTATATTGAATATTCCACTTAATTTCATTCAGGAGAAATGCTCGTGCATGTCAAATGTAAACATAAATTTTGATGTAGTCTAAATTTCTATTCCAAAATCAGATTAAACAGGCTAAAGGATGTATTAATTTTGAAAATCTCATGGAGTGAATTTGACTCATCTAGAGAAGCTGGGTTTAGAAAACAGTTAAGCTTTTATCTTTCATTTTAGATCAACGTCAGCTGCATTATCTGATGGATGTTTGCAGTTTCTTATTTATCAGCCAAGCTTCTATAATAAAATAATCCTGTTTGTAAAGTACAGTATCAGTCAGACTGTTATTAAAAGCTCTCTATGGGCCAACAGCACAATGGAGAGCAGCACTGCACGTGAGACTTGTTTCTAGCATCTTTTTGAAAGATACTGAGGGTCTGTCTCTTTCCAGGATAAAATTTATGTCCTTTTTCAGATGCTTTCACAGGTAATCATGTTGACTTAAAAAGACAAGATATGGGCTTTCACAGTTAGAGTAATGAATTTCTAGTACCATTAAATACAACAAGTATTTTTAAATTATGTCCTTTTAACTGCAAAATGATGAGATTCCCTTTTTTTTTTTAAGTACAGGAGTTAAAAAATTACCACCAAGTGCTCAGAGTAAATTTATTTGCACCTCTTCTGTGAGAAATGACCTGTTTTACATTAAGCTATATTCATATGAAACATCTGGGGGTGGCTGGGGATATCTCTGTGTGCAGCCACTAAGAAAGTAAGCATTCCTGGTGACAGCCAGAGAACAGGAATTGCCAGTCCCTAGGTCAGATAGCAGTGGTGGCAGACAAACCAGAGTAGCAGAGAACCTTGTGAAGGTTCCCAGCGATGGTTTTGTGCTAAGGATCTTGGACTCGGCCCAGGAGGGAATGTGTGTCTATGGTTTGCAATGGATGGGGAGTGCGGTGGCATTTGTGGAGCACTGTGACAAGGAAAGTGTCCCTAGACTCACTGCTTTTGCTGCCAGAAACCTCCATCCCCCAGGTAAATCAGATTAAACCCCATAAAGGTCTCTCCTCATTAGTAAAAGGCTAAGTCTGTGCATGGGAAATTGCCCTAGCTCAGTCATGGGCTCTCCCTACCAGTTCTGGTTCCCTTGTGTGTCTGACAGACCATGGCAAGCTGCACAAGTTTGAGGCAGACTTGGCCAGCCAAGTTAGGCTAAAATACAGAAAGGTGGCAAAAGGGATTTTATCAGCAATTTTATCTGATATTATACTTTCATATGAGCTGTTCTGTTTCTAGATTGATATTACCAAGAGGTGCAAAATTGGTTTAATTATTCTGATTGAGAGTGCAGAAAATTCAGCTCTTGAAACATTGTGTCCTTGTTTTTCTGAAATGAAGCCTAGGTAAAAACAAGACAATAAGCATGAGCAGTAGGAATTTGATGTGTGCTCTTTTTAAGTCTCTAATGACTGCTATCACAAAGGGCATGTTGTGAAGTATGGAGTAGTAGGCTAAGGCAAATGCAATTTTGGGAAGTTCTGAGGTGTGGGAAATCAATACAAAATGTTGTGATGAAGGATGCTGCTTCAGAGGACAGCTTGGCTTCAATAATTCAGGTAGCTGCTGTGGGAAATGGATTTTATTTCCTATGTAAATAGAAGAAATCACAAGTGGTGAGGAGTTTGGATATGAATTTCTCAAATCTGTGATTTGTTTTAATAATATGGGGAAGAACATAGGGATTGATAAAAAATGTTCTTGATTGTCTTATTCAGTAGACTTGATTAAGAAAAACTGTGTTTTTTCCTTTGTGATTGATGGGTTTGTATTTTGTCTGCATGATAAATCAATTTGAATGTCTTTAAGTGTAAGAGTATTAAAATATTTACGCTGCCTTCCCCCTTTAGTTACGCTCCCTGGTGTCCAGCCTGTCAGCAGATTGAGGCAACCTGGGAGAGCTTTGCCAAGGAGAGTGAACGGCTTGGGATCGCTGTTGGAAAAGTGGATGTCACTCAAGAACCAGGTACAGCATGAAACAGACTGATTTAATAACAGCAATTATTCGATATAAGTACAATTTACTACTTATTAAGCTTCAAAGTCAAAATAATGTTATCCGCAGTTTGCTTCTCCATACAGTTCATATTTCTGAAGTTTATAAACTCAATTTGAAGGATTAAAGAACTGGGGGGGTGATCTGGCTTAATACTGAATTAAAAGAGGCTTATTCTCTATTTTAATCTTCTTCGCTGGAAGCTGTTGCCTGTCTCATTCCTCTAGCCTGTCTGCAGAAGATTCCAGTCTGTAGCCTGCCGTTAGGAGAATTTCAGGGTGTGGTAGAGGGAGCCTTCTTTAATTAGAGTTGTTAACTGTTTCCAGCATGGTGCTGGTTTGTTGAGTGGTTTAATTGTGGTAATGCGTTGTATTACAGATGTTATTGCTGTTTCCTGTTGGTAATGCACATATGCAAATACGTTTATAAAAACACTTTCCTAACTGTTCACAGAAGCACGAGTGCCATCTAATTTATTCCTTTGGTGACTCCCTTCAAAGTTGTGAATGTGTCTTTATACAAGCAGTATTAATATTGTATAAACCTCTGCATCTCCTGGGAGTGCCTTGTGCTCTTTTGGGCTTTGAGGGGATAAAGGATTTTATCAGTAGTATCAAAGGACTGAAAGATGAGATGTTGTTAGAAAAAAAAGGCCAAACTTTCCTGATTTTTCTTTTCTTTTGCTTTATAAAGCATGCAAAAAATGTGTTCACTTTATTAGTTGAAAACATGCTGAACAGATTTACTGTGTCAAAACCCTTGTCTCAGAATCAGCAATCTAAGTTGAGAAGAAAATGCCAGCTGTTCTAGACCTTGTGTAGATTCATGTCTTGTTAAAAGTTCACAAGTATACAAAAATCTTGTATCAAAAAGCTGCATGAATTAATCATTAGATAGTGTAATAAAGAGATGAGTTTTAATATTACCTTTTTAAAATAGATGAAACCTTTTCTAAAATAGATGTAAACTTAATACTTGAATTTCTAATGTTGCTGAGAGTCCTGACCTCTAAGCATGGGTAACTTCTGTGAGTCAAAGGACTGACCAAAATGATGAATTTGTACCAAAGCTCGTGTAATAAACCTACAACATCCAGTTCAGCACTGGAAGCTGCAGGCACTTCTAAAACTAAGGAATGCTCAGACTGGAAACCAAACATTTATTTCATATTTGACCTTTGGTGCTGATGTAATTTGGAAGATACATGAGTTTCTATGGAGCTTTCCAAAGTCGCTGAGGTATTTTTACTGTGGGCTTTGCATCAGCCTTTCAGTTGTTGTGTTTAAGTGCTCTGTCTCCTTTCTTGCTTGCACAATGGTACTTTAATTAGTCTTAGTTATGTAACCCCTTCATTGAATTGAAAGTAGTCAAAATGTGTTAAATTAGGGGAAAACCACGAGATGAGTGCAGAGTTACATAAAATTGCATTTCCCAAACCGGCAGGAGAAAGTGGCCATTCATGGTGCATAATTGCAGGAGATGCCTGAAGAATAAATCCACCAAAGCCTTAATGGCTTCACAGCAGATTTCAGTCACTTGATGTTCCAGCCTTAAAGTACTTCCTCTTGCCTCATCTTCTCCATTGAAACATTCAATGTGAAACAAGCAGATAGTGGAGGTGCTTCTGGATCCTTAAGTTCTGCATATTTGTGGTGCCTTTTTTAAGCTCCCAATCACAGCATTTACCTGTGAATTAGAAACGAGACTTCATGGATCTTCTGTGTCGTCTTTGAGTAGTTGTTGGATGAAAGCAGCTGTAGTTTTAGATGACATCTCTATTCTCTGTACCTTTTCAGGGTGTGCATGTGCAAATAGAAGATTTTTTTTTATTATTGATTAGCTGTTTTCATAATGGACGTCAGTTTTTGATTTGCAAATAGAGACAGATGCTTAACTGTATTTCAGGTTGAACTAGTAGCCAGTTCAAGTTTATATTAAACGGGCACCAAAACAATTCAGTGTGTTCCTAAATTTTGTAGCTGATTCACATCTGGTTTAACTGATCTAAGGAAGTGCCTTAGATAACCAGCAAATGTCCACCTAAAGTGTTGGGAATGCTTAGATGCATTTCATAACTTAGATTTCAGTGTTACTTCTGAGGTGTTCACTCTGGGATAGGCCACAGGTAGGAGGTTTGAGCTGTTTTTTTGTTTCCTTTGCCTGAGTGGCATTTGTGAGAACTTCAGAGTCTTTCAGTGTTCCCATGACTTTCTCTGTTCTTAAGCTAATTATGTTCTTTATGACTCTGCACCCAGTTTTCCTTGTGCAGCTGTGCTGTCTGCTTTATTAATTCTGCTGTTACACTTGTGGGTTTGTTTGCTTTATATCTCCCTGTGTTGGCACAACTTTGAGCTGTTTCAGAAAGTTTTTCATCACCCTGCCTCTCGTAGCAATAAAGGCAGAGAAAAAAGCCACAACCCTTTTCTGCCTATTCCATAGAGGAATTCAAACTAGGGAAAACGTTACCACTGAAACTTTAAAAATACCTGGCTTATTTCAGTATGGCTCATCTTTGTCTCTAAAGGCAGAAACCTTCTTGCTACAATACTTTTCCATGGCTAATCCTGGTGCCTAGAGCTGTTTGCTTTATTGAAGGCTGAATAAGGCCTTCATTTCCCAAAAGATTTTCACAGAATTTTATGAAAGGCAAAGTTAAATAACTGTACTCTTTACACTGATACTTCATATGAATTGCAGTTGCTGGCTGTAGGAATTCAGCCCTTTCTAATGGACTCTTGAGTGCATCGAGTGCTGGGCTGGTCCAAAACTTCAGCTGGGTGCAAGTACTGATGAGACAAATCCATTGATGAGGAAAACTACCTCTCAGTAAACATTGTTCAAGCTACACATTTTTCCTTAATTTGCTACCAATATTTAGTATCTGTTCTTGTTTGTAGCATGTCTGAAGACAAACTGTTAACCTGTATTTACTAAACAATGGTGAAAGCTGTGCAGCCTGCTGCTCTCTAGTCTAAAATACAGATCTGTAGGTATTTATAGATAAGTCAGAATGCTGAGAAATTTCAGTGTTACTGAACTGTTTGTGTTGTTTTCTTCCCATTCTAGGCTTGAGTGGTCGTTTCTTTGTCACAACACTTCCTACAATTTACCAGTAAGTGTGTCATACTGGAAACTGCAGCTGTTGACTCCTACTTGTCACTTGATTTAATCTGTAAATGGAATGTGGGGGAAAATGAAGGAAGAGTAATGAAGGAAGAGTAACTTTTGATTTCAGCTCAGGTTACTGTAGCTTTGATTGCATGATAAAATCCTTTTCTGAGTCTTTTCTTTAGTTTAAGTGACTTCACTAAGTTTGCCTGTTACCTATACTATTAAAAATGGATCAAAGAAGACATTTTCATATTCTCCAATAAGGTGATGTCATCCTTAAGATATTGGACCCTTCATTAAGTCAGAGTATTTCAAGTCGTGCAGATATACAAACAAATACATATATATGTGCACTTTTAATTCTGAGTTGTATTTAGAAATGGTTTGGTTGTTAACCTCATGTGCTTTGTGTATTTGCTGTAGTGCCAGTGAATATTTAAGAAAAATAGCAACTTTATAAATGGCAAAAGCTCATGCTGTTTAAAAACTGAGATTTTCCATCATGGGTTACCAAACATTCAGCTCCGAGCAAGTGAAATCTATAATGTCCGTGGGGGTTTTGGTGGAGTTTTTTACCCCAGAGTTCGGGGGCTGTCTGTGCTGATGGGGGTTTGTTTTGTAGTGCCAACGATGGAGTGTTCCGCAGATACCGCGGCTCCCGGACCTTGGAAGATCTTCAAGGCTACATCTTAGAGAGGAAGTGGGAAGCTGTGGAGCCTGTAGCAGGATGGAAGTCTCCATCTTCTATAATGTAACACTTGGTTTTTATTAACAAGAACTATGTTTTATAGCTCATTATTCATTAAGGGTCTTGTGTTGACAGTTTAAAGACAAAAGGCCTTTATTCCCTAGACTTGCAGGCTTTGCAGAAGCAATCAGTATTGACAGCCTGATTCCCAGCTTCTCACCTTTAAAGGCAGTTTATTTTCTGCACTTGCTTTTGTTTATGCCTGCTAGAGCTCGTTTATGTCATCTTTGAAAAGAGATTAAGAGAAAAAAATAGAGCCACTGAGCATTATGTAGAGTGGCATTTCCAATATCTGCTGGGTCCTGGAATTGAGCATGTGTTTATGTAGATTATTACTTCATGGCTTCTGGCTACTGGGCAGCCTGTAGCTTTAAGGATTTCTTGTTTATTTCTTTAGAAGAGAATCTTTTGTCCCGCTTGGAAACAGCAAGCAGTGTAGTGCTTACAGAATATATAAGAATTTGTTTTCAGAGGTGGATTTGCTTAGAAATAGTGTAGAAAGCATGCATGGTAGGATGAACTAAAGATGTGAGTGGCCTGCAGTTCATTCTGGCTGAAGCCATTATGTGTGAATTCACAAAGATCCAAAGAAGGTCCTTCTTTTTCATGTGAGAAGGAGGAACAGCTGTAGGATATTTAGGAATGGGGAGAGGAGCCACAGAGCTGCTGTGAACCTGTCCTTCCATTTCCTTCTTTTCCAGGATGCATGGCATGGCAGGACTGTTTCACTTCTCGGGGTGGATCAGGGTAAGTAAATGTGTAGTGTTTCCCAAACTCCCTTTTGATGCTTAGAATGTTCAAAAGTCAAAATATAACTGAATATTTTTTATTATCCTTTTACAAGAGTTAATTTTGCCTTACATCTACTGCACATAGGGTGTATGGTATCTTTGCACTCTAAGTGTGTAGTGCCATTGTTCTATGCCAACAATGGCAGTTTGATTGTAAAGATTGTCATCAATAATGACAATACTGATTGGAATGAGAGAATCTTTAAGGGTGGAAAGTCGCTTTTTGAGAGCTGCTGCAAAAATGGTTGTAAACAGCAGGAATATGTTAAATATCTACCAGGTTCTCTCACTTCATGCTATTCCTAAAGATCACCCCCAGGTTCATTTTCACAGTTGTGAGTGATTCTCCTCTGCAGTTTGTTTGCATCCTGTATTGCACAGGAGAGGGGAGGGCGAGGGGGTTTTTTAGCAATAATTTCTGCATCTGGGGTTCAAACTAACAACACCATTTGCACAGGAACATGATGAATTTGGATAATAAAGTGATTATCAGAAGTAAAGGAGAAATGCTTAGCTATACGGAAGTGTGCTTTAAAATATTAAAGCATGTTTTACTTAAGAATATTTCAAGATGCTTTCATTTAGGAGTTATCCAGGTTTTTCCATGACATTCAAATAGTGAGAATTTTCAGACCTTTCTGATTTTGGTCAGGAAACATCTTCTTAAAACCTTTGAGTGTCAGTGAGATTGAGAGACTGTATTTGATTGCAGCAAAATATATTATTATTGTAAAATGTGCTTCAGAAAAGAAATGTAGTTGAAAGTTGGAACAGTTTGTATCACAAGCATCAAACTAACACAGAATCAAGCAGAGCTCAGAGTTGTGTATCTTTGATTCTTTCACTGTATAATATTTACTTTTTATAGCCTTCTGGTGTTTCTCTTCCATGGTTGCTCAGTAATGGTGTTGTTTCTCTATGGTTTCCTTCCTGAAAGATTAAGTGTTCTGGGAAGAAACCTCTAATTTGCTTTCCACTTTGAATATTTCAGCTGTACATTTCCTCACTCCTCCTGCTCTGCTGTCTTTGCTTATGCTTTAATAAATATCGGAAGATGTTCAGACATTTAAAAAGAAGACTCTGGAATTTCTGTATTTAAACTCTTGTAAATGTTGATTGTGGTTTGTTTTGAAAGAGATTTAATGTCATAATTGACTTCCTACTCGCTGTGCTGCTTGACTCAGTCAGTTGAATTTGTAGGTTTGAGGAACAGACTACAGCTTGGAAAAAATCTTAATACTGTATTTGGATTATTATATTGAAATTTAGAAGGGAAATCATTTATTCAGTGTATGCCTAGTGTGTGACTCCTTTTAAGAGCTAAAAAGCTTAAATAAGAGCTAAATGGCTTCATTTTAGTTAATGAGCAGTTGCCACAGAGGGATGAAGGGTGCTGTGACACTTTCCTGCAAACTCTGAGGCTCCTCATACATCCATCTGCAGTAAGGTTGTGTATGGCATCTGTAATGTTGAGTGCCTTAGGGAGAAGGAACTGTGCATCCTCTGCTTAAAAAGCCTTTTAATGTGGGCAAATTGGTACAAAACCCCAAGATTTAATGGTGTCGAAAGGGGAAGACTTCAGTATAAATACTGTTCAATGAAAGGTCTTAATCAGACAGCAATGAATGTAATGGTGTTGGTAGTAGGACTCCTAAGTGGTTTTAGGTATGAAGTTATTAAGTATCTTCTTCTCATTTCCAGCAAATTCATAACTACCTCACTGGCACTCTTGGACTTCATGTTTGGATTTCCTATGCCATCTTCATCTTAGCTACCTTACTGATTGGCCTGTTCCTGGGTTTGGTAAGAAAACATATTGCTTTTCTTTCTCAGTTAACTGGAACTCTTGCTGTGCATAAACTTGTGAAAGAAATGCAACCAACTTTGCTCATAAGATATACTTAAATATACCTTGCTTTAATAATATATTATTAAAGACCAATATCTCTTCCTTGATATCCAGAATGTGTGATAGTGGTTCAAAGCTGTGCCTGGGAGGTTTAGGCTGGACATTAGGAAGCAGGGCATGGTCAGACACTGCAACAGGCTCCCCAGAGAGGTGGCTGATGCCCCAGGCCTGTCACTGGTTAAGAAGCATTTGGACAATGCCCTCAATACAAATCTGTTCACCTTCTTAGGAACTCTATGCTTCAATTTAGATTTGTTTAGTCCATCCACTAAAATGAGTGATTTTTGTATCTAAGACCTTTTTGTAAGACTTTTCTACTGAATGTGTGTGGTCAGAGTGTTGTCCTGTTTTTTGCTAAGCCTTCTGTTATAACCTTGGAGTCAAAGAATTTTCACACAGTTTCATGTAAACAGTAGCCGATGTTTATTTACCCGTCTTTTCTGTTTTTCATTCCTTTTGTGATAAGAGAAAGTTCGATGAGCATCCTTTTTCTCCAATGGGATTGAGGAGGAAGTGACATGTCCTCCAATCCCTTGTGGAGTTGAGAATCATATAAAGTATGATAAATGTAAATAAAGCTCTCTCTTTTCCCTCGTTTCTGCTGAACCTAGCAAGTGTGAGAATGTCCTTTATTGTGCTTTCACCAGCACAGAATTGGTCAAGACTCCAACTTTCTAAGAGCACTGGCTTTGTGGAGAGTTTTATTAACCAGGGAGGAATTGGTTTTGTGGGAGTCAGCAATGTAAGGGTGCTGCCACACTGTTACTCAAAATCAAAGGATAAAAATATTTTCCAAGGCTTTGAAGATTTGGGGTTTTAAGTTCTTTCAGATGAGTTGCTCGTTCCACAAGCGCATTCTGCAACTGCAAGGATGGTTTAAACAGTTGTGCTGGTAACTGGCTTAACCTGCTGCTAAGTCACTATTCCTTGTAGGAAGTGTAAAGGTTGTTTCTGGGACTTGGATCTCTGCCCTTCAGCCCAAAATAAAGAAAAAATATTGAGAGTATTTCTCAGTAGTACTGGGAAGTGATTTCAGTGCAGTTGAAATTGGAATTTTGGCAAAGCCACATTTTTATACATCGTGTGTATAGAATTGGTGTATATGAACCAATGTCCTTGACTATTCAGTTGCAACAGCTGCATTTTTCTAGATGGTAGATTTTCACCAAACAAGTGCAAATCAAGGTAGTGTAACTAGGAGCAAGACATGAATATCATGTTTTAAAAGAAACTCTCGTTACTCCTTCACTAAAAAAAACCCCTAACCTGAAAAAGCTGAGAAAATGTGAAGTTAATCTCCTAGCTCTTTCCAAAAAGCTTTTCAATGATTGAAATATATTTCTATCACATGGTGTCAGCTCTCTCTTTTTCTTTGCACTATTCTTAGCATGTGACAGTGAGGCACAAATGTCTTCCTTGAATTTTGAGTGTCCCTCTTCTGCACTGGGCTGGTTAAATAACAAGCACAGAAGGTGGAACACACATCTGTATTGGGGAGCCAGGGGCAGGAATGCAATAACATCCCAAAATACAGAAAATCTTGACCAAGATTTTTTCATAGATTTTTCAAAAAGTAAAATCCTCAGTTGTGTTCTGAGCTTTTCTTCAGATGTGAGCAGTGTCAGTACTGAATAAATTTAGGAAAGTAGGAGGCAGAAAATCGGTAGTAGGAAGCAGGGAATGCTGGTTAGTACTCACTGAGAAAGCACTTTTTTCCATGTTTTTATTTAGCTCTTATCTCTAAGCAAGATAATATAATTTTGTAATTTTTTTGGTGTATATCTATCTAAAAAGAATGAGTGCAGGGACTTTTGCTATTGCTAATAAATGCTTTTTTTATTATTGCTAATAAATGGCTTTTTTCTTTCCACAGATCCTGGTTTTGATTTCAGACTGCCTCTGCCCAGCCAAGTCAAAATACAGGGCTGAAACCCCTGGTAAGAACTCTTGAGGGGGTGAGATGCTGTAGTTTAAAGTGTAAATTTGTAGGAGGGAGGGCAGTACACTGTTGAGATCTTAGGTGTGAACCAATAATCCAGGAGCCAAGTAAAATTGGTTTGTCTTGGATTTGTAACTCAGTGGAACAAAATGAAGTATCAGGCACTTTCTGTGCCTGATATGCAAGGAAAATAAATGGAAGTGGAGGAGAAATACTACTGAAGGTTTAATGAAAAAACTGAAAAATAAGGAAAAGTTTTCAACCACAGGACCCCAGAATGGTTCCAGTTGGAAGGGACCTTAAGGATCATCTGACTCTAATTCCAGTTGAAATAATAATCCTAATCAATAATAATGTTCATCAGTATTTGAGAGTATGACCCTGATGATGCAACTTTAAAAGGCATCTTTGTGAGATTCAGTCTAACTGCAGTCTCTGCTTTGTTTAGAAGAAGCCATTACCAAGGATAACGTGGAGAACGCGGCGTTGGAAGAGCCAGAGGAGGCTGCAGAGCTTTCCGCGGATGAGGCGGAAGAGGCTGCAGATGCGAAAGATCTCTCAGATGGAGAAGATGCAGCAAATTCAAGTGCTGAGGAGTCGGAGGAGGATTTAGCACTTGGGAAAGAATCAGGGGAAGAAGAAATGGAAGACTTAAGTGAACAACCTTTAGCTGAATCAGAGACTGAAAGCACAGTGAGACAGCGGAAAAGTCAGGGGGCTGAGAAGGAACTATAGTTTTCCCCGTGGGGTATTCTGTACACTTGGACCAAAGAAGTGTCAGACCCCCTCAGGGTCTGAAGCTGGAGCTTACACTTGATTTGTCGTTGGTGTTTACGCAAAGCTCTGCTCTGCCAGCAGGCTCCTCTTTTTTTAAGCTTAGTACTTGCTTACTTTCTTTGATAAGCACATTTGCTGTGTGTTGTGTGACTTTAGCCGTGACAATCAAAGTCAGTGTCTTATCTGTTCCATTGTCCTCTCAGAGAAAAAGGGGGTGTCAGCCTCAGTTCACCAGCTCTGAAATGATCATTGTGTGTGTGTCCCTCTAAGGCCTGACCTGGGCAAGATCAGGACTTTTAACTCCACAGTAGCTTGGCAGGACTGTGACTTTTCTGTTTGAATGTTGATTGTTCCCAAATGCCACAGAAGCACAGAGACAATTCACTAGTGAAAGGAGGCACCTTACTGGTCTTCTATCAAAAATGTTGTGTACCATGGGTTTGTTTTTATCATTTTCAACCGAAGCACCTTTCTCTTCCATTTCTATTTGTGTTTGTTTTGGAAGTTGATCCTGCAGCTCATCCCCAGATGTGTCAGTTTTTGGTGATCCACAGGCTTTGCAGCTTGAGTTGTTTGACCTAAGGAGTTGGAGTAATTAAAAAGCTCAGGCAGAAAGAGAGTGGCAGCTAAATGTTTAAAACGCATTGGAACTTTTAAAAGGTTTAAAGGAAATTGTTTTGGTCGGGGGAAATTTTGCCAAAGCACGACTGCTTTTTTTTTCTTTTGGTAATTTGTTCCCATCAAGAGATTGTAGCAGGAAGTATTCACTTTGGAGTCAATAAATCGTGTATTTCTTGCCAGTACAAGCTTGTCATGTGCAGGGTACTCCTGCCATTTCCAACTCAGAGTGCTTCTGGCAGAACTCAAGCTGCTTTAGTGATGTTATCTGAAGAGGCTCTTAGGGTTTTACCTTTGATCACTTTTCTACTTTTGGAATCAACACATTGGGAAAAGAGAGGGACACAGGTGGGTAGTGGGGAGAAGCCTTGGGTTTGCTACTTAGATCAGAATAAAAGTATGTATGTTGGACTGTGTAAAGTGAAAATGGCTTGTCAGGTAGACAGCATTAGGTGTGGTTAGACTTGGGTCATTAAACACACCACTGTATCACTCCTTTGGGTTAATACAGAAGTCTTTTTTGGTAAGGAGTACCCTCAGTGAGATCCTGTGCGTTCCTGCTTTGTTGATGTATGACCATGAGTGTAAGATGTGTCCTAATCTTGATATTATTTTAAAAAATATATATATATTGCATAAACCTTGCTACCATGCATGAATTTCATCTTGTTCTTCAAGAATGAGTAGTAGTCGGAGATGAGATCATCTCTCATTAGAAGAGAAGTTGCAAGTGCAAAATGCTGGTTTCCTTTGAGACTGAGATTAATAGGGCCAATTTGTGTTAAAAGCTGTTTTGTTGTTGTTTTTTTTTTAATGCTCATAAAGAATATATTTGCTAAGAACGCTCAACTTTCCCATCTATGTCCTGTCACATATGTTTTGGAATTATATGGTAGAAATTTTGCATTTGTCTGTTAGAGCTGCTCAAGGAAGAAAATTATACTTCATATCCTGAATTTGAAATTTCTTAAGGAATACTGCCAGTCGGGAGCTTGAGTTCCATATAGTGGACACCTGTAAATGTGCTTTCACATAGGTGAAAACATGGACTTGCTAATTTCTATACATTGCACTATCTTGAGAACAGTTTGTGGTGTTTGGGTGCTGTCCCGTGTGACTGAGCAGTTGTAAAGCTGGCAGGCAGCAGAACTCAGCAGTGGGTGAGGCACACAGCAGCTTTTTAAAAGCTAAACTTTTATCTGCAGAAATCAAGAAAGCTCTGTGGCCCCTGCAGTGTGAAGGGAAGAACTGTGCACTTGGAAGACAATAAGATGTTCTCACAAGAGCTGGGTTTCCCTGCGGTGTCTTTGGACATCACAAGCAAACAAACCCACAAATGGCACTTTGTCCTACAAGGCACATGGTTTGGGAGGTGTTCTGGGAGAGATCAGAAGCTCCTTTGTGTGGTGTGTCTGAAGGGTCTGCTCACATTCCCTCTGTTGTTCCATGTCACAGTCGGGTTTGGGTTATTGAAACCGAAGCTATGAAGTGTTTTCCATCATGATGGGCTGAACTGTAAGGTCACTGATGAGCAGGGGTTAAGTGAGCAGGCAGCAGGTGACAGCAGTGTAGATCTGTCTTGTGAATCTGGAAATGAGCTTGGTCAGGCTTCTAAGGATTTTTGAACATAGGATGAACGTCGTTGTTCCTGTGTTTTCATAAATAAAGTAGGGACTGGGTTTGACCTTATTTGACTTGTATTGGTGTCTCTTATTACAAAGGTCACTAAGCTGTGATTAAGGCTTTGTACAGAAAAGGTGATACTGTGCAACCACTGATCTCTCTGACTTAATTTTACATTTGTAGGAAAATTACTGTAGTGTGATACTGGAGATACTCAGTTTTGACTAATGTTTATGTGGAAAGCAGCAAGCACTGTAAAGGCTAAATTTGTGTTTAACAGAAAAACTATTAGCTATGCAGTAGAAGTGTCATGTTAATATACCTTCCAGGATCAAGTTTTTTTCCATGAAAACACTTTTTAATTGAATCATGTGAGTAGTGCTAATTAGACTATTACAATAGTATTAAACTTGATGTGTTTCCAAAAAGTCAGGATCAACCTTTTGTGCAGTCTGGGTGTTCTGTTATCTCTGTTCTGTTAGGATTAATCATAAAGAAATGGAACTTGTTCTTGCAACCTCAGTATAGACAAAAGGGCCTTGGAGAAGCTGCTGCTGGCACTGTTAAAAATGTTTTGATGAAGGACAGGGCCTTAAGGCTTGTGAACTAGAGCCGTGTGTCAAAATGAATTTAAGATTGTTGAGAAGCAATTTAAATATCAGTTGGGCTGCATGCCACTGGAATGGGAATTCTTAACAGCAAGTCATGAAAAAAATCTGGCATGTTCCTTTTCCAAGAGGCTGGAAATCCATCCAGCATTTCAAACCTCCTGTCCTTGGGATCTGTGTGAAACTCGTATGTGTGTCTTGGAATGCTCTGTATCTACTGCCCCCGTGGGGGTGGCACGTGTTATGTGGGCTTTCTTCCTGGAAATGTTACACAGGGTTGTCTGTTACATGAAAGTGTTGCAAATTTATACTTATGCGTATTTTTACTGAAATGCCACATAAATTTTGTATTTATGACCTGCTTGGAGTAATTTTCATTTCCTCGGTGTGGAGTTGGCTCATCTGTGTTCGTTTTTTTTATAATGCTGAACTTCCAATTAATCTTAGAGGTGGTGACTTGTGAAGATTCCTTAAAATCTTTAAAAGGAACCTGGGCATCAATGAAGTGCTTCCTTTTGGAGGGTTTCCCTGCAGTAATCAGGGCTCTCAGAGGTTCAGAATGCAGCTGGGCTGAAAAACATAACTGAACCCTTGCAGCCTTCACCTCCACATGAGGTAGTTCTTTCCCCTCCCTCAGAAATCCCCTAACTCTGCCAAAGCTGTGCTGACTCCCTCTGGGATTTGGAGGCCAGCAAGAAGTGTACAGACCTAAAGGAGCCATCCTCGGGTTGTGGTTGACATTCCAGGTGATGCTGCAGGGGCAGCTGTGCCAGAGGGAGAAGGGCCTGCCAGGAACCATCACTGTGACCTCCTTGGATGGTGTGAACAGTCATGGATCTGGACCTGGATTCATTCTGCTCAGGTGAGTTACCTGAGCTGCCTCTCCCTGTGAACAGAGCAGCAGCAGGGCCTGGGCCATTTGCCATTCACTTTCTTCTTTTCCACTGTGTTCATTCTCTGATGCAAAGTGGGAGTTGGAATGGTATCACACGAAGCTTTGTGAGCATTTTGTTTGCTGTTTCATTAGCTGCTTCTTGTTTGCTTTCGTGATGTGAGAATATGAAGTCTTCTCCATGAAAACAGCACGTGGAATACTACAGGCAAAATCTGATCAGGTTTTGAAAATTACTTTGTTTAAGCAATCAGACAAATCCAAGCTCTAGTTTTGTAGGGGAAATATTGAAGATACTCTCTGGTGGCTTAACTAAAGTGGTAGAAAAGCTTGGATTTTCTGTCTGGAACTGGGAGTGCAGCTGCCCAGTAGTGTGTGCTGTCATTCCCTTCCCTACTGGGGAATAAGTTGTGCTTCACTTCAGTGAGCACTCTGATGATTACTTATTTTTAAACAAACATCTTCATTCCTCTCCCATTAGAAAAACACTTAAAACTCTCAGGTTTTACTTTCACTTCATCTTTCCTGAGGAGAAAGGAAAGCTTTGCATTTAAACATACAGGGAACAAATGAGGATTTACTTATCCTAATATTTTCATTTAAATTTCCATTTTATATGGAACGGTTACTTTTTATGGCTCATTAGAATTTCTTGGAGCCTGCTGGTACTTCAGACTTTCACATCTGTTAATCTGGATTCCAGGGGAGTGTGGGAGCTGAACCTGGGCACCACGGATTTTCCTGGCACAGGCTGTGCCAGTGCCTCACATGCTTGCAGAGGATGCAGAAAGGACAGTGGCTATTCCAAGTGTCAGTCACACATCAGGAAATGAAAAGATCACCCTTGATAAGGGCACTTTTTATGTCTTTGTTGCTGTGGCTGGGGGGACATAACACTGAGATCTTTGTAAATCTGCCCTGGATTGGTTTTGTTGTACTCGGAATCATCCAGCTCCTCCCAGGAGAATCAGTCCTCTGCTCAATGCTCCACTCTTCTGCCATCCCAGCAGCCTCCAGACTTCCCAGCTGACTTCCCAAAATAGACATCCAGGGGCCTGTTCCAGCCACCTGCTCACTGCTGAATGGCCAAGAACTGCCCTCATCCCTGCAGCATCCATTGGTTTTGACTCCCACGGTGCAGTTGCCAGATGGCTGCTGGGGTAAAAACCCCACAAGTATTTTCTGTTGGTTCATCTGACTGACTTGGAGGGGACAAAAGTGAATTGATCCGGCTTTGACTGATGTGAGGTGCTTTCCAAAACCACTCTAGAGAATGGGTATTTTATGACTTTATTTGGAGAAATTATTTGTGGGGAATTTGGAAGCCAGAATAACTGTTTTACTTACATAAGTTACTTGATAGAACAGCTTTGCACAGCGGTCTTGAGAAATGGGCAATGGCTTGAACATTAAAATATTTGAATTCTATGCTGCAGTTAACTTTTCCAGTTAATCTTTACTGCATTTAACTGAGGGGAGAACGTCCCAGCTGGGTCATCTTTCCCCTGCAGAGGTTTTTGTGTGCTGACAGGAGACTGTTGGTGTTGTCTGTCTGATCCTGCAGCAGGACACAGGTCCAGACTGGAATGCTGTGCACAATCTCCCTTTCTAGCAAATAACAGACATCAGGACAAGCATGTTGTGGTTTTCCTCTGAAGTCCTTTTAGGTTTTGCCAGTAGTGCTTTCTAATCCACAAGCTGTGTCTCTGTTCAATAACCCTCTGTGGGATTTTTCATCTGGAATTTGTGATTGGCCTTTTTGAACCACAGTGAAAAGTTTCCTTTGCAGAGCCTGGCTCAGCTGAGCTCCAGGTGTGACACCATTCTCTGTTTGTAGTTCCTGCCAAAGGAACAAGGGAGAAGCAGGAGATGTGGGAGGGGATGTTCACGCTACGTTGGCTCTGGTGGGGTTTTTGACATCGACTGTGGCAGTGAGGTTTGTGTGGTTGCTCGGGCAAGCTCTTTGCTGTTCAGTCAGATGCCATTCCTTGACTCCAGGGTTAAAGGTCAGACAGCTGATGCCTCATTAAGCAGCCAGAGGAAACCTCATCCAGAGAGAGTCATTAAAATGAGGAGCCAATTACTTGGAGGGAAGCTCTGTGTGTTGGTGTCAGATGTGCTGGAGGGACCTTGGGGTTACATTTCATGTTTCCCTTAGTTTTGCTTCCCTTGTGCTGCTGGTACTGGCACCTTCCAGCTCACCTCAGCTCAGCAACTGGCCAGCATGGGCAGTGTGGATCCTGCTGCAGGCTCCAGTTCCAGCTGGACCCCTGAGCTCTGCGGAGCTTCCCAAGGTGTTCCCAAGGCTGGGTTACAGCAGCAATTCAGTGATCCTGGAGGGGCTTAGGGGTGTGACTGGCGTGTGTGGGAGGATCCATAAAGGGTGAGCAACTTCACAACAGAGGAACTTTTAGCCCGAGTGGCAAATAATGACCAGTAAAGTAAATCACCAATATCCTGTGAATGTGGCAAAGAAGCAGGTAAGTGGAAAGAGAAATACCAAGGTGGGAAGAGTTTGGAAGAATACAGACATTATTGAACGGGGAGAGGGGAACAGTGGTGCAACACTATTGTTGCCTCCAGAAAAGTTTGCAACTTCCCAGCATGAAAACCCTTTGAGTTCATCAAGGTCGAGTTCAGCTGCACATATTCAAATGTTCAGCTATCTTGCAGCACTTGCTGTCTCAGGCTCCAGGATAAATACCTGTTTTTAGCACAGATGATGCAAACTTTAAATAAATGCAAGCAGACGTGTTCCCAGTTTCTTGCTGCAAGCGCAGTGAAATGCCAAGGTTAAAGCAGTTTGCATTTGAATTGTTTCTGACACTGATATGTGACAAATGCCTCGTGGTGTAATTGTGTGTAAATTGATATTAATGTGCAGTCTGCAGCTGGAAAACTGAATTATAAGCATATGATATACTCATAAGTATTCTCTGTCAAACAATTACTGTAAAACTGTTGCAAACTCTGCATATTTTTTAAAATTTGAAATGAGGAGGAGAAATCAAGAAATGTTAACCAAGTCTGTTACACTTTGGATGAGGGTCATCTCTTTGATAAGATGATTTTATTTCCAGCTGGCAAGGGCATCTGACTCCTTAACATTTTAAGAATAATGAGAGCTCTCTGGGATGTGGAGGTGGAATTACCTGAAAATCAGGAGCCATTTGCCCAAGGATCTCTGGCAGCTGGGTCCCTGCAGCTGGCCTCAGTATCCAGGAATTTAATGGAAATAACTGCAGTCTCACCTGTGTTAGGTGTTACCCTAAATGTCTAGGCTGGGACCTGCTTTTAGAAATCATCTAAATCAAGATTTTGCTTTTTGGGTGTAAGCAAACTCAGCTTTCAGTCTCCTGGATATTTTGGATGACAGAGGGGAATGTGCATTCCTGTTATTGCAGGTTTAACTACATATTTCTTTCTTGCTTACTCATTTTCTCTCTTTTTACCGTATTTTATTCTGTTATGTCCTAGGTTGGCCTTGCCCACATGAGCTAAAAGGTGGTGCTGAAGTCCAGTATGACACAAGAAGTTGGTGTATTTTTTTTATTTTTGGGGGGGGACTGTAGATAAGTTGAGTCCTGATGAGGTCCCATATTAATGATTTACAGGAAAACTCCAGAGTTTAAAAGAGTGGGAAGTGGGAATAAACTAACCCAGTGAGATCTGCAAACATGTCTGGCAAGCCAGCGTGCATTGCAGATTTTGAGGAATATGCTAAAACCTTTCTGCCCAAGTCCGTGTACGATTATTACCGAGCCGGAGCGGATGACCAGGAAACACTGGCAGATAATGTTGCAGCGTTTTCCAGGTAGGAGGATGATTGAAGGCTGGGGTGGGAGGCAGGGGGTGTAAGTTCTGCTTTATTGGTAGATGTGCTACAATTTTAGATTTTTCTGTGTGAACGAAACTCAAATTTTCTGCAACTTCTTTCTATTTTAGCAAAAAGACTCTCAAAGAACTGATTTTCAGGACAACTCTCTCTCCCCTTTCACTCCTCCACCTAACATTTTCTGTCAAAAAGCAGTCCCTAAAATCCATTAGCACCTTTTTAACTTTGCCTGCATTGGGTTCTTTTGTTAACAGAGATTCTCTCCAGAGTCCTTCAGCTCCAATATTTAATCAGCCAATGAAAATGAAATTTCTGCATTTTGGATTATGGTGCCAGCAAGACGTTCTTGTGGTGGGGCTGTACTTTTTAGGTCTTGAGTCAGTTTTGCCTTTTCCTTATTTCTCCTAAACTGAATTAGTTCCATGGCCTTCCCAGATGAGAGCTGCAGGGCCCTGCAGGAAGGAGTTGCATTTCCCAGCTCTGGGGCAAGCTGGGAAAACCAGGCCTCAGGGAAAGCTGTGCTCAGGGGGTTTCCAGCAGAAGGTCAGCCCTTCACCAGGAAATACTGTAAATCCTGGGAACTGTTCTAAACCAAATTTGGCTCAGACTGACCCCCTGAACTGTTGTCAAAACCTGGGCTCAGGGCACCCTCAGCCTCAGGAGGACAAGGTCAGCACAAAGTCGGTGGGCACTTGCTGCGGCACTCGGTGGAAGTGTCACAACTCACATCACATCAGTTGGTTCCCTACTCCCAGATGTCCCTGAGCAGGGCAGAGGGAAGGAGGCAGCTGCAGGCTGCTCCCCTCAGCCCAGCTGAGCCTGGTTGTGCTGCTCAAACAGCTGCTGCCATCCCCTTCCTTCGGGGCTGTGTTGGTGCAGACATTTAACCCCCTGCACTTGTCTTTGCAAAGGCTTTGTCTTCAATTCTCCTGAGGCCAACAAACCAAACCATGATTTTCCTATTTTATCTTTAGTCTTTCTCCCTCCCTGCTTTGCTTTTCTGCTGCAAAGCAGCAATCCTACTCAGTGCTCCAGTTGCTTTTCCATAGGCTATAGGCAGTTCAGCTGGAAATCTCATGCAAGTTGAAGGCTGTAGAAAACTCGGTGATTATTCATTTAGCAGGATCTCAAAGGTCAGATTGCAGAAATGGGCCCAGAACCTTAATTTTAAGGACACACATAGAAAAGCTTTATAATGTCAAGAGAAGACAACTCGCCTCCACTGCTTATTCCAGACCTCCTAGGTCCATGCAGAAGCTGCCGTCACAGAAATTTCCCTGCTCAAACACAGGCCAAAAGATTGCCCTGAGGAGTAAATAGGAGCAGGAGGGGATGGAGTAGTGCTCACCTCTTTTTATTGTATCTTTTTTAATGCTTCCAGATGCTCTGATGCCACTTGCCCTCATAAAACCAAAGTGAGACATTAAGGAAAGGACACTCCAAGGAAGCACTTGCAGGCAATAAACTGCGGGAGCAGTGAACGTTTTACTTGTAACTGCTGGAGCTAATCATGATGAGGTTGGATCTAAAGCTGCCAGAGACAGGCTAACAAAGAGCTGGGCATGTCCCTTGCTGTGCTGGCATCAGCAGAGCTGGGTGTTGGCAGGGAGATAAGGGCAGCTCTGCTCTGAAGCTGTTTCCCACCACAGGGATGGATTCCTCTGATAAGAGACCTCCTCACATCGGGCTGGTTGCCTGTGGGGTTCAGGCTTACCTCATCTTTCCTGCATCTTCGATCAGATTTTCAGTAAAAAGCTCCAGTTTTAGGTGTTCAAAACTGGCATTTGCAAGCAGCCTGGAACTGAAGGAGATGTTCATTTAGCAGTGCCCTGAATGGCCTGAGACATGAAAAGAAATCAGTGAAATTTGGTGTGGCTGGAAGTCTCTCAATGATGGGTTCCTGCCCCTCAGTAGAGTGGGGATGAAGGAGCTGGGAGGTGTTTCTGTCTTTGCTTCCTTTCCCTTTTTGTATTTATCTGAAATAAACAAGATCCCATTTTCTCAGCACATGGGATGCTGCCATTAACAGTCGTTAGACCATGTTTGCAATGGCTTCCTGGGAATACATCTCTAAAAAGTAGAACCTGCTATAAAGATTTCTCAATATTTTGGTTTACAAGACCTATTTGACACAACGGACTTTGAAAAATCCTTCTTTTCCCCTTGGATGCTGTTGGGAGAAGCATGGCCCAGCTGTTACAGACAGGTCAGTGCTGCTCACTCTGACCCTCACACAGTCCTGGTGTTTCTGCCTGTTCCTGAGTGCAGCTTGTGGGTAAATATAAAATCAGATGGACTTTACACCCCTGCGGCACAAAGATCACCAAGTCGGATAATTCTGTGAAAGACAGGAGTATGTTCAGCTTCATTTCCCATTGATTTCCCGTGTCAGAAGCTTGGTTGCAGGGTTCAGTCTGATTTTAAAAGTTTGCTGTTTATTAAATATTTATATATGTATATGTTTAAGTTTAAATGAAAAAGAAAGCACAAAGCTGAACCAGAAGCATAAATTGTTAGCCTGTACCTTTGTGGTGCAGGGTTATTCAGGTGAGCCAGACTGGTGTGAGGGAGGAAAACCAGTGCTGGGTTCATCTGTGAGTCCTTTATTTTTTCTTTGGCAAACAAATGGTTTCATTTCTGGAGAAATAAATAGATGATCTTACTAAGGACTAATATTATTGTTATTAAGAACTAACCCTAATGGCTGGTTGTGTTGCTGGATCCTACAGTATCTTTGGAACATCTCGTGCCATTTTGGAGCAGCTACTCATTGGATTATAAAATGAATGTATTGGCCTTTTGGCCTTCAGATACCAGAGTCTAAACTGTCTCCACAAGGATGGTGTTTACGATGAGTTTAACAGCAGGTACAGCGACTCTCCCCCAGCTCCCAGTTCTTCTGGGACTGAGGGAAGAACCAGCACTCGGATATTGACGTCAGGGTGTTCCTGCTGAGGCCAGATGAGTATTTCTTACTCGTAGTTCTCAAATTGCCCTGGCATAAGTGAGGCATTAAGGCCAGAAAAGATGATTCAGGATGTCAGAGCATATGTCATTCCCTGTGGTGTCTGTCTGCCTTCACCTTGGGTTTGCTCTGCATCCCGGAATGCTGAGTGTCCTCCCTGCCCCGTCTGGCACTGAAATCCCCTCTCGAGTTGTCTCAGAACCGAGGGGCCTGAACGGAGAAGAGATTTTTGCGACAAGGTCGGGATGCCTTTATCTCGATGGCATTCAGGAAATCAGTCTGGAGTCTCCTCTCTCGGCATGGCAAGGAAGGGGGATGTCGGTGTGTGTAGAACAGGGTCCTGCTAATCCGCCCTGACGTGCTCAGCCACGGAATTCCCGGAGGCCCTGGGAGAAGCTGCCTTGTTCTGTCGTGTGCAAGGAACAGCAGCTGCTGCTTCAGCAGTGCCAGCATCAGTGCAGGCTTTCTGCAAACGTGGTGTTACCTTGTAGCAATTAAGGGCATTAAAATAGGCGCAGAAGTAATTTAAATACTGTTAAAAAGGAAAGGCTGGGAGTGGGACTTGGTCAGACAAGCCTGGGAAGTTGTACGGGGAGAAAAGGAAAGGAATGCTTAGAATAATAATTTAGTTACATTGTTGTGATGTCTTTCACCTCAGATTCGCAGAGCGCTGTGAAAAGAGCGTGGATGGCAAGACATCCTGGGAGGGAAGATCAGTTTTCCTCAAGGAGAAGCAGCTGTTGCTTAGCCTGGCACAGCACCAGCCCCTGCCCCTTCTGCAGGGAAGTGGAGCTGTAGGGGAGAGGGCAAGCAAACTGGGCTGGGATTAGGATGGATTGCCTGATCAGTGTGTCTTTTCCCAAATGTGCTGCTTGCCCTGCAGCACAACGGGATTTGGGATAATTCAAAAGAGGAACAAGAAGAGCTGCTTGAAAATGTGGTGCAGTTTGAAAATTTCAATGTTTTTCCCAGCTGAAAGCAACCCTCTTATCCCACGGCAAGGTAATTTCCAATCAGAAACTTTTTTAAGCATGGAGAAAAAAAGAGAAAATTCCAAAAGATTAATCTCCCTTCCTTCCCTTTAATCCTTCCTTCAAAACAGCTTTTAGCTGAAG
Organism: Platysteira castanea; assembly: GCA_013397175.1. Classification (NCBI taxonomy): domain Eukaryota; kingdom Metazoa; phylum Chordata; class Aves; order Passeriformes; genus Platysteira; species Platysteira castanea. The sequence continues at coordinate 1,293,886 of VYXC01008047.1, forward strand.
TTGCCTAAATCGGGAGCGCTCGCTGCCTTCCCCACTGCGGCATCTCCTGCTTCCAGCTGGGAAGAAGGATGCATTCACTCCGCTGCTGATTGCAGCACACAAGTGTGGACTTGGCTGGAAAAAGATGTGGGTGATGAGGAGATGATGAATTAAAATTTTTAAAAATCCAAGTTTTTTCCAAAACATGCAGGAAACGTTTCACTGAAAGACTTGGGGGAAGCAGGTGCTGTGTGGCAGCCGAATGAATGCGTGCCCTGGTGACTGGGAAATGCTGCTCGTGGGGTTTCCTTGCTGCTGATAAAGGCATTTCCCTATGGCTCATCCAGAAAATGCCTGGCTTCAAATGTCTGTCAAACTCAGAGCTGGAAACATGTGAGTTTCCCAAGCGAGATCAGGTTTTATTAAAAGGGGATGATACTCAGATAGTGAACCCCTCTGGTGTTTTCACGGGACCAGTCCATCCTGGGTCAGGAGCACTGACTGGATGTGACCTGATAAGGTATCGCTGCTTGGGACTGCATCATTTTTCTTGCATGCACTCCTGGGAGGATTTTGGCTCCTCCTGTCTCTTTTCCCAGCTAAAAGCACCACAGGGATGCTGTACCTCAGGACTGACCCTCACAGGCCGGCTGTGAGATGGCAGTGTCAGGTAACAATCTGACAGGTCAGAGGAACCAGGAGCCTGGGGAAGAGGGAGATGCTCCACATCCCTTGTGCTTTTGGGTTTGACTGTATAAATGAGCAAGGTTATGAAGGGATTTTTGTTTTCTTTGCTGGGAAAAGATGCCTCAGAGCAGAGTGGAAGCCTTTGGAATGAGGATTAGGAGAAAAGGGGGAGAAAGAAGTCATGTTTTCTTTGTCCCACCCTCAGCCCATCCTCCCCTGAGAAATAACAAACTGTTACAATGGCATGAAAACAAGTGTGAGGAGATGTTCTTGCCGTGTGTGTCTTGGCACTGAGCAGCACAGCTGACTTCCACAGCCACACATCTCCTTCCAAGCATCATAACTGTCCTTCTCCTCCCTGGGGAGCACTGCCTGGAGAGCTGGCACGGCCCCAGGCTCCAGGCCTTCAGAAAGGTGGGTCTCGTCCTGGCTCTGCCCCAGGCTTCTTGGGGAAATGTCTCTTGATCTTTCTATCAAACAGAGATTTTGTCTTTTTTTCCCTGAATTGTCATTTTAATACACAAGCTCAGTCTCACCCCTACTCCCTGTCAGAGGGTAGCAGTGGCCCTAGTTCTATCTCCATGCTGTAATTATAATATTATCAGTCTTGAGCATTCTGGTGCTGAGCAGTTGCTCAGGTTCAGCAATATAAGACTCTACATTTTAAATTCTTCTCTGTAATTACAGTTCAGGAGCCATGGGAGCCCTTTCAGAGGGAGGGAAGCCTCAGTGAGAGGTTGGTGCTTGCAGGGAGGCTTTGGCCTGGCTGAGCTTACAAGAGCCAGCCCCGGGTATTGCACCCCCTCTTGTGGCTTCTGGTGGTGGCAGTGCTGTGACAACACCGGGATGGTGGGGAAAAGTCTCATGGCACAGGCATCCCCAGCAATGCAACCCTCTTCATAAAGGCTTGGATGGTACGGTGTCTAGTTGATCCCATAACAAGAATCATGATCTCATGATGCTGTTTTGTGGGGGGAGAAAAAAAAGATAAATTTCTGTGTGTGCAGACATGTGTCGTCCAGCCTGACTGCAGTGAACTGTAATTTCAGGTTAAGTGTGGTTTAGTTTGCTCTGTTTTGGAAAGGGAGTTCCAAGCATGCAGGCCAGGCTTGTGTTATCCAAAAATCCCGTATCTCTTGGTTCCTTAGTCCATCGAAGGGATAACTGAGGGTGGCTGATGACTTTTCCCATTTGCACACAGCATCTGTCACCCAGTTCTGCCCCGAGGCTTTCAGGGGGCTGAGGCTCACCCTGAGCCTTTCTGTTTCACAGCTCCTCTCTTTCCTTTCAAGCAATACCAGCCAATAATGTTCACTGGGTCTTATCCTCCTTCACCCTCCCTGCTCTTTGGTCCCTCCTTGCCTGCTCCCTCCAGGTTTTGTGCCCTGCAGGGGTTTTGCTGCAGCTGTGGATTGCACAGTGGGATTCTGTTCCAGCCCCAGCACAACTTTCACCGTGTGACAGCAAGAAAATCTCCTCTTGTCCGTTGGGACCTGTAAATTCCCCCTATTGTGCAGCCGTTTGAAATTCAGTTTATTTGTGTGTGTGCCAGGTGGAAGCTGTACCCCCGCGTGCTCAGGGACGTGTCGGTGATGGATCTGTCCACCTCCGTTCTGGGGCAGAGGGTCACCATGCCCGTGTGCGTCGCCGCCACCGCGATGCAGCGCATGGCTCACCCGCACGGAGAGACGGCGACCGCCAGAGGTGAGCCCTGCCACCTGCCCCTGCAGGGGGTGAGAGGGATGGGACAGTGCTGTGCCTGCTGCCCGGCCATCCCAGCTTGGTTCCTTGCTCCTGGCTGGGTTTGAGTTGCTGCTCGGAGTAACCGGGTTGATTCTCAGATTTGTTTTTTACCGTTTACACTCGTCTGAGTGTGGTTCCTCTCTCATGAAACGGGGGTGGGAAATGAAGTATGGAAGAGGGGAATGTGTCATACATAAAATGGAAAACATCTATCTACCTACCCGTACGTTCTATATAACCATAAACATTTTCACAGCAACGCTCTTTCCATTAGAGAGTTGACTCTAGAAATTCCGAGGCCTTTGTTTGCCTGGGAAAAATCCTTGCTTTGAAGAGAGCTCTTTGAGAGCATCCCAAGGAGGCAGCGAGATAAGGGTTCCTCTGGGCTAGAAGCTGCACAAAGATGTTGCCAGCACAGAGGCTGCAGCTTAAAAGGATTTTAACCAGAATTCAGATGGGGAACTCTCTCCTACTTCTTTAACTCAAGCTGCAGAATGGCACCAAATCTGAGGAAGAGCTGTGGGCTGTGCATTTCAGTGCTCCAGCACCGAAAGGAAAAGGATACAAAACCTTAATAGGTGAGACTTAAAAAAAATTAATCCTGTGCGTGGTGGGGTTATTCATCTAGCAGCGTTTCCATGCAGATACTGGCGTGAAGCGAGTTGCATCCTCAGCCCTGCAGTGGGAGCTGCTCTCGGTTCTCATCGCTGTGATGCGCACGGGGATTTGTTACAGCACAGCCCCAGAGCTATCTTGGAAAAACACATCTCTCCAATTTTATAATATGTTCGGGGCCACGTTTTCCCCCTTCCCAAGAGCTTTATTAGGAGGAAGCCGACGCTTTTTCGCCTGTTTGTAAATACAACCCGCGCTCCACGCGATGGCGCTCCGGCACCTCGAATCCGTGTGGGAAGGGCGGATGGAGGCCTCGGTGCTGCCCCATCCTTTGGCAGCTCCCGCGGGTTAGTTCTGGGCCAGGTTGTGCTGGGAGGAAACTCTGGAGCATTACCCTGTGAAGTGCAAACACGTTAATGCAATGGTGAGAGCGAGATTTGAAGCGCACCAAGTGCAGGATGTTTCTTAGCAAAACTTCCCACTGGTGCTGCAGCCCGGCCACATTTTAAGGCATAAATCCACAATGGCATGCAAAGTTGAGTGGTACAATAAGGCTGAGTACCAGGGCTGAGTTATGGTTGTGGTAATAATTTAGTTCTGGAATTTCCTGGTTTTTGTGCACTTACATTTTCAAACTTTAATGTATGATTATTGCATTGAATGTTTCTGGGTTTTCAAGCTAGGACAGCTCAGTGTACTGGCACCAGTTAGAATGTGTGGTCCAGTAAACACATCCATTGGAGATGGGGAATTTTTCATTGCTTTCAAAAGAGGGTAGTATTAAAATCACACTCTCTGTACTTCATTGGCATTTGAGGGAGAAAAAAAAATGGCTTTAGTTTTGTGCTGTTAGAGGTGGAGCGGGGCACTCAGTGCCAAGCTTTTGGTTTGACCTTATAAGATGACAGGAATTAGCTGTAAAGTACACATTTGGCTTAAAGGTTCTCTTAAACTTGGGACACTCGGGATCAGGGGGTTTGCCACATCCAACTTCTGTTCTAGAGGTAGCATAGAGTTTAAGTGAGCAAACTGTTGGTTGCTTTAATTCAGCTTCTGCTTCAGCCGCACCAGTTTGCACAAGCCAAGGAAGTCTGATCCGTAGTCCCGTGGCTTCTGCAAAGCCTGGCGTGCTCCATAAGCCTGGATTCCTTTGGCTCAGGTGTGTGGGAAGCGCTGTATGAGGTGGTGCCTCTGCTGTGGTCGTGATCCTTGAGAAGCACAGTGGGGTCTGAGTCCTGCCCCTTCCCAGCCTGTGCCCTGGCTCCTGCTGGGTGCAGAGCAGCTCCCAAAGGAGCATCCCTGTGTGCCACGAGTCTGCCTGGCTGGGCTGGAACCCCGAGCGATAATCCTGGTTCACACCACGCTGCCCTGCAGAGCAGGGTGGTGAAGAGAGCAGTGACAGCTCCTTCCCCTAATTTCTGGTGTTTTGAGAGCAGTGCTTGAGGAATTTCCTTGAGTAACAGTGCCTTGCTTGGAACTGCTCTGCTCTCCTGGCAGGTTTGCCCACGTGTAGTAGGGTAAATGTCCCCTCTAAGGGACAAGGGCATGTCATGGTGTCCCTTAGAGCTCCCTGCCCTCACCACCCCTTGCTCTGGGGCTTGTCAGCCTTTTGGAGGCTGCTGCTTCCTGAGGGATGCTTTCCCACAGCAACCAAGCTGGTGGAGAGGAGTGTGCACCTTCCTGGAACAGGGCAGCATCTGTCAGCTCACCTTAGGCACCCATTCATGGACAGTTCTTTTGCAGGAGTAAAGGATCTTTCCTGGCAAAACCATCCAATTGTAATTTTAAGAGTTGCTGGTGACAGGCCAGCCAACACAATGTAAGTTATTCCAAAGGTTAAGGAGCACCACTCTGAGCAGAATCAACTGCAATCATGGTCTAACCTTGCACAGCCTCAAATCCAGGTGTTGGATTCACTTGTACTCATGTTAGCTGGACTTCAAAATAATAGATGAATTTTTAAAAAGCCTATGCAGGCTGCAGTAAGGTTGCCCCTCAGTTTTCCTTGACATGTCTGAATGTAGCAGGAGTCCTTCCTTAGTGAAAGCTCTCTTGTCCTTGAAACAATTTCATGCACCTTGGCAGTTGTCCCAATTTTTCTAGGTCTTCCTTCAAGTATACTCCCTGGCATTTTAGTTGTAGTTCATCAGTGTATGTGGCAATTTTCCAAAGAATGGATTTTCTGTTCAGTAGGAACTGAAAAATTGGGAGGAAAATTGTTTTGGATTAACTGAAATGTTTCATTTGATCCAAAACACAATGTTTTATTTCATTTTCCTACTGGCTAATGCTTTTAGCTATAGCTGTGTTTTGAAACAAAAGTGTTAGCTCAGGAGAAAACATTTCCATTTTGAAAAGATCAACACATGACATTTTGACTTAGGTGTTTTTTTCTCATCCTTCCCACTCCAATTTCAACCTCTTCGACTAAAAATATTTGCCAAATTCGATGAATAATCTTAGCCACTAAAGAGCAAAAGGTTGTTCTCTAAACACTTTTCAATAGAACCCTTCTGATTCTATGGGATCTTGTTTTCTTGCTTGTCCATCAGAAGATTCACTGTTCCTCCATGCCAAGGCATTCATTTGCCATCCTGACTTCATGCTGTGCTTGCAAACCAATGTGATCCCCGTGTCAACAGGACCCACCTCGAGTGCACTGACTCAAAGTCTTGTGCACCATCCAGCTGCACATCAAGAAACACCATTTTTTTGCAGCCTTAATCGATGATGAACAGATTGGTAGCATTACTTTACTGAGATTTCTGCTCTGTTTATATTCCTGCTTATTCCATATTGCACTTGCTGGGTACCTTAACTTGCTGTGTTTTCACCCCACAGCAGCATTGCAATGCCTGGCTTCTCCATGAGTGGCTGCAAATCAGACTGAGAACCCGACTGTTTTCTTGGCCAGGTCTTTTGAGAACTGTCACTGACAAGTGCTCAGGGCTGAAGTTTTTGTGTTTGCCCTCTGCAGCTGCACTCAAACCACTCCCCAAGCTGCTGCTGACGCAGGAAGGGTTTCACCATCACCTGCGACGTGACTGCGCCGTTTGCTTTGCCAAATGGAGAACAAGAATATTGACTGAAAAGCTTTTTTTCCTCCCTGTTTGAGTTGAGTTTCTGGCAGCTCTGTCTTTTCCACTAGAGAGGGAGCAACACCTTTGTTCCTTTGGCTCTTAACAGGCTGCTACTGTGCTTTTGCTCTCTGTGATGCTGCGGAGCACTGAAATTTGGGTTTCTTGTGCCCATCAGAGATGGTTGTGACTGGGAAGGAGGAATTTGGCCACCTATTACATTTTGTGCTCAGCCACAGTGACAGCAGCAGGATTTCGAACCCACCTGCTACCTATGTGGTGATCAAAAGATGAGGTTAATTTTGAGGTATGAAAATTAATGTCAATCCAGAGTCACGGAGAGGACAATATTCACATGGGACAACGTGGCCTGGGCTGACCTGGCCTGGATTCCCCCCAGAGAGCGACGTGGCTGGGGGACTTAGTGCTGCAAGTGTGCCCAGGCAGCCTGGCATGCCAGGCACATCCCAGATCCGCTTTGGCCACGTGTCCCTTCCCCTGCAGCCTTCCTGCCCAGCTGACAAAACGCGTTGTGTCAACAAGAGGACAGCAGGCACTGCTTGCATGCAGGGTTTTGTAAGGGCTGAGGGAGGGGAGGCTGACAGGCACCTCTCAGCCAAGTGTGGTTTGTCAAGAGAGTAACGTGAACTTCTCTAAACAGCTCTGTTTCTCGGGAGATGCAGCTCCAAGAACACGGCTGCTGCTCCTGAGAAATAGCACCGTGCCAAAAGGACATCGTGTTGATCCCAAGCAATGTCCTCTGGCCCTTAGCTTGGGGACAGTGGATTCGCTGGTGGATTCAGGGAAAAACGCCTGCAGTGGGGCAGTTTGGCTGCTGCTCTCTGGAGATGCCCCTAAAAGGGAAATGATGGGAATTTGCCCAGCTAGAGGAAAAAAGCGAGTTCCCATTCCCATACAAGGTAACCCTGACAAAATATGCAAGCTTGAACTGGGCTCCTCTCCAGCGTCCTCCCTGAAGTCTGTTGCCTCCGAGTTGCCCACAGGGACAAATTCCGTACCCTTCCCAAACCACGCAAGGAAGTGAAGCCCCATTGGATGGGGGGAGGATACTCTAAAGCTTCAGGATGAAAAAAGGGCTAAAAAAGGTCACTGCTCTGTTCCCCAGTGGAGCTCCCAAGTGGGTCCTGTCCCATTTGTTGCTATGTAAAATACTTCAGTTGAGTTCCCCAAGAAGGAATAGCCTCAAACTGCCAGAGGGCAGGTTTGGATTAGATGTGAGGAAGAGAGGCTTTACCATTGTGTGATTCCATGGGCTTGCCCAGCTCCTGTGTGGGCTACTGCCATGCTCCCTGCACTGTCAGGGACCCCAGCAGGAGCCTGCAGGGTGTACAAGGGTGAACGTGTCCTTTGGGCAACACTCAGGATTAAAAGAACACCTGGAAAAAAAACCTCACAAAAAACAAACAACTAAAAGCAATCTGAAATGGCATGAGGAAAGGCTGGTTTACAAAAACATCTGATGCTTAAACTCTGGCAAATGTCACATATTGCAGCAAGAGCGTCTGGTGGGAATATGGCTGGAGTAGGACAGATTTGAAATAATAAATAATTTGTAGCACCCCAGAAGTGAAGTGTAAAATACGGTTGTTGGAGGAAATGAATTGCTTCTGTTTTCTTCAACTGCAGCTAAATGTGTGAGAAGTGGGAGTATTTTTAGAAAAACCTAATTTGACATAGAAAAAAACCCCAACCAAACCTGGCAACACTTCAGGCCTCTGAATCTCATGGTTTTAAAAGTCTAGAAAATTGTCAAAATAAGCTTTAAAATGATCAAGATCAAGCACAGATTGACCAAAACTGGAACTGGGAATTTCTAAAACTTCGAAAAATTTTATCCGTGAACTTGGGATTCACCTGAGAGATCTAAACTATGTGTGTTGAACTGGTGCTTCACCAGAGAGTTGTGAACTTTACAGGAGAGACGAGGGGAATTTTGTGAGCACGCTTGCGTGAAAATGCCATAACCCCGTTTGGGATGGCTGAACTCTGATTGAACCAAACTGCTTAAACCTAATCCTAAATAAGAGAAAAGCACTCTTTTCTCTATTGCTACATATGCAGCTAAGTTGAAGGGATATGGTGATATACCATGATTTAAATCTTCTCTTCACCAAAAATGTTTTATTTTGCAGTTTCTAACTTAAATTTGCTTTTGCAACCATAGGGTTGTAGAGGTAGACTTGGGAATAAAAGGAAAAAATAGAAATAAATGGATACCTAAAGGCAGATTGAACCATAACATTTACATTTCTCCCTTATCTGATGTGAGGGTTTTGCAATTCCTGGGTTCGCAGCCCTCCCGCTCATTCCCGATATAGAGGGAACTATGTCCAGTAATTTTGAGGAGAGGAATGGAATGGCTACGAACTAGGGAGGTTTGGGTGATTGCTGCTGTATTTCCAGTGAGGGAAAACTGCCTGGTGGCCCTGGGAGGGTGTAACCAATTTGTTTGAATAAGCTGTTCATAAGTTTCCACTCCAAGAGGCTTGTAATCCTTATTTAATAAAATGTTGTCATAAAGACCACTTTTTAATTCCTCCATGGGCTGGGGATGACGTCTTGAAACAGAGGTCCATTTACATTAAAAATATGCATACTGTGGTAGACCAAGGAAAACAAGGCTTTCTATAATATTTAGGAGTTTTATGGCGTGTTTTCCTTTATTTTACAATGAGTGACAGATTAGTCCAAAAAGAATAAGTGATAGATTCATAGAAATAGATCTGTATGAGGTTAGCCGGTGCAGCCTGGGTTGGCAGTCACCCCTGGGGAGGGTGATTTTTGGGAGGCAATGTGGCAATGTCCAAAAAGTTGGAAGCCTTAACTGCATTATTTGAGTGCTCCTGTTTAGAGCCTATCACTTTGTGCTCCTGCAGCCTGCCAGGCCGTGGGGACAGGGATGATGCTGAGCTCCTGGGCCACCTCTTCCATCGAGGAGGTGGCCGAGGCGGCTCCGGCCGGCCTTCGCTGGCTGCAGCTGTACGTGTACAAGGACCGGGAGGTGACGGCGTCGCTGGTGAGGCGCGCGGAGAGAGCCGGCTACAGAGGCATCTTCGTCACCGTGGACACCCCGTACCTCGGCCGGCGCGTCGCCGACGTGCGCAACAAGTTCCAGCTGCCCCCGCACCTCAGGTACGTCTGCTGCTGGGTGTGGGGTGGGACTGTGCCAGGGCCACAGGCACCACGGGCTGCTGGGGGAGAGGTTTGTGCTGGGCATCAACTCCGAGGAGCTGGGCGTGTGTCTTGAGCTGGGACCTTGGGCTGGGATCTGCTTTGGGTCAAAACGAAGCTTTCCTGGCTGTTTGCACACTGTAAAAGACACTGTGCCAAGCAACAGGAGGCTGCTGAAGTAAGGGACATGGGGCATTTCTTTATGCACGTGTCAGTGTATTCTTGGCTGCCTTCAAACCTCAGCTGGGCACAGCCCAGGGTGACCTTCTCTGATGTTGAACTGGGATCCAGCAGCAGAGTTGGCTGTGCTCTGAAAGGGACCTGGACTTAGTGGGCCAAAACTCCCTTCCAAAAGATGTTATGGCTCCTTCTGTGCTATCCTATGACATTGCTCTGGGTCCAGGGCCGTGTTGCTACTGACTGCAGAGCCCCTTTCCAAGCAACTTCAACTCTTCTTTTACTCAAATACAGAAACGTGGGTATCAGTCATTTTAAATCCTCCATGAGGGCAATTTTTACCCCAAAGTGTGTTTTGGGACATTTTCTGTGTCTCAGAATCTGTGGCACCATGACTGACTTCAGCACTAATTCTAGTTCCTCCCCACTGCAGGGCCAATGAGGAATTCAGTTTTAACAGAGCTAAACCAGAATTGTAACCTTACAATGGTGTGTAAGGGTGCTGATTTGCCTGACCTTTTGTAAATATAAATTGATAGACTGTAGGGACCCCCCTGATAAACATATGCTGAAGTGCTGGAACACTTCTAGCAGCAAAGGGCTGGCTGGAAGAATATTTACTTGATGGGATATCCAGGACTTGGAGCTAAAAATCTTGTGAGATTCTAGCATGTAGGGCTTGGTAACAACCACATGTTAAAATTATTTAGAGCATGCAAATGAACACAAAAATGGATAGAGAGAGAGGGAAAAAAGACAGCTTGATGTATTTGGAAGCAGATAAACTTCGAGGTGAGTTCTGGGTGAAAGCTAGTTTTGAGTTTTATCAATGGAATTGAATTGTTCTTCCTATGTCTCCAAAGACTGTTGTGTTATGCTGTATACATACCATGCATAACATGTACTTAGCAAGAATCACACCTAGAGGTTTTTCTTAATATCCATGCTATTCAAAAGGAGGATAAGCCTTGGGACTATGCAGTGAATCTGGCAAAATATCCTCCAGAGCCTGGGGTGTTGGCTCTCCCCCGTGCACTTGTGCTTGAAGCTAAGAGATGAAGGTTGACAGAGCAACCTGAACTCTGCCCTGATTTCTGTGTTAAAGTACAGTTTTAGGAGGAAAGCACCAGAAAGCAAAAAACCCTTATGTATCGAACATGAAAATGTACCACACTGTTGTGTGTATTCCCTGCATCGTAATCGTGCTGTAGATCTGTGTTTGACACATTATCAACACACACTGACCTTTTACCTCAAAAAATGAAATTAAACAATTATTTAAATAGCTTATTTTTTAGGGGCAATAGAATTTTAAGGCCTGGGCTTGAGGAGTTCCTGAATGTGAGTCCAATAACCCAAAGACATTTGAGGAAAGCAGGAGAGCATTTCTTAAACACTTTGACCCCACCTGCCCAAACCATAACAAGGTTTTGAGTGAACTGTATGAAATCATATGAAATTGGAGTAATCCTTAAAGGTTCCAATTAATCACTGCAGATTCCCGAGCGCCGCTTGGGCAGCGCTTTGTTGCAGAGGCCACGGTGAAACTCTCCTAGCGCGGGGCTCTGCTCATTTACGTGATAACTTTTTCTTGGCTTCGGCTTTTCAACAAAGTTTCAAAGCAACAACAAGGTGCCATTGTGCTCCGAAATGTATGTAAGGCAACATTCATCCAAGTGTTGATCTGCATTTCCCAGGCCAAGAAAAACAACAGTTATTTATATAATCTTATCCATGGTTCTGTTTTTCTCTGGGCACCCCACCCTCCACAAACCAACAGCTGAAAAGCTGGATCTTGCTGAGAGCCCGCTCCTTTCTGATTTGCTTCTGGCCCTGGAGCTGAACAGAAAAGCCATGTGAAATGCTGCTTGTTGCAGGCATGAAATCAGCAGCGAAACCAGCCAGGTTCCATGCAAAAACACTCGCGTACTTCCCAAAATGTGAAATGTGAGCATTAAATAGCCCAATGTGGAACAGGACACAGTTTCCGAAGAGCAGGGCAATTGGTCTCACGTGGGACATGGATGTGCTAAAACTTGTGGGATTTTGTTGCTGAAAAACCCAAATAACAGTTAATGTTTTCACATGAGCAAAAGGGATACAAGGTAAACAGGCTGGCTGTTGGCCTTATCGGACAGATGAAAATTCTGAATTCTTTGCAAGGCTTCATGCACATCCATCTAATTCATGGAGCTTAAGAAAACTTCATTTCCTCCTTCTCCCTTCCACCTACCCGATCCCCTGTTCCTCTTGTAGCTGAATTCCCTGGATTTGAAAAACAACAAAATCCAACCCTATCCCTTTTGCTATAGAAGTCAGACTGTTATATTGGGCCAGAGAAACTTGCCCCAAAGTTATCACAAAACCATCACAGAAACATAGAAAGGCTTGGGTTGGAAGGGACATTAAAGATCCAGTGTTTATGTTGATTATCAAGTGCTTTGTCAGCCAAAGGTTCTGGCTCGCTAAGGACTGGGATCTGACCTGCTGGGATTGCCGGGTTTTGCTCCTGCCCTGCAGTGCAGCAAAGCTTTAACTCAGGTATATTGAATGCTGGTATTTGGGACTGACCGTGGCTACAGTGAATCGTTCTCAGACTAGTTGTTTGTGTCTCTTGTCACTTTAGATTAAAAAACTTTTCCAGCAGTGACCTGGCATTTTCCTCGGGCAAAGACTTTGGAGAAAACAGCGGGCTGGCTGTGTACGTTGCTGAGGCCATCGATGCCAGCGTCAACTGGGAGGACATCAAGTGGCTCCGGGGGCTGACCTCGCTGCCCATCGTGCTGAAAGGGATCCTCAGGGGTGCGTAGCTCTGCTGCTTCCCGGGAGAGGCAAGGGAAGAGCTGTCACTTCCTCATGCACCATTAGGAAACCATCAGTGAAGATGTTCGTGGAAGCAGCTGCTTAAATAAGTGCCTGGTGTTGTCACCACCACCACCGTTAATGTAATCATGGCAATAATTTTGCAGTGGACAAAATCATTCCGCAAAAGAATTTCTTACTGACGAGTTTTGGAACATAATAGAGAAAATAAAGGCTAGCAACCAAAGTGGCTGATCCAAAGTGATAAAATGTTCTGCTCCAACATTTCAAACTACTTTTCCGGTCTTATTACTTAAAGATAAAACCTTTTTCTGTGTTGAGGTGAAGCTTTGGAAGGCTGAAGCCCTAAGGTGGCTTTGCATGGGTTGACAATGGTTTTTTTAGTGATTCCCTCACTGTGGTGTCTACAAGCTCCCAGTTATGGAAGGACACATCCTGTTTGTTTGGGTTTTTTCCTAGCTGACGATGCCAAAGAAGCTGTAAAGATTGGGGTAAATGGCATCCTGGTGTCAAATCACGGAGCACGACAGCTCGATGGGGTCCCTGCTACTGTAAGTGCTGATGCCAACACGCTCCAGTAATCTCTAATTTTCACTGCCTTTTGGCTTCTTGTTTGCTTTCTCTGAACATGTGGAAGCTGCAGGAAAAACCTGGAATAAATGTTCTGTGCTTTAAGCCATGAATAATAACCTCTCTCCACTTCTCTATGTATGTCACATCATACTCTGAGTTAGACGCAGCCTTTCCTTGGTAAATCAAATTGGAAAGTCTTTCAGAAATTTTTTTCCAGCCTTCTCTTTCTTTTCTTCTTTCTCATTCTCTTTTGAAAAACCCTCGTTTCCATTTGCAGCACACTGAAGGTTGTATTAGAGTAAGTTTTCCCTATTAATGTTCTTCGGAGGCTTCTGAGAAATTACAGTTAAGGAACAGCTAAAGGCAGAATAAAACTCTCCATTTTTCTCCTGTCAAATATTTTCACCTTTGGAAAAGGGAGAGAGTGGTTAAATTACAGTTTTTCCTTTTTCCTTTTCCTTGTCATGTTACCCCATGCCTTTTCCAAAGGTGAAAGGGATTTGAGAATTTCTCAGTCGGCAAAAAGGAAAGAAGTAAAGGAAAATGAAAAAGTATGTGCTCAGGATGAAGGAAAAACCCCAAAATTCCAGTCATCACTCATCTTGCTTCATTTGGTGTGGGAAAGCTGCACAAATAAAAAGAGAATGAAAGGGAGGAGAATCAAAGCCCAGTTGTGCTTCTCTGAGTATTTCCAATATGTTCTCGATGAAAAACCTCCTGTTTTCCACGATGGTTCCCTGAAGGGAGAGGGGAACAGGTCCTCTTGTCACCTCCTGGGAATGTATTCCCTAATTTCACTGAGAGTGTTTAAAACTCTTGGGCAAGCCTGTGTGTGAGGTAATCCAACAGCAACAATGTATAAGGATGTTAAAAACATCATTTTGAGGAATGAGAGAGCTCAAGAAATACAAATTAATTTTTGACAGCTGCAGCAGAACAGAAATTTGCAAACTCCTTGTTAGGGGTTACTCCTTTGCCACATCACAGGGCAGAGGAGAACTGCTAAAGTTGATGTGTTCCCTGGATTTATGGTACAAGGGGCAACACTCCACAATGCTGTTTTTATAATGTATCTGTATCAGATCATGTTAAATGTTTCTGATTTAGAAACATAATAATTTGCTTCAATTTCATGGGGTTTCAGATCGTGAGCTGAACCCAAGCTGGTCAATATTTCTAGTGTCTAGTTACACATTGAGGAAATCTATGTTTTAATTATGGTTTGCATCATGCTTTAGTTATTGGAGGACTTTAATGTTGGTACAGTTTGTCAGGATGTAGAAAGTGGTCTCTGGATATGGAAATAGATCCAAAATATGTTTGGCAAGAGAGCAAAACCAAAGGGAGGGGGAAAATCACAGCAAGTGCCAAACTTCAAGAAAATTTTAATCCAAATCTAAAACAAACTGCACTTTCAAGTTTTTTTGCCCCATCTTCCAGTCATTTTTATCCATTAGAAAGGAAATGAATTACATCCGTATTTGAAAGACGTGAATTTGTGTGTCTTTTGTCTTACTTCCACACACTGTTTCCAGTCTCCTTAATACTTGGCTTCTGGTGGTGTTCCTTTCCTGATTTTCATGAATAGGAGCTATTTAGGTGGCCTTAGAGGAAAAGTTGCCCTGTAATTAATGCTCCAGGCTTGAATTCAGGAGGCTCATCCTTTCATTGGGACCACTTGCATGGCAAGAGGAATTACTTAATTCCCTGGTTGCTTGTAACTTGAGAACAGTAAAAATACTTTCCCCCCTTGCTTGTATCACTGGTGTGGGGGATAAGTAGAGAAAGGGGATGAGCACAGCTCTGTGAAAGCAACACACATGTGCATTAAAAGAAATTATTTCCTACCCTGCTCAAAACTTAGAGGAAAGTTAATTTTTTCTTATATTAAGAAGTTTTGCTCTGCAGTCATTCCTGTAATTAGATGCGTTTTCAAAAGGGAAAATACATTAATTAAAATTTATCAGCCAACTCTAAGTTCCTCCAGGCATGTGTTTCTCTTACTCCTTGTCTATAGGTACAGTGCCTGCCTCTGGGCTCCTGAGTTGGCCCTCAGGATAAATGAATGGTAAATTTAAACAGGGAAGCAAAGATTATTATTTTAAAAGGGAGAACGATTCAGTTTCATCCCCAAGCTAGTGAAGACTGGAAGTTTGGAAGGCAACACCACCAAAAGGCTTCCTTAGTGCTGGCTGTATCTTATATTCTGCATAAAAATCAGGTACTGGCTTGTGTGAGATATGTGCCGTGGGGTCAGAGGGCCATTTTGTGAGACCCTGCTGATTCTCATTCTGTTTATGTGACTCTCCAAATAAATTTGACCTTTGTATGTACCTTCTCCCCTGCAAAGTCACTGCTGGTTCTCAACACGAAGCTGTGTTATTTGGGTATAGATTTAGGCATGCAACTGCTCCTTAAGCTGCTGTAAAGCTTGGATCCTATGCGTAAGAACTCGCTCAAAAAATAAATAGGGTTTCAGGAGCAGCCAAGCTGTATTTCTGATTTCTCTCTTTTAGATTGATGTCTTGCCTGAAATCGTGGAGGCTGTGGAGGGGAAGGTGGAGGTGTTCCTGGATGGTGGTGTAAGAAAAGGCACGGATGTTCTCAAGGCACTGGCTCTTGGTGCCAAAGCTGTTTTCGTTGGGAGACCTCTCCTCTGGGGATTGGCTTATCAAGTAAGTTAGGAAAAGCTCAAATGCATGATTTCAGATCCCTAGACTCCCTGTTCAGCCTTATTATATGCACATATGTGTGTCTGTGTGCACAGAGGAGCATGTGTGTGATGGTGCCTGTGTGCATCCAGACCATCTGATGTAAAATTTGCTATGACAAACACTCAGGATTTATGTTTGTGCATAAAACTTTTCTTGGCACACGTGTACACGTCTATACCTACACACGTATGCATACGCATAATAGTTCATATTGTCTCCTAATCTCCCAGGGTGAAGAAGGAGCAAAAGAAGTTCTCCAGATGCTGAAGGAAGAGTTTCGCCTGGCAATGGCACTGACAGGTGGGACATCAACATTTCCTCTCTGTAATCACATTCTCTCCGAGCTTTCATTTGCCCCAGGCAAGATGCTATAGCAACTTGCATGAGGGGAATGTTTGCAATAGGAACAGGTTAGTCTGTGGAGAAATGGGAAAAGGACTTGTTATCCCTGCCTTATAAATAGGGAACTGAGATTAAGTGAAAACATTACTTCTGGGGTTTTTTTTTTCACAAGGAGAGCAATAAATCCATAGAAAAGTAGTGGCAAATCTTTGGTTGCTAAGGGGTGGATTTTATCTGACAGGACGTAGATTTTTATGAGGCAGAAAAAGAAAAGGCTTAGAGTGGGTTGGAAAATCAGGAGTTTGAACTGATCTGCAACTTCTCCTCCAGGATGCCGGAGAGTAGAAGAAATTGGCAGGACACTGATACGAAGACATCAAGTATTGTTTTCCAAGATTTAGGTCTGAAGACTCTTGCCTCGTGCGTTGCCTGTTGTGCTTCCAGACAAAATCCAACTGCATTCCCTGTGCGGGCCCCATCCTGCAGTCCTGGCTGAGGGAACGCTCTGCTCTGTAGGAGGTCACTTGTTGAAGAAAGGACTCAAAGTAAATTTTGCAGGTGTTTCCAAATCTCTCAGGCTCTTAAGAAAAGCTGCTATACTGGGAGGTGTGATTAGAGATGGGCCTTTATACAAGACCAGCTTAGAAACTTCAGCGTATTTTGCAACAAATGCTGGTATTAATTTCCATGCCTGGGAGTAATTTAGCTGTTAAAGTGAAACTATAAACACAAATGTTTTGATAGCAAACAGAAATGCTGAAATTTAAAATGCAAAAGATACTTCTTGCTCACTGTTTAGAGAAAATGGACTGAAGATTGTAGAGATTAAATCTTGCTTTCCTATGAACAGAGTGTCCTTTCCCTAGTGACTTTATAAGCATCCTGGCTTTGTGGCACGTAGGCTGCAGGAGTCCAGAGAACTCTTAGTTGTAAGGAACCAAAGAGCAAAGCAAAATTGGGGAAAACAGGAATATCTGTAGCTTAAGTGGCACAAACCCCTTGCAATCAGACAACTGTTATGATGTGCATTGGATGTAGGTCAGATCCTTGGCTAACGCAAATCCCTGTAGCCCAAACTGTGCCAGCTGCATCCACCTGGAGCTCCGAGCCACATTTTTCACCTGGACTGATTTGCTAACAGTGGCGAGGGAAGGCTGATGCTACCTGTGAGAGTTTGCAGAATTTGCAGCCATGTGCAAAAGGGAAACTTGAATAATTGAGGCATTAACCCACAACTTGGGAAGAGCCTAGTGACTCTATTCAGTTTCCATGCACACCCTCAAGTCAGATAAATCTTAGTGTTCCTCACTCTGCTTATGATGAGGATGCAGAGACACACGGGATCTGTGCCTCCATTCTCTAAACAATCCAAATACCCACTGAATTCAGGAGAAATGTTGCAATTTTGTAAAGAACAAAGGAGGTAAGAATGTACTGTACTCACCTTGGGTAAAACCAAGGGTATCTCTTCACCAGTCTCACTTCCCTTGCAGGTAGGGCAGTGTTACAGGGAGCAGGGAGGGGCCACAAAGGTTTTGAGTACCTTGTTGTGAAAACGTAATGTTCATTTTTAAGGAAGACTAAAAAAGAGAAAAACCCCTTAATTTCATGGTTCCACTGACATCACCAGCTCCACCATTTGTTTCCCATCAGCCTCAGAAGGACTCGTGCATTCGGACTGTCCAGCTTTGCAGGGTTTGAAATATCCCTTACTGAGCTTTAGAGGCAGCTTCGTAATGAAATGATGGAATATTATAATGTGAACTAAAGCTGGGGCTGGAACTCGAAATGGGGAGAAAACCCAGAAGGCCACATGCTTGCCCTCCAGTTGTAAAATTTGTACTCTTATTTACTGCAGAATGTGGTCTGTTGTGTGAGAGTTGCGTAGCAACAAAATAAAGTTTATCTGCGCAAGGAAATATGAATGTTTCTCAGAGCACAGAGAAGCACAATTTCTGCTGTTTACTGCACTTATCATATCTGTTGCAATGTGGACTGTGTCAGATGTCAATTACAGCCTAACTTTGGCAAGACTGTTTATTTGAGATAATATAAATGTTACTTAAAAGATAGGGGCATAATATCTTATGTTTACATGTTTAAGATCTATTTCTAAAGCTCAGAAGATGCAGTTTCCTGTCTTTGCCCCAACCAGATTTGAGGAAAGTTCTGAAACTCTGTGTTTCAGTAGAAGTTCTGATGGTGAGGAAGCTGGTCTCGTTACTTGTGCGTAATTCACTGTTTCTAGTTCCTCTGGGATAAGGGCTTTACATTGTTTTTTCCTGCCTGTTATCTGAGAATCATCTGACTGCCTTCCAATTCAACCCTAGTAAGACTAGACAAGCATTAAAAACCAAAATTAGAGCCAAATACTTAAAGGCTGTGAAACTGTTAACAGAAAGTAAATTCATTTGTTTGGTAGAATTCTGTTTTTAAAATTTTCCACAGTGAAGAGATTTTCTTTTGATTTTGAGACAGCCAAACAGAACTACTTTTTGAAATTATTAAATTTTTAAAAAGGTAGGAATTCTGTTTGGTTTGGATTAAAAAGCAGAAAGACTGAGTGCCCTCAAGCATTTTAAAAGCTGAACAATGTCATCCACACAAAGAAAAAATCATCTCCACACTTGGCTTCATTTGGAGAAGCTGAGAAAAAACCAGAGCACACAGAACAGGTAATAGTAGATCTTTCTATGGTTTGTGGGAGTGTTTCTGAGCAGAACATAAGTAATATAACAAAAAAATAGGTCTTTGTGAAATATGTTAAGTAGAAAATTATTTGTCTTAAGTAACAAGTGAACCCAACAAACTCTTAGGAACAATTAGTCACAGTCCTTAGATCAAGGCACAGAAGTAGAGGGGAGCAGAAATATTCTGCATTTATGATGCTTTAGTGTATCTGCCTACTCAAATGTCAAATAACAAACATGATGAGTTTAATTGTGAAATTATCTTCTGTATTGACCTTGGCTCCATATTAAGTCACAGATATGAAGAAAAAATGTCTGCGTAGAAAAAACCTAAAAAGGGGAGAGCAGTGAGTGATATTTCTGCATCCAGAAAGACAGCACTCAACTGGTGTGCTGGGTGCTGAGAAAAAACCCAACTGATCTGGGAGGCTGGCAAGTGATCTGAATGGGGTTCTCTACCCACCTCCCAAGATGGACCAGGAACATTACTTGGAAAAGGAGATTGCAGCTCTTAATGAGAAAATATTTATCAGAAGTTTTGTGAAGAGAGAAGAGACTAAAGGCAAAACCTGAGTGAAAGAGGAGGAGGATTCTGTGCCTTTTAGGAGAAAGTGGTTCCTCCCAAGAGGTTAAGGTGCAAGGCAGGCTCTTACATACTGGTGTTTCATGTTCTGTCTGTATGGATTTCTCTGCTGCTGACAGTTCAGAAGTTTCCCTTTTTGGAAGCATCCCCACAAAGTTGTCTCCTTAGTTCCAGTGAGCTCATGGAGGATTAAACCCTCTGAAGAGTGTGTGGAAGAGTGTGGCATTCTCCACAGGATGTGTAGAAACTACTCAGGACGTTTGGAGAGGCTTCAGCCCTGATTTGTAACCTCAACAACTGGACTCAAGACACGCATTTTTAGCACTAAGTTCTAAAGAAATCAATCTGTTTCAAAGTGACAGTGTCAGTGAAAGAGCCTGTGATGTTTTCTGGACAGCTGATAGATCACATTGAGGATGGACATGCAGGGAGCAAGGCCCTCCTAAGAAAAAAGCCAATATCCTTCTGGAAAAGCCCACCTTGAGCAGGTTTGGCTGTGCTGGGAACATCTTTGCCATGAGAGTCCGGCAGTTTAATTCAGCAGAGAAGAGCACAGCGGTGCAGGACTGCAGGCGTGGCTCAGCAGATGGCAGGAGTCAGCCGAGGGTTGTGAGAACATCTGACCTTTCAGATCAAACGTGGAGGAGGAGGTTACTGTAGCTTCAGGACAGATTTTCCTCTCTCGCTTGCCTGTCAGTCCTTTGAAGCAGAGACCTGCTGCTTCTCGAATGCTTGGAGCCTGCACGCAGGGTGGAGAATCCAGTAAATAAATAATAGGAGTCATAATGCAGTGCACTGAAGCTGAGGAGCTGTGAAAGACATGATCTGTTTTCTTGTGACCTCCACCTCTCGCTGTGACTCTGGGACATGTTATTGTGTTTTATTTTTGCCAGTGGCCAAGTCAAACAAATAGCTCTGGAACTGGTTAGAACTCCACCCCCATCCCCAATTTTTCAGGTTAAGCATGAAACTTGTCTGTCTTACTGGGAATTTCTGAACATAAATAAACAGACACTTAGAGTTACTCGCCTTGATAAATGGGCAGTGTAGGTCGGGGCCTGCTGGATATGCAGGCGACTCAAAGATGAAGCAGAGCTGGGGAAGTAGGCAGGAATGGCTCTGCTTTTCTTGGCTTCTCAAATGGTTTTCAGGCTGAAATCAAATACTTGAGTGCATGAGGAAAGCTGGCTTCTGAAGTCATGATTTTGCACTGAACCTCACTGTAAGGATATCTCTTATAAAGCTACTTTTGATGTGGAAATTTGGCTCCAAACCACACTGAAGGCCATTATAAATAACCACTTCATCACAGGACACACAGAAGTTGGCCTCCTTGAACACTCCTAGAAAGCAAGCCTAACCTTATTGAGCCATAACCTCAGCTAGTGTAAATCAGAGAAGCTCCATTGACTTCATTAGTTTATACTGATTTACACCAGCTGTGACTGTGGCCCACAATACAGCAAGATATGTCAGCTTTTAAATTCTGTCACTGGGTGTTGAATAAAACTGTTTTTAAAACAAGACTGGCAATCCCAGATTTAGATCCTAATGAGACACAGCACTGTAATTGCTTCACGATGCTTATATGCTCCATTTTGTTTTCATTTTTGCATTGCTTCTGTTTTTCTTATCTCCTGCCAAACAGAGGAAGAGTACCACATATGTTACACTCATAACAAAGATGTTTTGCTGCGTCGAGAACATGTCCTCCAGATGCAAAGTGCCTTTGTGTTGTAGCTCAGCTTCTTCCTTTGGATAGGTACATTGGTTATGTGCCAATGTAAGAACATTGAGGGCAGCCCTGTGTTTCCCCAGGGCCTGGAGCTCTGCAAGGGGCACCCAGAGGCTGTCCCAGGGGAACTTCAATGAGCTGATTCCCCCTTAGGGATTTCCAGCTCCTAAGTCATCATTTCAGATGGGCAGGATGAATTGTGTCCGAGAGCACCCTGGTAGGACTGCCCTGAGACCATCAATGCATCTCCTCTGTCACAATCCTGCAGGGTGCTCAGGTAATTACCCCAGTAATCAGTTGGCACCTCTATGGTGTGGAAGGCTGGGAGGCGCATACAGATGGATTATTCAGCCAGGGGGAAGACATTCACATAACAAGACTGGCAGTGATTAATATTGGTTATTATTTTACGACAGCAGCAGCTGTAAGTTCCAGTCAAGGCCAAGACAGCGCTGTGACTGCAGAGATACTTTTCTGCAGGCAGCAGCAGTCTCTGCTCAACAGAGTCAGAAGGGTAAATTGACAGGCAGAGGAACAGAAAGTCTCTCTAAAATGCAGAAACAAACTGATTCCTCCAGCTAACTCCTTTAACTTTCCCTTCCACTACCTTAATTCACTGTCCTCCCTAAGGCAGGTAACTCTGGGGTGGACAACACACACCACAAATACTCAACAACCATGGGGAAGGTCCACAGGTGAACAGAGCAGAAGTAGAGCTGGGGCACAGCAGAGCCTTTAGCCCTGTGTATTTTTCTTGCAGAAGGTGAAGCTCCTTATACAACCAAGACTCTGCCACTTTGCCAAGTAAAATCTGATTGTGGTGGCTTTGCAGTATGGGAATGGAACACCTCTTATTTCTCCCCAGTTTTCTAAAATTTGATAGCATAACATGATTTTAGCTCACTTTTCCCCAAGCACTTTTAGTAATATGCTAACCCCTTTAATTCTATGCACTGCGTTTAATTAGGTTTTCCTTTTAGGAGAACTGCAAGTAGTGGATTTTAAACACTTATTTGTCATTAAAAAGGTTTCTGCAGAGCGGGTATTCACCATTAGGTTTATTTCATGCGAGATGAGTCTAATTTTCAAAAACAGTAACAAAGATGTCAAAGGAAGGCATGAAGATCCTACAATAAGGTGACACAGCATAAACTGAGCTGTTACACAAATTCAGGATGTGTATTGTACACATCTGTAATTGGTATGGTCAGCAAATTGGTTCCACATGTTCTGTTGTTTGTTGGACCCAGAAACCTAGCATGGGTGTGAGATAAAAAATCTTCCTAACAGGGGAGACCTGAACGCTGATCATAGATGAGAATTCAAACAGCAGGAGCATCTCCCATATCTAAGCTTCCTTCCTCTGGATCTGTACACATATTATATCAAAGAGAGAGGCTGAAGAGTGTAGGTAGGGGTGTCTATTGTAATTTTAATACAAATTGTCACTGACTTATGAGTTACACATCTGCAGCCTTCCCATCAGGTAGTTAAGAGCAGCAAATATTGCTGAATTTGGCATAAATTCCTTTTGATAAGCTTATCTCTCTACCCAGGAACCTGGAAAAACTAAAGCAGCACCCTTGATACAAGAAACTCCCCTGGCAAGCTCTTTGAAAGAGTTACAAACAGAGAAATGTATATTAGGAAAAGGGAACTTGTGCTTTCCTGAGACTGTGACCAAGAGAATATAACTGCAATTAAAGAGTAAGAGTTGGCACTAATCCAGCTCATTTCCTTACTGCCTACTGGTGAGTTTATTCCACAGCTCCTAATCCATGGCTGCAGGACTGGGGCTGGCAGCATCCATCTCTTGGTTGTGGCACTGCACCTCATCGCATCCTGCGTGTTTGCTGCTGTGACCACACCAGCCTTTGCTGTGACGTCCTTGGGTTGGATCTCACAGGGAACCTGGAATGAGAAAGATGTGCGGGACTTCTGGGCAGAGTCTTTGCCCTTTGGAAATAGTTGGAAACAAGGTGTGGACAGGTGTGGGTGTTGCTGAGGGGCTTTTGGTGAGAAGGTAAGAGCTCATTTTCATTTTTCAAGAGCCCCCTACCCAGATTAAAGTTGAAGGTTCGCCAGATGGGACAAGGGACTCGCATAGGTGGGACTTTGGTGGCCTGTGGCGCTTCAGCAGCACTTTATGTCAGTAGAGAAAGCATGGAGTCTTGTGACAGAGGAACTCAGTCCCTGGTTCCTGTACACCATCCACAGCCACGGTAAGGAATCTAAAAAGGAGAGTGGCAAAGACCTTAAAGAGGCTCAGTTCTCCCTACCTTCCCAAGAGGCACCGAAGTTTTCATAGGTTTCACTAGAAGTATTGTGTGTATCCCACCAAGTTCACAGTATTTGAATTAGTGGGACTTGCAGCTGTCATGTGAGGTGCTTGATGGTTGCTTTTATCAGGATTTTTGGGGCCACAGCTGGAGAAAAGCAGCAAATTCTGTGTGGTGATTGTTCTTAATCTGGCAAGGCCTGTGCAGTTGCCTTCTAAACGCTGCTGGTATTTCCCAGACGAACTTGGACTGTTACAGAGTTGGTGCTGAATCACAGAATCATGGAATGGCTTGGGTTGAAAGGGACCTTAAAGCTCATCTAGTTCTAACCCTCCTGCCACGGGCAGGGGCATCTTCCACTAGACCAGGTTTCTCAGAGCTTCACTCAACCCATCTTTTGGGAACAGAAAGATGAACAGCCCTGGTGTATGATATGCACACTTTAATGTCTAAATAACCCAAATATCTTACGATCTCTGTACTTTACTTTCTGTGTTACTTATCCATAAACTATAACAGGTTCAATCTCCCAACCTTTGCTTTTTGTGTGCTCGCTGCTAACCTGGAAGACTGCCACAGCTGTAGAGCAGGCCTGAGAGACATTTCTGATAGTTCCAACTCCAGCTTATGTTCTGGTTATTCAGTGGTGCCAGAGACACTGGGGAGACCTTCTGGCATCACTGACAGCCCTCGTGTTAGTCTAGGGAGAGTCACTTGCAAGTAGTTATGTGCAGGTTTGTAACTGCTGCGTAACAGACAACAAAACCACACCCGCCCGCAGTAATCCACCCGCATGTTAATGAGCATCAACCGAGACAGTTCAACCATCTCAGTGCTCTGCTTTTTATCAGCTTCGAGTGTGTCGGGTTTGGGTGTACGTGTCCCCTCTGCAAGCATAAAACCATACTTCTGATCTATCGCAGAAAGGCCCTTTTACCATAAAGAAAAAAAGATTTTAAAAAATGATTCCTTTTGATTCTCAATCCTTTTCCCATTATTGCTCTGATATGGATGGGACCATATTGTCAAGTTACTGTAGAGGATGCAGAGTGCATCCAAAGAATGAGGAACCGTAGAGCACATCCAGCCCCCGAGCTCATTTATTAATTTGTGTTGCTGTTTACTGATGTGTTTGGAAATTTTCAGTACTACGTGATAAGCAAAGATGCTGGGTGCAACACAGAGTGTGTCTCAGCCAACGCTGTGGCTGCAGCACAATCATTCCATTCTGACTGAATCTGTGCACTGGATATTTACCTTGGAGGACTGTTGTTGCCTCTGAGAAGCTTTTTGGTTATTAACATGGGAAAAGTAATATGTCTATTACTATGAATATTAATATATGGGAATGCAGGAGAGAGCATCCTGAGCTAGCCTTTTTCAGTCTCACCTTTGCTCTCTCATGAGAAAATGACTATGGAGAAATTCCTTGAAGTTTCTCTTTCCTTTTCTACTCGGACTTAGCACAGACTCTATTGCCAGTGCCTCACTGGGTGTGAGGAGGTGTCACTGTGATTAATCTTTCTCCCCTTTGTTTTTGTTTGTAGTGCTGGCCATAGTTAGTCCATCCTGCAGTATGATGTCATCACAGTAAATGCCAGAACAGCTCATCCCAGTATTGGAGTGTTCAGTGAAGTGTGTCAATTAATTACTCTTCACTTGTGCTGTCACACAGACACTTCCATTGCCCCAAGAAGATGCTTTTAAGCAGCACAATAGTATGTAAACAGCTGATAAAAACAGGACCATCAGCCTAGTAACAATGTTGGATTTTTGGGTGTAGTGCAAAAAACCAGAATGTAACTTTAGGGGATGTTTATTGCCAAAAGCAGAAAATCCTAGTAAAATGTTTTCCATTTGTGAATTTAAATTTTCCAAATCAAGTGATCCTAAATCCAATCCAGTATGTGATTTAGGTGATTTGCACATGTGTCTGGCCGAGGGGCTGGCTTTCGATCTTATGTGTGATATGCACACCCCAAGCAGTCACTTGTATGTGGGAGCAGAGGAGCCATGCCAAGGTGTGTATCCAGCATCTGCCTAATAATTTTTCCTGCCCTGATCATGACTTTTTGGAGTTCACTTATGTCCGGATGGTGAACCTGTGTCTGATTTCCCAGAGGTGAAACCTTTTTGCCTGTAGGTGGAAGCCATGCAGGACCCAACACCTCTGCAGCCTTCGCCATTGCAAATATTCCAAGAAGTGTAAAAGTAAAAAGATAGAGAGTGTATTTGGTCTTGGTTTGGAGGTGCAAGTGAGATGATTTTATGATTTTTCTTCCATCTCTAAAAAGCACATACAGAGTGCTGCGGCTGAAAGCTGAAGGTATTAAAAACAAAGTATGGGGGCTTTTTTTTTTAGCAACAAGGATTATGAGTGTTGGAATGTTCTCAAAGGATGTGGTAAATTGTCCTTTGTAGTCTTTACATGAAATACAATATTTTTTTTGAGAAGATATGCTCTATTTTGGCCAAAACATATTGGACACTTGTTGATTGAAATGTTCTGGCTTTTTCATGGTCAAAATCAAATGGGATGATTGCAACATTTTCCAAGCTTTCTATCACCTTCCTTTAAGGTGATGTTATTGGTGGTAATTTTTTTTATTTATGGCTGAATCTATGAGAACCAGACAAGACAGAATAGTTTGCATGACTGATACGTGCAACCCAAGCTACAAAAAGGTGTTCCAGTTCCCTGATCCTGAATGGTGCTGAGCCTCTTTATCAGAACTTCCCTATGGCTATGGGAATTTAGGATTTTTAATCCTCTAAAATCCAGTGTTGATACCTTGCTGAATTGGACTCATTAAATCTCTGTCCTGTCACCTTCTTTCTCTGACATCTCTGCTTCTGACTTTGCTGGTGTAGCTACATCGGATGTCTCGCTGTCTTGCTGACCCACGGTAGGTTTGAAAGCATAATCCCAGGCTTTGTGAGAATGGAACATTTCTAAAGCAGCAGCCCCTCACTAATCTGCAGAGAGAAAACACATATGACAGGCAGTGGGGATTCCATTTTTCAGGATCCAGGGTTTAAGATAGGCTTAAAGGAGTCTTATTAAAAGTGTTTTCCAGTGCATGTGGCTCCTTCTGACAGCACCCAGGTGGTTAAGAAACCAGCATTAAGAATAAAAGCCGTTTCTCTTTTCTGCGCAACAAATGGTTCAAGTGTCTGGTATTTGATTCAGAAAGGAAACCTGCAGCAGTCATGTCCCCTGAAATAAACCAACCAACATTTTGAGCTGCCAACACTTCTGTCTATTACGTCAAGGCATCGCAAAGTTTAAAGCATAGCAAAGTAATATATATCTATTTTTTTTTTCAGTAATCCCAGGGTAAATATTAGGTAGACAGCGTTTCTGCTTTGCGCATTAAAAGCCCGACTGAATTTGAAAAGCCTGCAAGTGCACTTTGGGGATTTCGGAAAGTGTCGTTTGACCATGAGCTAAGACCAGAAGCTGCCATTTTGCAGAAGGGGCAGGAGGGAAAGGCGTTTGGCCTCATTCATAACTTCACAGCTACTGCAAATATCAGCTGATGAATATTTATGTTATGACTGGCAGAGGCCCGAAAGGCAAACGGGGGAGGAGCAGAGGGGGAAGCTTAAGTTAGGAAAATGGTTGTCTGATCTCTGTGGGATTTCTTTACCAACACTTTCCATGCTTGAACAGTAGCTGCTGAATGAAATCATTATGTACTGAGCCCCTGTGCAGGAAAACAAGGTTTGTCAAGACTCTGTTCGTTAGCACCTCGTACTTTGTTTGAACCTTGGACATTTGCTGGGCCCTGTAAAGGGAAGTTTTTTTCCTTTTCAACTACTCTATAGGGTGGACTAGTTTTCTTTTATTTAGTCATAGTTTAATTAGTATTATTCTTGAATTTTAAAGAAGCAAAAGAGGTGAGTCCCATTCCTCTCTATATAACATAATTTCAAAGTAATGTATTTCTTCATATTTGTGTTATCTCAAAACAACCACTGAGACGGGAAAAATCCCAACCTCTTCCTTTTGCCTTCACCAGGCTGTAAATTAACAGCAAGGAACAACTTTCAATAAAGCTCACCAACATGACTTCACCGTTGGGATGGATCAAGCCCAGGAAGGAAACCGGTTGGAAAAAGGAACCACTGGAAGGCAGCAAGGGCTTAGCGAAGTGATGGTGGCTGCGGGTGGGCGGGCTGAGCCCCTCCACAGGACCACAGGGTCAGAGATTTAGGGCTTCATGAAATGCAAATATAAAGAAATAAGGGCAGGCAGACTGAGTTAGATATACAGAAAAAACAAAAAGTGCCCACAACCAGTTGGTCACCTCAGAAAATCCTTCCCCAGGGGCTCTGCAGATTCACCAGCCTCTGCTTCAGTGGAATAGGAAAAAACCTGGATTTTGACTACTGTACTTCTTCAGAGAAAATCCCTAAACTTGGCACTAATATGTCCGCTTTTCCTCTGGGTGGTGGCGTTTCTTACACTGCTTATTTAGAGAAACCTCAGTTACTTTACAGGAAGGCAAATCTTCAGGAAAAGCCCACGTGTAAGAACCCACTCAAAACCCCGTCCCAACTTTCTTCTATTCCTTTCTACCCCGTTGGGAGATCCCTGTGTGTCCCATCTGCAGGAACCAGCAGATGGTGCTGCAATACACCGAGTATTTATTTCCCTGGAAAGGGAAAACCTGGGATAAATCTACTCGGGGCTGCCTCTGGCTACTTCCAGCCCCTGAGGGAAACCGCTTCCCGCCTTCCCCCACAGCAGCCCAGTGCAATGGCAAACGCAGCCGGTGCAGCTCCACTCTCTCCCGAGGGTGGGCGAATGTCCCCATCGTTATTTCTAAATAGCAGAAGTTTCTGGTGGGGAAGGCTCTTTGGGACCGAGGGGAAGGTGTCTGGGGAGGGGCGTGGGGCGGCACGGCAGCAGTGAGGCCCCGACTCTTTGCCCTCACGGTGAGGATTTTGGCGGGCTCCCCTCAGGGAGGGCGGCCATCTTTGACTCCCTCCCCGCCGCTTTAGTCGGTGCTGGGTTCGTGCCCGCGGTTTGGAATGGAGGTGCTTGCGGCTTAAGGAAAGGCCAGTTTTCCCTGAATTTTTTTTTTAAAAAATCTCTACCTCCCAAGAAATAATGGTGAATTTGTGTCCAGCCCTTCTGCCAGCCCAGCAGGAATCTTGGGGTCCTGGGGCCACCCAATTGCTGCTTCCACCACCTGCCTCCGGCGTCTGTGGTGAAAATAGTGAGGAAAACCCTCCCAAAAAGAAGGACAGGAGAGAGCCACGGGGAATTTGAACTGAGGTGCAGAACCAGGGCATACTCATGTGTAGTAGCTCTGCAAAACATGGCAGAGTGAGCTAAGACCGATGTGGATGTGATGCCTTATTTTTAATGGGGAAAAGGCAACTTCTTGAAACATTTAGTGTTTATTTGTGAGATTGTCCCATCAGCACCTATAAACCAGTGATGTGCTGTGAGAAGAAGGGATTGAGGAGCTGCTCACCAGCAAACAGCAGGGAGGGAAGGCACAAATAGGGAGGCACAGATTAGGGAAGGATACAGGGCAACCCTGCGCAGCTGTTTTTGTTATACCACCGAGCTGTAAAATTGAAAAATGATTTAAAAAGCAAGGGATGTGCTGGGAGTACTGGCATGTCCCACTTAGGGGTGTTTGGGGCCTTCTGTGTAAATTGAACTTTTTCCCCCCCTGTTTTTTTGGATGGCGTAATATTGCAGAAGTGGAAGGGAAGAGCAACAACACACTTGGAGTGTGGAGCCTTTTCCTTGATCCCTCTGGCACCGAACTGCACCAGAGTGAGCTGAGGACAGAAGCAAAGCCCGTCTGTTTTCATCTTTTCATTGCTGTAATCCAAAATGTGGACGTTATTTCAGTGTGGAGGCTGCATGTGAGAAGACCCTCAGGTTGGTTTTAGATAAAAAAATTAATAAGCAGGTAGGATGAGAAGGGTAACCTGTGCATAATTTACTGGACAGCACAGGAGCAAGTGAAGGGGCCTTGCTTGAGCTGGAGTGATTTGCATCAAGGGAGTGTGGGGCTGTACCCAGAGGTTTGACACCGATGCTCTGCAGTTACAGCTCCCAGGACTGGTGACATTCCTTTCACAAGTAAATAGTAAAATTTTCTTTTTACTGCAGGATTATTTGATCATTGTGAGTTGTGTGTGTGTAGGCTTCTGGTTGGGTTTTTTATCTGCTCAGTAGTTTTTTGGGAAGGTGACCCATTGTTTCTAATCAAAAGTACCTAGGAAAGCCTGCTCCATAGGAGAGGTTATTCATCTCAGCAAGGAAAAAAGGATGGAAAGACAATTACAGTGTCTTGTGACTAATACAAAATGTGACTCAAAACATTAAGCAAGAGTGGTGCTGACGTGATAGCCTCATCCCCTCAACTTGAATTCAGTCTGCGGCATCAGGCTGAAACATGAAGTAGTTCCCCTGAAGCTAGGTTGCTCTGGCTTTGCATCCAAAGCCACTGAAGTTAGTCCGTAACCTAGAGAAAATGGAGCTGCTTAAGTGGCTCATTCCTAATACAAACATAAAATTGGGAGATCTCTGCTGTAGTCCTTACGTTTTGATTTAGCAGGTAGAAGGTGAATTTCATAAAGCAGCCTCATGGAGTCCCAGCCTGCAGCCGTACTGGAGGCTCCTTCTATGGCTCAGGCAAAACCTGCCAAGTAATCTCACCTTTTCTTCCTTGCCAAACTCTTGGATTTGATGTATGATGCAGATTTTGATTTCATCTCTGTGTGGGAATGAATGCCGGTGTTCCTTTTGCAGGATAAGGTGGCTGTGAGGTGATGTTTCTGTCCTTTTACAGTCTGCCTGTCCATATCTCTACTCCAAACGGTTTGAGGAGCTGGAAATCAGAGTGTGAAAGGATGGGTCCTTGCAGGGGCCTCTCATTTGCAGGGTCTGCAGAATCATAAAATGGTTGAGCTGAGAAGAACCTTAAAGAACATCTCATTCCAGACCCCCTGCCATGAGCAAGAAGGATACCTTCCACTAGACCAGGCTGTTCAGTATCACATCCAGCCCGGCCTTGAGCACTTCAAGAAGGTGACGTCTGTGCAATAAAACAAATAATGTGTTTAACTTGTCACATTTATATTGCAGAATATAGCTGAGTGACAATAAAAATAATTATTTTATGGGAAAATTGGAAAGCTGTGGGGAAATTCAGTAAGTGTCCCAGAGGACTTAAGTTTATTTTCAGTGAAACATTAGTAGCAATTTTACTGGGTGTATGAACTGATGTGATTTTTCTTTCGGAACTGTGTTCTCTCACGTGCAGTGATGCATCAGTCTGGGTGAAACTCTTGATATTCTGTATATGAAGAAACCCAGCTGTTGCAGGTACTTCCAGCACTTAAGGTTTTTCAAAATTGCACATTGGAAACATTAGTTTAAAAGAGGCAAGAAATTCAGATTTAAAAAGTATGCTAATTACAGAAACATCTTTCCTTCTCTTCCTGAGCTTACCTCTTCCTCCCCTCATACTTCATGTTTATGGTTTTGGGACCTGAGCTCAAGCACCAAGCTGTTTCATTTCTTCAGGTGGAAGATCCAGAAGGACGCGAAGCTTTGGGTAGGTAAACACTGATTTTGACGGGGAACCCATGTGGCAGCATTTTGGACAAAGTGCCTTTGAAGGGTGGGGGCTGGATCATCCTGTCTGTGGGAGAGCCGCCAAGGGGCTGAGCTCCTCAGCGTGGGGTTAAAGGGGTTGTGGTCTGGCTGAGGACAGACCAAAGGTGAGTGAGCCCACCTGTGAGCTGAAGTTGCCTGGAAAAGAGCGTGCTTCCACCAGCCCCCAAAATGTGACTGTTTTCACGCTTGTTTCAGAGCCAGTCACAGGATGTAGCATTATGTTTTTGGGGCTCTTGTAGCATTGTACTGCACTGGACGATGTTTTTTTAGTGAAGACTCATTTCCCAAAATACAGTTGTGCCATGTTTTGCAATAGGGCGGCAAATACTGCTTTGTTTGTCAACTATGGGGTGTATTGCGGATGGCGAGTGATTCATTGCCCAGCAGGCGAGAATTTAATTTGTAAGAGATGTCTGTAGTTGAGCTTTAAAAAACCCCGTATTTTATGTTCAAAAGTCTTGTGAGAATTCTAATAATTTGGATGAACTTTCAGAGGTAATTAAGGTAAGTGGTAGATTAGGCTTCTAACAACTTGTCAGATTTGGCCATAGTTTTGTGCAGTCAATTTAAAAGAAAAAATAAATTGTAGCTATGATTTTGTTTCTGATTTCAAGGAAACTTAATTTTATACCTTGGTTTGGGATATGACATGCACAGTTGTTACCCCTGAAACTGGACAAAAGCGAAGCAGATGAATTTCAATTTTCTTCAGGAAGTCCATGCACTTTACGAGATGACAGTATACCCTCCCATCCAGGAAAGTCTCGTGTGGTTTGAGGTTTTATTATAGACTTTTTCTACATCTGTACTTGGAGTAGATTCATGTTTAAGTGGAAGCCCAGCAAGGCCACAGCCAGGTGTTAGGATGTGGCATGGGTGACTCAGTAGGTGGTACACTTCCTTCTCCACCAACACTGAATAAGTGTCCTTTGTGGTAATGGATGGGTCAGCTCCTGGCTGACATGGAGAAAAACAAAGTCACTACTAAGGCTTTTTTGGTGCTTGTACAGGAAGGTCCCCTGTCCTCTGAGAAGCACAGAATTTATTGAGGCTTGTTCAGTTGTGATGTGGCTGGGCTTTCTCTCTGGGAAGTGAGAACTAGATTTAATTGTACCATCCACAATTCCAAGTTCCCTGGTACTCCAGTGCTTGGATCCTGTATGAGGGCACAGGAGAGGCCCCTTCAGCTCTCAGAGGTCTCCCAGCAGCAAGCCTCCAGAAACAGGGATAAAACTATATATCCCGTGGTTTTGAACCTCTCTGAAACCTTCCAGGGCTCACAAATGACCAAAACATGCATGAGTTCTGTTCTGCTTTAAAAACGAAAAAAAAAAAGTAAGAGTCACATCTTGGAGCAGTAAAAATGTTTTTTCACCTTAAAGGTTGTTATTTCAAAAGGATATGTTCATAGGGACTGAAAAAGAAACTGGAAATCCCATATTATTTCTCCTTCCCTCCCTCAGCCAGGCCCTTTCTGTGCCCAGAATTTTATCTGGTGTGAGGAAAAGGCTCACTGGATAGAGTGAGAGATGTTTGAAGGCAGCATTTAGGTGGTGTTTGCCACCTGGCCCGAGTGTAGCTGGCTGGCTGCTGAGATGGCATCTCCATTGCGGATGGCAGAGTTAGGGGCTTTCTTTTCCAAACCCTGCTTTAATGAACAGAGGGGGAAAATATTAGAGAATTTAGTTGTAAAATGGAGAGAATGGTGCTTCTGAAATAAGCACATCAGATACAGAAAAGTACAGAGAGAGCTCACTGCTCTGTGCATGTTCCCACAAACAGTAAGATATAGAGTTGTTTCTCTTTGGCTACAGCTAGGCATTGAACATGGAATTAAACAGCAAAATCTGTAGTCCTGACAAAATAAAAATTGTTTTCTGAGTTCAGTTCACATTTTAAATCTGTTTTTTTGTAGCCACAGAAAGAAAAAACCCCATTATCATAAACTTGGATTCTGCAGCCGAGTTTTACAGCAAAAGCCACTCTCTATCTCCAGAGCTCCAGTGTTTGTAGGCTTTTGGTCGTGTAAGAAAAATCACACTACTTTTCTGTGTAAGGGTTTGAGCATCATTTGCTTCCAAGATTACAGAAGGTATATCATTTTCTTCCTGTGGAAACGGCATCTGCATTATTTTTTTTAAACTACATGACCTTGTTATATAGGATTACCTAGTATTATGTTACTTTTCAGTAAAAGGTATCATGTCTTCCTGAATGCTTCTGTGGCCTCACTGTTGTTTCAGTAGAGATCTAGGTGTTCTAAATGTTTGTGTTACCAAAGGGATTTGGATCCTTAACCTCTGTAGGGACCTTTGAGAACCCCATTAAGTGCCTACCTGTGCCTAAACAATTTTGAGAAAGTGATCCTTAATCTCTCTCTGAGCACCTCGTTTGCACTTTTTCTGTAGAAAGATCCTTCTGACAGAAGGTAATACTGACTTAGGAATTGCTGCTTGTGCTGATACTTGTCAGTTGTTGGTTCACAGCTGGATACAGCTCTGAAATAATCAGGGGCACCTGCTGGTAAACGGCTCCATTCAGGACTGATCAGAGGAAAGGAGCATGTGTGTGTTTACTGGTGAGGGTAGTGGCTGGAGTAATGTTTCCACTAGAATGTAACTGTCTGTACTGCCTGCACTGTAAAAAGAGAGGGTTGGAGAAATACCTTAAGTTATATCCTGGTTAGTCATGCACAAGGGAACAAATGCTGAGGGAAATTTTCACTCAGCTATAATGCTTACTCATGGTGGGTGTTACAGCTTCTTAACTAGAGGCTCAGCTGGGGATTAGTGCTCCAGAGAGGGAATGACTACAGCAGGAGACAGTGGCCCAGTTAGTCCTGGGGCTCCATGCAATTTTGTATCTGGTGCTGGTGTTGAAAACATTTTATTTTTCTGAGAAACTTCTGTTGTTTGAAAAGCTGAAAATCTTTTTGCTGGGTGTATTTTAGCCTTTCTGATGAAAAGTTGCAGTTTTCTGTGGAAAGAAAAACCTTGCTTTGGAGGGGACCGTACTGAGGGACGTACAGGTTGCTTTAAATGTAAAAATTTCCTACCAGCTCCACACATTCAAAAGACACTGTGTTTCAATGAGCTTCCCAAGTGACAGTGAAGTTATTTCAGTAATCCTGGTGCAGGCAGAGCACCCTGGGATTGGCATGTGGCTGTGTTCGTTGCAAGCCATCCAAATTCAAATTATTTTTTAGACAAGCAATTTTCATTCCAGGACTCCTTGTGCTGTGCAGGAGCAGCCACAGAACACCTTGTTTTCAATAATAAATTTACTGTTATCTATAATAACGCTTGTAATGTGAGACCTTGGATTGAGCTGTGTGATCTAACAGCTGTGATTGCCGAGGACCTGCGGTAAAAAAAGCCCTAGTTGTTTTTGCACAGAATGAAACTGATTCATAGCCAAGTTATATGAGTTTCTACATGATTTGAAGGTAGTCTGTGGGCTTTTACTCTCACTCAAATTTAAATGGTTCCCAAATTTCCAGCAGATTCATTTTTCATATTTGAATACTGGCAAAGACAGAACTCTTTCGAGCTTACAGGAGATGTGTAGTTTGAGTGGCAGCTGCACCTTCCTTCAGCAGAGAAAGAGGAAGGTGAATATGAAAGGAAGTGCCTAGAACAGCAGCAGGCAGAACATGGCAGGAGAATCTTTTCTTGGGTTGGTCTGGCTGTCTGGGGAAGTCTTGGAATGCACATGATGAAAGATGTGAGGATCTTAAAGGATTAGGATCTGCAGGAAAAAAGGTTGAAAGGTGATGGACAGCAAAGGAGACAGTCCATCAGGGAAGCCCATCTGTCCTAATCATGGTTGTTTTCTCCTGATGCTCTCTGCTTGCCATCACTCAGAGCAGATGTGTCTCTTTCTCCTGGCCTACTCCCTTTTTTCCCTTAGACTGTGAGGGCCACAGCTGAAGTGCTCTTTCATGCACGGATCTCATTCAGGATGTGCTGTCTGTGCTGGGCTCCCATTCCAGCCTCGGCTGACGACCAAGAGCCTCGCGACATTTCTAGTTGTATCACCATCGACACAGAGAGCAGAGCTCAAATGAATGCTGCACTAACCCAAAGGATCTCACAGGAAAGCGTGGTGCCCTGGTGCATGGTGGACCTGGGTTTACTCTTAAATTTGCCAGTGCTGCTGGAGTTTAGTGTTGAGGTAGTGCCCACCTTACAGTGAGTCTGTCCAGTGAAGGTGAGGAGCACTGGGAGGAGAGGGACATAGGGTGGAGGAATGGGAGCCCATTGCTGACAGGCCCTGTGCAGGGCAGGTTTTCATGTCTTTGTCTCACTCATCTATTTGTGGCGTTGGTGATTCCCATGACCTTGGGATTTTGCTGTGAAAGGAAAGTTTGAAAGCTTACCATCATTTATTTATAATTGTAAATAGCAATAAAAACAGAGACAGTTTCTGGGCTCAGTACATTCCTCGCAGCAGGATTCCCCCTTGACACCAATCTGTGTTCCAGGCTGCCCTCCATTCCCTTTCTGCACTAAACTTTCCCTCCTCCAAACAGTAACCCTGTGTTGCTTCCAGTAGCTCAGTTGTACCATGGTGTTGGTCCCACTATCTCTCCCACCCCAATGCCTCCTGCACTATTGCTGTGCTCTGATGAAGATTTTAAGCAAGGAGTCATCCAGAATGTTTACATTAATCTATAAATTAGGCTTAGAGAAGTGACAGCCAAGTATGCAGTTTCTACGTTTCCAAACAAACTGAGTGTTTTCTCAGAGGTTTTAAAGCAAGTTTTGTAGGCTGTTTATGGCAAAAATTAGTGTAATCAGCAAATACTGACCTTTATGATAGAACAGGATATTGGCTTTAGTAATTGTGGTCCAGATCAGGTGATCTAGATCTGGGAAGAAGATCAACTTAATTTGCTTCTCATTGTGATCTGATGTTTCTCAACATCTGATATCTAGGAATATATGTCATGTCAGAAAACCACAAAGTTAAGACCAGAAAAATAGCATGGAGGTTTTAAAATAAAAAAATCACTCTTTTTTTCCTTTTTTTTTTAGCTTGGACCAAAATCTTGAAATACTTTTAGAATAAAAAAGATATTATTGTAAGTATATGGTAATATGGATCTAATAATTGCCTGGAATAAGGAATCAGATCTCAAATGTCGTGTACCTGAGTTGTTATTAAAAAGCCTAGGCAGTACATGAGTTTGAGCTTTACTAATTCACACCAGAAAAGCATCTGGCCATTTAGTGGTTTGGGCTTTTTGACTGCGTTTTCTTAAGAATGTGAAGGTTAAATAGTGATAAGGACTCAGGCAAGGCATTGTGGAAGCCTCTTTTATCTCTCCCTCGTCCCCAGTTTTGTCAACATGTGTTAGTCTGAGCTTTGTGGGAGTGATTGAAATGCCTCTGTGATATTAGTCTGGATTTAGATAGGACTGGATTCTTTTGAATTTCTACCTCATGGAGAGGGCAGAGTTGGGGTTCTTACATCATTGCCATGAGGAGCCTGCTTAGTGAAAGCCTAAAGGTAACCAGAGCAGGTTTATGCAAAATGGAAAGAGTGAGGATTCTGCTCCTTGAAATGGATGTGTCTTGAGTTTTGTCAGCTTCGTTTTAAATATTTATTCTTTAACCTTTAACTTTAATCTTTAACTCCCTCAATATTAATGGAAAGCCGCAATTTTTTTAAATATCAGGCAGCACAAAGAGGCTGCCTCTAGTAGATTTTGGCCTCAAGTCACCACGTTGCCACTCGTCAGCTGAGCAGTTGATGACACATGTTTTCATAAATGAATGCTTACAATTAATGTTAATGGGAACTGAATGTACAACTGCCCCAGTGAGAATTGGACTTTTTGTCCAATTTATAATATTTTTTGTTTTGTTCATTTTACTGTGGAGACATCTGTTTGCCTTTATTCCACTGGAAATTAAAGAGCTAACCTTGGTTAAAGTTTAATTTTGTTATTAGTGTTACATTATATTTTTAGAAATCTAATCGAGTTTAAGTTCACTTGAGGAAATCAGCTCCTGTTTTTAGCCAAGCCTCTTTTTTCTTTGACAAGTTGCGTTGCATTTTAGTGGTCAGGATTAAAATTAACCACTTGCTCACCTGGATCCAAGATAACACTGAAACTAAGGCAGCACAGCCTCACACAGTCTGGTAACTGGCTGTGGGAACATGCATTTCTGAGCCATTCTTTTATTGCCCCTTTTTAACTTGTCAGCAAGAGAAGCTCATGCTTATGTGCAATATTCCAGTTTTAAGACCCCTTCCAGAGAATGAGGAAGTGTTGGATTAGATTGATTTTAATGCCACTGAAAAGCTTTGCCACTTTTAAAATTGTCAGCGTCTGGATGTTTCTGAAATTGCCATTGGTGGAAAAAGAAGTTCTTTCCATGGCTACACAGAAAGAGTGATTTTGACAGAGGACTGGACCAAATTGTTTAAGTATTGTACATCTGTGACCTTCCAGAAATTCCATTAAATTGCCTGTACATATAGATGAACTGAGCATCAAACCAACTTTGATGGAATAATAAGTACTGAGGTTTGAAATTGAGGAAGTCAGTCAGTCACTGGAGCTTGTGGATGGCAGAAGGGGAAGTCACTCCATGGAGTTGTGTAAACCCAGTTCTTGCTGTATATAACTCAAAATAAGACTTTGCAGCTTAATGTAACTCCTGAATTCTTATATCGTACATCTTCAGCCTTTCCTCCATAAAAGGGGCAGAAACTTCTGGTAGAGCTGTTTGCTTTGAGTTATTCAGTACTGCATCCATGTAATCCAAAGCTTTTCCATCAACACTAGACTGAAAGTTTCCTGTTCTTTGGTTTTCTGTGGTCTACCTTCTTACTCACCATAACCTCTGGACTGCCAGGTCATACACAGCTTGTAAGTTCTGGCTTGTGTTTTATTATAATGGGAGCTCCTAAACCCCTTAATTTGGTAAGTAATTCCATTGGGAAAGACTGAAAAATGAGTTTGAAAACAAAATGTTATCTACTAAAAAGCCTCTTTTACTAATATGTAAAAAATGTCCAGTTCCATCTAAAAACTGCTTCTTTGTCTAAGGATATAACATCCTGGTGACATCAGAGACACTCTTACTATATTATTTTTGGCCCATTCACAATGCCTTTAACTCTCTGTCTTGTCTCAGCCAAAATTATGTCAAAAGGGGTCAAAAAGGAGAATGTAGTAGCTGCATTAAGAAGGTCATTTTTGCTTAATATGTTGGGTGTGCTCCCTTAAACCCTGGGGCTTAGTATCTGAGGAACATTTGATTGGCTTGGATCAAGTACAAGTGCTTCTATACTGGAAACTAATCCTGATAGATTTTACAGGATGTTTCAAGTTACTAAAACACAAACCTCTGGATAAGGGCAAGTTAGAGGGAAGGAGGACCCTGCTGGGCTTGCCCCTGGAAGAAACAACAGACGCAGAACCACTCACTTGCTTTTAAGGAAGGATGAGTGAGAGGGCGTTGGGACACTGACTAAGGCTGACAGCCCCTTGATGGCTGGGGAAATGGGAGTTACACACCATTTCCATTATGTTAATGGCAACTTAAAAACACAAATGTCAATCTCAGTAACTCTCTATGCTCCACAGAGCAGCTACAAACAAACAACAGCCAGCAAAATCATATGAAATACTGGCAGTGGCAATGAA
The DNA here is from genome assembly GCA_013397175.1 of Platysteira castanea. Lineage (NCBI taxonomy): Eukaryota > Metazoa > Chordata > Aves > Passeriformes > Platysteira > Platysteira castanea. The sequence continues at coordinate 1,332,406 of VYXC01008047.1, forward strand.
AAAGTTCCTCTGACTCCTGCTGAGATTTCATTGGGATGGGGAGTAATTGCTGCAGGGCAGATGTCTGAAACAGCAGGACAGACAAGGGAGAAAGAATCTTTAGGTTTATGAGAGAGGAAGGACAACTATGTTTGTATACATGATCAAAAAACTCCAGAGATGGAGTGAGAAAAAGATGTGTAGACCAGGAGCCCTTTGAGCTGTGTTTTCTCAATCTGGTTCCTTTTTTGGGGGAAGAAATGCGCAGAGGTGCTTCTCTACCTCTGAGGAGCTGAGGAGGCAGGAAACTTCTGCTGCGCACCTGAGAGTCTGTGCTGCTTGCTGGAAAACAGTGGGTGGCAAAGATCTCCTTTCTGGTTTTAAATATGATCAACAGCCTACTGAATAAACCACTTCAGCCTTGTTCCATACCTACCTTTAAATCTTTGAAAGTTTGATGTTCACTGGTGTATTTCTACTAAATTTTATACTTGGTCCTGACTTCTTTTGCTATAGTATTATCCCTGTGTGTATATACAGCAATTATTTAACAGAACATTAGGACTCCTAACCATCAAAATTTGGTAGAATTTGAATTATTAGAAAAGTATGAAAAATATATTTAATTTCACTAGCTACCTACTAACTATTTGCTTGTTCATCATCCTGGACTGCATTCAGATAAAATTTGAAATTAAACTATAACACACAGAAAGACCACCAAAATGCTTTATTAGTTGTTTAACTTAATGTTCCTGTTTATACAGAGAAAAAATATTTATCTGAAGATATTTTGCATGTAAAATTAACCTGTTAAATGCAGAAATAGAGAAAAACTTGTGTGAAACATTCACATCAGAGGCTTGGATAAAACCTGAACAACCCATCCTCCTAAAAACTCTGATAGGATTTCTACTGTCTTCTTGCCTGGAAGCAGTAATGTCTGAATTAAGTCAAGTTGGTTACAAATCTTGCTCAAATCTCAGTTGAAAAATCAGGCCATAGTGAAGTTACCAACATAAACAATGTCTCGAGAAGTAAATGCCAAGAAAACAGGAAAAGTAGCCTAAATTTCTGTGTTTGACTTAAATCAGGAAGAAAGAAAAGGAGAGTGTTCTTTCACAGAGAAATGGACAGGAATCACCAAGTTTGAAATAAAGCAGTGATGTCTTTCCACTGCTGTTTACTGGAATGATGTGAGAGCCTTTTCCCTGCCTACTTCACCATGAGGAAGGAAGGGCTGAACTAAAAAAAAAAAGAAAGTTGTGGCTTCCAGCTTTTCTAATAACTTTTTACATATCTTTGATCAAGGGACTGATTTTGTTGTAGCTTTGTTTGTTCTCTTTTGCAAAATGAGGATAGGATCTCCTTTTGTTAGCGTCACATATTGGATTTTTCTTGTCATCATTAAAACCCTAGATGACTGAAAAAAATTAATGTTTTTGTCCAAGTTTATCTCTTCCTAGAGAGCAGAGAGAGATGAGCTCCTACATCCTGTCCCATTGATGTCATTTGAATGTGCCCAGCTCCTTTAACTGTACAAGGAGAGTGATGCCCTTAGTCAATGCCTTATGCCTACACAGGGGACTCTAAGCATGAACTCTCTATACAACACCTTGCATGTTTGGGGTCCAACTCTGGTTTTATTTGTACTGGGAAATACGAACTGGAAGCAGTGGTATGATAGGAGGGGTAGAACACCCCATCTGAGTAGCTCCTAAGACTCCTACCCTCCAGGGATCAATAAGACAGGATCACTTGCTGTATGGTACCCTGGTTAGAAAACAAATTCAAATATTCCCCAATGTGGTTTGCAGGCACTTGGACGAAAGGTTAATTAAAAAGTATTTCTGGCAACAGATTTGTTCTGAAAACATTTTTTAAGCCAGCTTTACTCTGCATCATTTTGCAGGTAATTTGTACCTCTGTGTGCATCTGTAGGATGATATTTCCACTAAGCCCAGGCCTATCTGCATTTCTGTGCAGAAATCCTATCAAACACATGGTTTGGCACCAGTCACACCGAGAGAATGGGGTGGGTACCTGAGTGGAGTTCATACCTTGTAGTTTATTCAACTGGAGATGAAGGGATCTGCTGCTTTCAACAGACTGCTTTTCCACAGAGTTCACCTGTGTCAGAGTAGCAGGGAAAGAGTAAAAATGTTCAGGCCTTCAGCCTTGCTAAGAATTAGACCATAAAGTCACCACCAGCAGCTTGGTTGGCCAGGAATGCTGGGTGACATTGTGGGCCTGCAGAACTCCAAACACCCTGTGCTCTGTGGCCTGGGGTTTCACCCAGCTCAGACAGCGTAGCTAAAATACTGAATCAGCTTTTGTTGCCCTGAGGATGTTTATGATTGTGAGAGCAGAAATCTTAAAAAAAAACCAAACCAAAAGCCCCCAAATCCAAGCTGGAATTCTCTTCTCTCTGTGTGCATATGTATTATTTCTGGCTACCATGTAATTTTTCCTCTGCAATTTGGTTTTGTTGAGTTTATAGTATCACTTTGGTCAAACCAACTACATTTCCAGACCTGGGCTGCACAGCCCATTACCGAGGTGAACAGAGAGGTTTTTAAAGAATAACCTCATTAAACTGCTACACTTCTTGCTCAGCAAGAAAATGTGCAGTGTCCCAGTTCTTTGGGCTCCTCAAACCAACTCAAATTTGCCCACCTTGTCCTGAGGTACTTTTTTCCTCTTATCACATGTTCTGTGCTGTTTGCCACACGACTTACAGATGGCAATTTTAATTTGAAAGCCCAAATGTAATAAATTCAGCAGATTAGTATTTGGCTGGGATTGAGGGCTGAGATTGTTCAATTGACTATTATGGAAAACACATCAGCCAACCTCATCCCTGACCAGAGAGCAGTGGTTCCATCCTCTTACAAACAAAGCCTTTGTTTTGTCTTCCTTGCTCTGTGATTCTGGTCTCTACTGTGCATTTGTTTCCAAAGCAAAACAAAGAATTCATAATCTTTGGCAGTTGAAATATTTCAGCTTGGATTTTCCTGTTACACAACTTACCTACTAGCTGATTGAGTAGGAGATGACCTCACTGCTGAGGAGCAGTATTTTTTCAGATGCCTTCAGCCCTGTTTGTTTCTAGTCCAGCTTTAACCAGGAGTCAACCATAAGGCAGAGCCTGAGGATCAGGGTGCTGGTGCTGCTGCCCCACATTCCGTGCTGCAGAAGGACTCAAGCCTGTCCATTTGATACGGTTTGTGAAATGAACACACACGTTATTCATATTCCCTGTGATGAAATGTAGAGGGTTATGGATAATCAATGTGTGCCATACAGCCCTTGACTGCTTTACCTGCATCCTGCCTATTGCTTCCCCCTGGTTAGTTGTAGTATGTCTAGACTTCTATCAGATTTAATGAAAACAATCATAATGGCAACAAAGATTTCTTTTTTCCTCCAAATGTGCCCCAGAGTGACCCTGTCTTGGAGTGCCAACAGCTTCCTGCAGTGCAGACAGTCTTGTCATGTTGCAGGGTATATTCTAGGGACAGATTTGAGCTAGGGACAGATTTGAGCTTTTAGGTGTAACTGTCATGAAACTGAATTTTCCAATGAGTCATGTGATATCTCTTCCTTATTATTTTGGCCATTCTGTTCAGACAGGTTTTAAGTGTTTCATTTGTTATTCCAAGGCACTGAAAACAAGAGCCAAAGAAGCCTAGCAGAGGAAACCAGGAGAAGAACACATAAAAGGATGTAAGGTACTGGACTGCTCTCTATTTTTTGGTCTTGGTCCTTTATCAGTGTAAACTGCATGATCTAGTAACCACTGAGCATGATGGGGTCTTCAAAAAAGCAAATTAGTTTAGAAAACGGACAGACTACCTGCGTAAGGACAGCACCAGTATTAAGCCTGAAAGACAAGCAATGAATAATTCTTATTTTTTGGATGAATATTTGTAGGATTAACATATAAAGTTGAAAGTTGAACAAGAGAGAGGAATGAAAATGGGAAAAAAAAGACATTTCTTTACAGGTCTTCTGCCAACCATTAGATTTTTCTGAGAGTGCATTTTTTGACATTTAGTAACAATAATTTGATTTATTTTAGTATTTGAGGCCTGTGGCCAGGACTGGGGATTTGTTATGCATTGCATGTGTTGCACATGCAGGGACAGCTCTGCTCATAGGACTTTCAAAGAGCAGGAACAGTAATAAAGACTCACAGAGGTGCTGGTTGTTTCCATGGGGTGATGGAAAAGGCCAGGCAGGTCACTGGCATAGCCAAGAATAAAGCCCAAGTGTGCTGACTCCTGATCTTGTGTCCTGCTTACTAAACTTTGCCTCCTGTAGCAGGAAAATGGCAGCCAAAATGCTGCAATTGTCTGGGGTGGGAACAGGGCTGAGAAAGACACCGAGAAAAAAACATGTTCAGCTTTTTATGAATCTGTAATTTTCTGGATTTGTCACTAGCAGTGGCAAAACTGCCAATGCAGTTTCTGTCTGTTGAGTTCTGCACCTAACAAATTTATTAGTGAGTCTTGACTTCTCACGCTCCCCCTGCTTCCACATTTCTCTTGGCATAGTGTTTGTACAGTCAGATATTCTACTGGATTGTTTTATAACTTTCCAGTGATGAATAAATAGTGTTAATCACCCAGTAGCAATATATGAAATCAGGCATCTTTAAGTGCTGAAGGGGTGTAAACTTGAAGCTTGGCAAACCATCTTTTAAGGAAGAGTTGGACAAATGTTCTGTCCCTTCTCCTGAAGCTTTTACATGCTGGCACACAACATGTACAGTGGCTGCCATAATCTTTTATTAGGGCTGTTTTTCCATTTTGGAGAGGGAACAATGCTGCGGGATCTGCAGCACTCGTTGTGTTCCCTGTAGGAAATGAATAAAGCACACTGAGCACGCAGGAACAAAGCAAAACCTGCCAGCCCCAAGGATGTATCTGATAAGTACTGCATGGGTAAGGATCAACATGCCCAGAGCATGACAGGAGAGTTGGGCTCAGAGTCATTCTCCTGAACAGTGAGTTGATTTAACCACTACCATGTACCACTGAGACCTAGATTTATGTGTTTATAGTCATTTCTATGTCAATACGTCAGTGCTTAATGCAGATCAGTTCTCTCTAACGAGGACAGGAATGATCAAATTTCCTCTTTACTGATGGGTGAACTGGAGCCACAGAAAGACTTAATGATTTGTTCACCTAGCCAGCCAAGATGGAATAAGGGATTCCCAATTCCCAGTTTGTTGTTCTAGTGATTGGTGGAGTCTGTTTCCATTCCCAAGCAGTAATGTCTATCCTAAACCCATTAAGAACACTCCTTCCTATTCCATATTCCAAACTAGAACAAACTGTACTGATCTGACCCCAGTTGTGAAGCTATAAATTTAATTTACAAGGTCATTTATATGGGAGGAGAAGTAGTGTCAAAATACAAGAATCTATGCAAGGAGAAAACAGAAGAGGCATGGATAACATAACCCCTATAAAATGTCTCCACATGTGATTTGTGTGGAAACAGTTGCTCTGAGATCAGAAGGAAATCTGTTGCTTTTGGCAAAACTGGTAATTCTACAGCTCAGGAGTTACTAGGGCCTCTGTGTGATACTTTCTGAGCTATAGAGTTATCTTAAAGACTTCCTGTTTTGGAGCTCTCGGTCCTGCCAAGATGTTTGTCTTAGCATGATTCAGTTCTGTTATTAGAATGATATCAAGATTTACAATGAGCTGGTAAAGGATTAAAAGATAGAACAGCAGCAAGCATAAAGATGAACATAGTCTGGAATGGAAGGTAGAAGAGTCAAAAAGAAAACTTCAGATTGGATATTGATTTAGCAGTATTTTAGGCACTCTGTGCTTTCTGTAAGTCCATCAGTCCAGCAAACCTGTCCTCACTGTAACACTTGTTAGCTCTAAAAGCCCTTTTCTTCCACTACCAGCTCACTGTTGTGCAGACTAGGAAAATAAAATTAAAAAGCAGAAACAGGTATTTTACCAGCAGTGCTTGAGGTGTTAAGCAGCACTTTCTCCACAGGTTCAGCTTCCTTTCCGTAGTACCATCTCAAGGATGTGGATTCAGGAGTGGAGGTCTCATCTGAGGTATAGCCATACTCTAAAGAAGACACTAGCAAGCTTGGGAGAGAATGTAGGTAGAAAGAAACACCAAACTACTCAGAACTGCTGCTTTTTTAAGCTTTTCTAACTAGGACATATGAGGACAGAAACCTTGCTTCTGATGAAATTAGTGGGAATTTTTCTTTTCTCTCCCAAGGGGCCATGATTTTACCCACAACTCAAGAGCAGGCAAGTCTGAAAGAGAAGGTAAAGTGCTTCTTGTTCAGCTGTGTAGGCAATCACTGGGCTAAGCTGGGTGATCTGGGCATAATTCAGTACTTCTTCTCCAGCCACTGGAAAGGTGAGGGAGCTTTTGGAAAGTGGATTCTGACTTAAATGTCAGAACTAAAAAAAAAAAAAAAGAAAGTGTGACTGGATAAATGAATGGAATGAGATGATGGATTAACTCATACATTTGCAGTTACTCACCTGGTCTCCTCCACAGTATAATGTCACCTTCTTCCTTTCAGTGGCAGGTTTTGTTGTCACTTGTAGTTAATACTGTAATTAAATAAACATAGACTTGGCATGAAGTTTGTGCTGGCCTCTCTCACATTCATGGAGTAAGGAAAGAGGCACCTATCTGACCTGGCCCTGTGACACGTGGGACCAATCAGTCAAAGGGTTTGCTCTACAGAACAGTTGTTTAGATAGCAATTCACAAGATTTACAGAGGAGATAAATTATACTGGACTCCAAACCACACCATATCCCTTGCTTGTCTTAAGGTTAAAAGGGGAAAAAAACATTTATGAATGGATAGAGGACAGGATGGGAGCTGAGCTCTCTCTCCCACTCCCTCACAGACATACTTGTATGTAAAGCTGGTTTGTATATATATATATGTGAATTACAGCATTTACATATACAGGAAACAGAGACTGAATCAGCTGCTGAATTTGATGGGAGCATGGGCACTCAGAAAGGTGCTGATTTAACAGCTCTTGAACTCTGTAGAGGCTCTTCAGGAGATGTTGAAGCAACTTTGGAAAAAAGCACTTCATTTCTGTTGGTTTTGGGAGAAGAGAGCTTCAGTGGCAGCAAACATCCTGTAATAGAGTGGATTTTTTTTATTGTGTTTAAAAAAAAACAAAAGAAAAATCTCTGTTTTGAGCTGTTATTAATTGTCACTGTGCAATTGAAAGGTCAAACCTGATGTTCTTGCTTAAGCAAAATGCTTTGGAAAGCCAATGGAGTTTTGCCTGAGAAAATACTGGATAGAAGCATGCACAAATGTCAGCATTGGGACTGGATTTGAACTGGATTCAGGCATTAGTTAAGAGAGTTCCAGAATAAGCTCTAAATGTTGAAAGAGTGCTATCTTTAAAGGGTGCTTCTACTTAAGAAATATGGGGTGATACCCTCAATTTATAAACTCTGAGGAAGGAGAAGAAGGAGTCTGTCATTTATGGCTCTCTTCCCTTGATCCTACGGGTGTGAGCTACCAAGGTGTCATTTAATAAGCCTAAGGTCAGGCTAAATGCTGCTCCTGAAAGTGCCAGCTGGTTGTCCACATCCTGTCCCTCCTGAGCAGGTGATACCAGGGTGACTTCTGATCCAGACCTGTTCAGAATGTCTTGGTATCGGTGCAGCAACCAGGAAGGTGCTGGAGGGAAGTGGGATTTCATTTGTTTAGCAGCTGCAGAGGCAGCTCTGCTGCTCCTCTCTTTCCAGCCTGAACCTACAGTCCCACCCCAAAGCTTATCTGTCCTGCTCTCTGATCTCTCCTGTAGCATGTACCCTGTAACATTCACAAGATGATTTTTTGTGTGACTTTTCAAGCACTGACTGAAACATTTCTTACTTCTGTGTCAAGTTCCTAATTTGACCTTTGCAGATCTATTCAGAGTAACCAATCATGGGACAGAAAAGGTAATAACTAATTTTTGCGAACAACTGACACAATGCAGCATCCTGAATTAAATAATGAAAAGTCAACAGCAAACTTCTCGTAAGTTATTTTGAGAGGGAAATGGAAAACAAGTTCACAAGTCCTTTCAAATAAATCTGAAAATACCTCAAGCTACTCACAAACAAAAGAAAAGAGATGGAGATTTCCCAAGAAATTTATCATACTGCTCAATTCTGTTCCTGTCCAAAAGGTTGGGAAAATGAACAGCGACTTCTTGCTTTCACAATTTTAATTTCCAGACAGGATGGAATACAAAGTTTAAGTAGATTGCTGGTATTCCTGCATTGAGTGATGTCTCCTGAAAGTGGAATCAAATGTTTGCAAGTCTCATGTCACTCTGGTATTGATGAATGAGATCCTTTTACTGGTATTTCTTCTGCTCAGTTATGGCATGGTGGATGGAGCTGAAGAATACTGAGGGGTTCTTAACGCTTAGAATAATAATGATAATATTAAAGGTTGGAGAGTCTGAACCAGATCTCAGCTATCCTTGTGGTAAAGCTTGACACAATCTCTGTATAAAGACTATTTCCATACCCTATTTAAAGAGCAAGGTAAACAAGAGTAAATAAATAATACTCCTTGCATCAAAAGATGAAAAAAATTCAGGCTCTTCACTTTGAGAAGTACCTTGTTCATTGTGTACAGTTTTGTCACTGTCAAAAGATTGTGACTATGGAGTTTTCTCTGCTCTGGCAGATGAAGGTGTAACGGGAGCCAACAAACAGAAGGAGGTGGATCTGTTCAAACCAGGAGTAAGGCTGCATTTTGAACAATGAGCTTATTTAACCAGGTTGGAAAAAATTACCCAGGAACATTGTAGATCTCCATCACTGGAAGTCTTTAAAGCAAGAATGGCTGTCTTTCTGATGGCCATGCTTGTTGCTACAGCAGGAGTTATAGGCTTTGAAATTCCATGGCTTGTCCAGGGAGCCAGGGTAGATGATTGCATTTGGTCTCCAGTGGCCTTCCAGTCCCTGCAAAGCATTCAGCTGGATTGCTGCTTGCAGCATGTCTGGAAGAGGAAAAGTAACATTTCTCATAGCTGGACAATAGATGACAAGTGGTTTCCACTGGAGTTACAGATCAGGTTTGTTTGAATTTTCCAGGCAATGCACTAATTTTTCAGGGAATAAGGAAACTGCCAAAGGACCTTTTGGTTATTTAAAATTTCATTACAGCAGCCTTTCCACTCCTCCCCCTTGTCCTCCCCCACGAAATCAGTGTAGAGGTGAACAATGCATAGAAGTGGGGTACCGATCCAAATGTGGAAACACTGGCCCTGAATAACTGTGTTTGCATTGGGCATCCTTTAAATGAAATTGACTGAATTTCTCTGAGTACTCTGAAATGATTTTTGAAAGAAAACAGATTTCAGCAATTTGAAAAAAACCCATCTATTTCATTTGCAAATGGCATAGGTCGACTGAGGCTGCCTGTAGTGTTTATGAATTACCACAGACACGAGGAACAGGATCTATGCAGTTACTTCCAAACTTCATTGCCAGAATCAGTCAATTCCTATAGCATTCCTGATCTGATACACCAGGTAATGGTAAATATTATGTTTGCAAAGGAGAAGAAATGAGCAGGCATTCCTTAGTGGTGTTCTGCTGCAAATAGACCAGCATTGCGCACACACTTGCAGCAGCCCATAGCCAATTAATTAAACCACAGAATATCTGCAAATATTTACCTGGTGGCTGGGGTTTGAAAAAGCTATAACATAAATAGCTTACTACATAAAATAGATTTGATTTACATTTCAACAGATGTGTTGGTGAGAGTAAATGATAGGGGAAAAAAGAAAGAGGAAAAAGCTAAAATGAAAACAAATAGATTATATTTCCAAAATCCTACCAAGTATGTGATGCACTGAAATGATCAGACTGTTAACTGCTTGTAAATCTGCCTAGACTGGAGTTGTGAAATTATTTTTAGGGTGACAGGAGAAGCCTTTCTAATGCTACCATTGTGGCACTGTGTCAGCTGAGTAAGAGGCAGCAAGAATGGCATAAAAGTCCAGTGGGCAATCTGAGAAGGAGGCAGTTTAGGAGTATAAAGTTTTCTGTCCAAGTAGAGGAAGTATCCTGATGTAATTGTATTTATAACCTGTGAACTTCTGAAATCCTAGGGAGGGTACATCTGAGGACAGTGCTGTGGCTTTATATGGCCCAACTAGGAGCTATTTCATTTTTGAGGAAGAGTATCAAGAATTCTTGCTCAGCTGCTGAATAAAGTGTGTCAGAGCTCTGCTGTGGAAGTGGTATGTTCCTAGCACAACAGTTCTGCATCCCGTCCTGCCAGCCTGAAATACCCACCCCGAGTCTTATCTTATACTTCCATAAATCTTCGACTTGATTTCAAATGAAAGAGCTTCAAATAAATGTCTTTCAGTTATTTTTATTTCCTGCCTGGTTTAGGAGTTTGGTATTGGTAAGGGAGTAAGGTTTTTGTGGTCTTGCAAGCACGCTTTCTCCTGTTGGACATTTGGCATTCTTCATGCATCAGCCCGAGGCATGGTGGCAGCAAGGACGACCTTGGAAGAGGAACAAGGCAGAAGAAGATGCCCTTGTGGAGGAGTTCTGGAGGTTGGAAAAGTTGCGCAGACAGATTGTGGGTACATATTAGGATTTTAGGTTGAGGTTTTTTAAGGCACTGAGTGAAAAAGTGGGAGACTGCAGAAGTTCAGCAGAGCATTTCTGCTGACATCCTCAGCTGAGGAAGCGCTAACAATGTTGACACAGACTGTCAACTTCTGGTTTCAGATTCACTCCTCCAGCATGAGAGACAGGAGTTCACATCCCTCAGACATTGTTTCAGGCTGTCTACAGGCTAGAGAAGATACCAGTGCATCAGCTTACATTTTCCTGGTTTCCTTGTAATTACAGGAAAGGAAAATTGAGTTTTTGAGTGTTGATTTCAGTGGGAGCAGAAATGCAGAAGCACTTCTGAAAATCTTGTCTGCAGTTTATTTTGAAAATGGAACTGTAAGTTTTTAATCTCAGTTCTGTGAAAGATGTCAAAGATGGAAAAAAGTATTAAGTCCTGCATGTGTGCAGAAGTAGATGTGACAGTTCTACCTGATTAATTCTGAAGAAAAGCAGCACAGCCTTATGCAAATGAAATTGCTCAAAAGTACATGAAGACCTGAAAAATTAAACTAAGGGAGGTTAAAGCTGGCTTTTGAACATCAAACTCAAAAGAACTTCTTACTTAACCTTGTGAATTGTATCAATTCAGTTTCTTCAAGCTACTCAAACAAATTGAGCTTTGTCTTCCAGGCCAATGGAAATATATTATACAGTGCTGTTGCAAAGTAAAATGGCTCCAGCAACTTTATGGAAAGGAGAAAGGTTCCCAGGCTTTCTGTTCGCAATCCAGTTTAATTTCAAGCCTCATGCTCAGTTTCACTTTCAGAGTGCCCTAAGAGAAAATGTAATTTAGGCTAGATCTGCATTCACAAGTTAATGGCACTGACTGTAATCCTTCAAAATGATGGATACTGGAATTTTCCCCCTTTACAGGAGGAATTGCATTTCTCAATGTCACATAAGGGAAAGAAACAAACATGCAGAAACAGCAACTGGCCCTCCAATCTTTGAAGATACATGTGTGTTTCCGAAGCTGAAGTAATTTTCCTGCCAGAAATCATTGTGACGGAAAGCTAGAACTCCTGTATCTGTGCCCTTTGTACTGTGCTGACCTGGTTAAAGATACCATTCTGTGTATTGGAGAAAAACTGGGAATTGTGGGGGAAGCAGAGAGATCATCAAACAGGCAAGGGTTTGTCTCTTGAGGTTAAGGAAAAAGCTTTGACACGAAGCCCAGCTTCTGTTGTCTGTCTGTTGTGTGCTGCATGTTGCGAGTTCTCAGCAAGTGTTTGAACAGCAATATTTATTGGTTTGGGCTGGTTTTCCATTATTTTATCTGCTTTTGTCTAGTTTTGCATGGGCTGATTTACTGCTGTTGCTTTGCTACACATTCACACCTGTGCTGGTCACATGAGGAGGTCTGTGCTGAAAGGTGATACCCTCAGAATGTTCTTCAAGAGCCTTTGAGGGTAACAAATGGATGGGTTTGCCTGAAAGAGGTGAGTGGAAGGATGAGACAGCGCCATTCTGATGTTTCCCATCAGTAGTACCAGCACTAGGAGTAAGAAAGGAGGCCTAAGATGGATCCCTTTTCACAAAGAACACAGGGAAGGTTATTTCACTTAGACTAATAGAACCACAGATCCAGACTCTGCATCCCTGCGAAGTTATCCATGTCCTCGTGGGAGCCACATGGGAAAGGTCAGTCTGTCACTTTGAGACTGTTGGATGGGCACCATCCTTAGGCTTAAGCTCAGCATCATCAAACACAGCAAAGGTCAGAAACACCTGAAAACATTGAAAAGTAACAGCTAACAACAGCATAACAAATGGCAGGTGGAAGCATCTGTGTGTGCTGCTAATGGATCCACTCAGTGTCTCCTTTTAAGCAGGTGCACATCACACTCGTGGATAAATATAAGAGTTTAGTTGTTCAGAAAATCAGCACTCAACCCTGAGGGACTAACTCTGCATGGACTGGATGCATGTTATACTCAGAAGTAGCTGCTAGCCTTCACCAGGTGATTTCTCTTCCAGATGAGAGTCATCCATTCAGTGTTACTGGGATCAGCACACAGATGTTTTATGTCACTATAGGGTGTCTTATGGCCAAAGGCAGAGCTGAAACCTCTGTGCTTACATTGCTGGACTTCACTGCAGAAGTCAAGTGAAGTACAGAGTATTACTATGATTGTCAGAGTGAAGTACAGGGTATTACTATGATGATGGGTAGGGGTAGCATCCCCAGGAATCTGGACAAGAATATTGAGTGGAATAGCATTAGTAGCTTCTCATGCCCTGTTATTGCTGATGTATCTAGTCTGAGACATATCCCATTATCCTAAGTTACTGCAGTGTTGGCTGATGCCTGGTGTTTTTCCATGGATTTCCCTTACATGTGACTACCATGATGTGGAGGGACAGAGGGGGTGGTATAATCAGGTGATTTTCCTGAGCAGTAGGGAGCAGGGGGTCTTGGTAGATATTTCTGTTCTCTGCTCTTCTCATGTGTCCCCCTCTAGAAAAACTCCCTTACCAGTAGGATTTTTTTCCTTTAAACAGGCAATGAATAATAGCAGGAAGGCTACTTCTTTGGTGTTTTGGGAAACATTTTTGTGCAAGGACTTTTAACATTTGTTTTTGCAGAGAGATACCTTAAAACACTGACAATTGACAAACAAGCTGGAGTAGGGGAAAAGGTTATATCAAGACTGTTTGGTGATGCATTGACATTTGATGTCACAGCTCCATTAATCAAAAATATTTTGGAGGAAATTCTTCCTGGTTCGTTCATGCACAAATAATTTACACTGGGAGCAGTGGGTCTAAACCTCTTTGGCAGACTGAATGGAGGAGCATGATGAACAGCTAGGCTGGCTCCTGAGTGACCAGACACTCGCTGCTTTACCAGGGCTCTCCTTTTTTCCCAGGTATGCAGTTCGTCTGTTGTGCCTGGAGGGAGCTCACAGTAGATATTTGTGAATGATAAAATAAAAGGGGGCTGAGGGCCCAGAGACTCAACAGAGGATCTTAGGTGAAAGAGAGATCAGTTGTTAACTTTCCTGTGCCTGATATGTGGTTTGTCAATTAGGCAGCAGGAGCTGAGTTGGTTGTATATTGACCTGCAAGCATTAAACAACTGGCTGGGAGCCATATCCTGTGAAGTCTGTACTGTCCTTTTGATTTGAAAAGCAGCACCACAGTTGTGGTTCCACTTAGGGTTTTTGAAACACAGGCTTTAGTTAAAAAAAAAAAAAAAGAGAGAAAGAAAAGTATCTTTCACCAGGTGCACTTTGACTATTTATTTGGAAAAAATAAAAAGGGGTTTGCACAGAAATATCCGTAGTGTTCCAAGGGTTATTAACATGCATAGCCATGCCTGGCCTGACCGTGCAGTGTGCTCCTAGACAGAATGACAAAGCTGGAAAAATGAAGTCAAGGAAATATGAGCTGATTTATTTTTTATGTGTAACAAGCTAAACCTTGATCCAGTGCATCTGTGGAGCAAAGGAATATTTATTCAGTTCCACCATCGAAAACACTGAGAAACACATGAGGTGAGTGTGAATTGTCTCAGCTGAACTCATGTATTCTCCAGACATAATTAAACACTGGCCCAATTTTTGCTGTGGGCTACTTAATTGGATGTCAGAAATTCCACATTTGGAGGTTCAGTTTGACCTTTAGTTACATAAAAGAAGCATTTAAGAGTCTCCAGTGAGTGTCAGTGTCTGAATGCAGATGCCTTATTTGAAAACTGTGCTCCTTTACAGTGATGCATTCCAGGAGGAGAAAGCCCTGATCCTGCAAACAGTTTGGAGCAGGCTTCAGCTTGCTGCACTAACACCAGCTTGCTGGAATCCACTCATTCCAGGGAATGGCACGCTAGTAAATACAAGCAGATGGGAAAGCAGTTGCAGGATTCAAAATTAGCGTGAGCTTTTTCTCCCATCTAAATACATATAAATTTGTGAATATACTTTAATTTCAAGGTAGAAGCCCAGAAATGAAAGCTCAGATAACCATCTCTCTCAAATGCCAGAGGATTTGTAGAGAAAATACCAAATCAGTTACAGTGAGACTTTCATTAAGTGGTGGAGCCTGTTAAAGCTGGTGTGACCAGGTGAAAAAGGGGACTTTGGTATACACACAAGGTCATTTTTGATCCAGCCAGCCTAGAAGAGATAAATACCACTGAAACCTGGCAAGGTCACCTGGATTTCCATCCACCTAGGAAAGAAGCAGAGGTTGTAGGCAGGTATTCTTAATCACAGCTATTGGAGATGTTGGTAATGTCTACTGTAGTGTCCTGAAGGAACATTTCTGCAATAAGGAAGTCCTAAAACACATGAAACTGTTTGCTCAATGAAGCTTTATCTGTGCCCCAGGACCTGGAGAGACTCTTGCAGCTCCTGCTACTCGAACCTGACTTCTGCCATGGCACAGCAGGGTTAAAGCCATGGGAAGCAGGTAATCCACGCACTGCCAGCACTGCTCCAGTATAGGCTCATGTAGGATGAGCCTCACTGGTAACGCACATCCCAAAGGTATCTCAGAGATCCCTTTGCACAGGGCCTGTGATCCCCTCTTTGTGGTTAAAAAATAGTCTTATTACACCAGGAAATTAACTCATCAAGGGAAATGGTTTGCTGGCTAGGTAGTAAATGCTGGGAGCTGCTTACAGGGTTTAGGAATGGAGTGAGAATATCCAGATTTAGCTTGGATATGCATGTGGAGGTTCCTGTTTGCTGTGACGTTATGCTGAAACATTCAGACTGGTGTTCTTGTTCTCATACTGATTTGTTTGGTCAACTCAGTCCATGTAAAAAATGTAGTTTTAAGGGTAAAAATGTCATCAGTAAAAGGCATTGCTCGCTGAAGTGTGTTCCTCACTTGCCAACTACTACTTGGCAGGAACAAGCAGGCAAGGTCATTAGTGTGGTACTTTCTGGAGAAGGATGCAATGCACTCCATACAAACTGCAAAATCCAGGGAATGCCAGACTACCAGTGGAGAATCTTTTCATCTGCTGTGCCACAGGGGATGTTAAAAATCCGCAGATAATTTCTCAACTTTAAACAAATGTTCTTTCTTGTATATGGCTTGCAATTCACACAGGGCAAATGTCCACGAGAAAACAAAAATCAGTGAAAACTGGGCTGTCAGTCAACACTGAGTGTGCTCTCTAACTTGAATTACATCCATATTACTCACTAGGCCAACTGTGTATATGTAAAACAATTTGCACAATTTGAACTGGCTGGTCTAATTACATAAAGTACTCAAGCAAACAGAGAATTCCCCAGGAAAATTATGTTTGTCTTTAAAATTAATTCTTTTTCTCACTGTATCTCTTTATAGAAAAAGTTTCACAGATAAAGAAATGGAGGTTCTTTCCAGGCACAAAAAATATTGCATAAAAAGTAATAAATGGATTGGATAAATGTAGTATTTTGGTCATAACCTATGGAATATGCAGGAGAGCAGTCCACACTTTCGGTGTTTCTAGTGGTTCTTAAATCTCAAGTTTATCTCTGCAATATCAAATCAAACTAACGCTTCAAAAGTAAAGACAGTTATAAAATATTTTTAAGCAAAAAAAAGTAGGGTTTGTATTTCTAAATTTTTCTCTGTCATTTTGTGGACTAAAGGAACTGAGAGCTCTGTGGAGCTAAAGGAACACTGAAATTCTCAAAATTCCTTTTTTTTTTCTTTTTTGCTTTTTTTTTTGGAAAATGCCCACCCAGTATCAGAATAAGTAGCAAAAAACCATGAGTGTGACAATCCTCTTGTCACATCAAATTTCCTGCACTTATGTTTTTTAAACAGATGATGGCCCTGGTGAGAGGGTGAGACTGTGTACAAATGTTTGTGGTTCAGAGCCCAGTTTTCCAAAGAGAAGTCCAGAACACACAATACGTCACCTGTTTGTACTCCAGCTCCATGAGGCAACGAAGACAGAATTATCCAGCCTTTCCAGATCAGCTCTCCCGTGGGGCTTCAGAGCTGAGTTTTGGTCTCTGCAACACACAAAAATGTTTCCCCACATGAATTAAAATATTACTTCTTGGCTGTACAGCATGCTACAGGCTTTATCCACTGGTGTTACACTTTTATACTGTTTTAACCATTCCCAAACTAAGGTGGGGAGATGGGCTTGCCAGCATAGTATTAGTCTGCCTTTGGCTAAGGAAGTGTTTGCATTTCTTGTTATTACTGCTAAGCAGATTATTCACTGTTTATGTGAAGACAATTTATCATGTCTTGTAATATACCTAACGAGAGACAGAGGGGATTTTGCCAAGTGAGATTCCTCTCCCTCCAGTTTGGACCATTTTTATGACTAACTTTGGGAGCAGAGAAGTCAGACCCAGTGTGGGTGCTTTTATTTGATGTTATGTGAGTTTAGAGCCCAAGTGAATACCTGGACATGGCAAAAGAAGGTTTGCTGCTGTCTTTAGCAGCACTGGAGAGTATCCAGTAAATAGTACAAACAAAGGCTTTACTAAAATTAGGACTGGCACTGACATGTAGCTCTTCCTCTGTGCCTTTCTCCTAGAACTTACTTCCAGTTTGTGAAGGGAAAACTTCCCCTGTGGGAGTGAACGACTTCATGACAGTACACGGGTTCTGTGTGCTGCCAGGCAACAGGAGAATCAACCAATGTCAGACATCCCAATGGGAATGTTTATTCTGCCCCATGAGCATCTGTATTGGGGCACCTATTGCCTCCCTTCCCGCCTGGGCTCCCCTGGCCCTGATCTGTGGGCATACCTGACACAAAGGCCAGCTGCTGGCTCCTGGGCATGGAGCAAGTCCAGTGAGGGTAGACTTGAGCAATCCTTCTTCCATGTCAGGTTGCTGAACAGAGACCTGAAAGGAGCACAGAGTGTGACTACTGCACACAGAAATGAAGAAGCTGGCTATAGGGAGCTCAGGATTACAGTTTCTACATGCTTAGGTTTTGTCACTTCCATTGATTATTACTGCATTTTTAGCATTTACAACTCTCTCTAGTTCTTTGGTTGTAAAAGGTCCTTGGCCAGGTGGCTCTCAGCCAGGTGGCTTTCAACTCTCAAGTGATATTTATATGAGAGACAAGCTGTGGTCATATTTTCAGACACATTGTGGTCACATTTTCAGTCTGGAATTAGGGCAAGAATAAGACCATTCTTTCCCCCTCTCTAGTTGGAAATGTTGGACAGAGGCATCTTTCTGGTGTCATTTCATGTCTGTTCATTTTGGTGTGGACAATGGCCGGTGTCAATCACGCTGCTGTGTCAGTCAAGCAGAAAGACCAGACAAGGAGGGGAATTGATGGCCATGCTCAGCCTCCAGGGAGAACATACAGTGCAAATAAATGGAGGAGGCAGGCTACTCGGAGCCACTGAGGGTGCCCTTTGTGCAGAACATTGTGATTTTTGGCTTTTGAAGGCAAGGAGGTGGGCAAACCAGAGCGAAGGAGAGATTTTTCACTAGCCAGCTCCAAGCTGGCCTTTGCCAAGAGAATAAGTGCAAATGGAAACCCAATCATATACAACTGCATATTGAATGTCAAGGGATGGAAATGTTGTAAGAGTCAGAGTCCATGTTTGCTTTCTTGGTATGTTCTTTTCCGTGCTCTCTTGAAGAGGAAAATGGAATTTAGGATGGGGAAAAGAAAGAGCTGACAGTAGTGACAAAGCAAAATACACATGGACACTACCTGACAATAATATGCATTTAGCTGCCAACAAAGGGAATGCTAAATAAACATGGATCTCTTACCTAGTGCTGCTGGCTAGATTTATTTTGGTTTTGGGGTTTTTTTTTTCCTTCCCTCAGTGTTTTTGCTAATTATAAGCTGTGGCACCAAGAATATTTAATTCTGTTTAAAGGATGCATGGTTTTCTGGGTGGTGGGAGTGAAGTAGCCAGGCATACCACAGAGGAAAAGTGTCCTAAAGCAAAGGTTTTAAAGCATTTTCTGTCGATCTGACCAAGCACCTTGTGCTGTTGGGACTTCATATAAAGCCTTACCACTGAGCACAACTTTAGGGTGTTCTCTGCACATACATTTTCAGTGACATAACTCCATAGTTCAGCAAGGTGGATCCAGTTATGCCAGGATAAATTCCAGTATAATTTGTTCTGCTGATACGCCCTCATTTGAGTTATGCCAGGATAAATTCCAATGAAATTTGTTTTGCTGATATACTTTTATTGATTTTTAAAACCTAAATGCACAAGGCTGCTTTGAAAACCTAGTGACCCTTCTCAAAAAGCTGTGGAGTCAGGACCCCTGGGAATATCTTTGTGGAATATCCTTGTTCCTATTGTTCTACACTGTGGTCACCTCCATCTACTTCTGGAGAAGAAACCTAGATGAGTTTACTGGTGTAAAGAGGGGGAATCAGCTTCTCTGTCAGCCCCTTTGGGAATTTCAATTATTTGTCAAAGCAAAAAATGAGGCAGAAAGCGAGGACACTGCTGAGTTTTCAGCAGATGTTTGAGCTACGTGAAGTTGTAGGCAAAGGCAGCTGATCTGCTTTCACATCTCTTACACAATTTTCAAGAGTGAGGTTGACACTGGATGCCTCTGGGAACTTGAACTGGATCTTTTTCTCCGCGTCTCTACCTGGGGCACCAGCTGGAAGGATTCTGGAAGGATTCTTCCTGAAAAGATTGCCCATAGCAACATCAGTGAGTCTTAATTCCCTTGGTTCCTTCCACTGCAGCCACTTGAGTCACTGTGGAGACAACTTTAAACCAGTTACATGGGTACAGTCTTCTTGTAAGGTGCTGAGAGACAAGGTTCGGAATCTTTGAGGGTTTTTTTTTTTTCCTAACCTGGAAACCTCTTTGAAGACTGAATTTGACAGACAAACTCTTATTCTATCAAGGTTTAAAAAAATAAAATCTATTTTTGACTCTTTAAAGCATGCACAAAGCTTATCTATTTGCACCAAGGAACTAAGACAAAGTTCTCAATCTGATTATTTTAATCCCTGTTTATTTTTGGAGAGGTGGCTGCAAAGAAGCAATGTGGCTTCTCCAGTGAAGATGTGTTCTTTGGCATTGCCTTAGGAGTCCCATTAGGTGCTCAAATTAAAAGGTTCTGGTGTGTTACTACAACAGCTGTTTTTATTAAACTCACTCATCTAGTGTACAACAAATAAGCCCTTAATCTAATGTGTTGATCAGTGGCAAGTCAGCAAGTTCACTGAAGGTGTTATCAGCTGAGGAAATGTGTGTTTGCTGCTGCTTGGTCAAAACAAACAAAGGATTTTTCTTTGTTGCTTTAGAAATATTCTCCGGACTGTGAAGAGGTTTCTGTCCCAGACTCATTTTGTGTCTCATCTGCCATTATATGTGAAGAAAATATTATAGCTCACAGGTAAGAATTGTTATGGTTTATCAATAATCTCTACCAGTTTCAGTTGGATTTGAGGGGACATGAACCTGGAACTAGGGAGTTCTTTTTTTCATCTTCCTTTCCCCCCACCTTTTTAATGTAAAAAGGCTTTAAAAAGTTCTAAAGTAATTTTACAAATAGCAGCCAAATTACAATAGTGTTTTCTTATTTCTCCTGCTACTCTGAAGATTAACTCAATTTCTTTTTCTTTGCACATTGGACATGAAGCTGAAACAAATATTCCATTTACAGTAACTATGGCTGGCACATGTAAGAACCAAAGTCTTGCTGGTCTTTGGGATTCAGGTTTGGGAGGAAAAAGTGGTGACACTAATCACAGCCTTGGCATTTCAAACTGAGAGCTGTGGTCTTTTAGGGTCATGTCTACTCGAATGATCTTCAACTAGCAGTTAACAGCAGTGCTATTTGTATTTTCCAGGCTGATTCTACCTTTGATGGTCTGTTTATCTCTGCCTGCATGCCCAGGAAAAGACAGCCCTGCAGCACTTCAGATTTGTTAAGTTTTCTTTGGGATATGAAAACCCAAAAGCCTTAAGCTGAAAACCCAAACCTAACATGAATCTCTACCAAACCAAATTATTCTGTAGATCCGTCTGTATCCTGGTGTCTCTGAAAGATGGCCAAAGCTTGGAATATCCTGGGACAGCAATCCAGTGAGTCCATTTTATATGAAGGAGCAGCTTTATGGTGTCTCGGTCCCTTTGCAGTTCTCACATATCTCCTTAAAGATAATGCTAGTGGTTTAAAAGAAGCTGATATGGATGTACTGACTCATAGTACAGTGTTTTCCTCCCTTTTTTTTTGTCAACATAGAAGGCCTCAAATCAGCAGGCCTAGAAATTGGTGTTTCCTTCCTTGAAGCAGCAGCTGGGTGGTTTGACTTCTGATCATTGCATAAAGGTGAGTGTCCACACCTGGAATTGAAGACTGCTGTGTAAAGGTGAGTGTCCACAAAAATGATCTCCTGGGCTTGCACTTTATACATTGCACTTGTTCATACAACTTTTTGTTTCCCTCCATATTTAGGTGTAGTTTCCATATGAAATATTTAATAATTTGAGCTGCTGGAAAACTGAAAACTTGTTTTCAAAGGTAAAAGACTAAAGGAAAACTGGTATGTTGTTGTTGTTGTTATTGTCATGATGTCAGCATTATAGAAAGCTATCATCACTTTTATAGCTGAGAACAACACTTTGCATGGTTACAAAAACTGCTGGTGGTCCAAGAAATGGAACAATCCTTTTGGGAAGCACCTTAAAATTCCGGAGGTGGAGTAGTGGTGCTTTTTTCAGGTTGTTAAGTAGAACTGTTCTCTTGCTATTCCCACTGCTAAGCCTGTCCCTGGCCTCCCCAAACTGGGTACCTAATAGAATTTAGATATTGAAGTTTTAAAATTTCAGCAGTCATGAAAAATGGGAAGTGCTAGATATGTTTTTTGCCAAATACATATGTTTGTACTGAAAAATCCTAAATACAGGTGCTTTTGGGACCTGATTTGTTATTTAGTGATGGATATAGCAGACCAATGCCTGAGGGTCGAGTATGCCAGTTATACTTTGATACTTGTATGATCTTACAATCACCATATTCCAGAGCATTAACAGATAGTGGAAGAAGCAATCCCTGTGTATACAAGCTGTCTATATTAGACAGAAACATAATCTTGCCTAAATGGAATCATCTAAAGGATTGGAAGTGATCAAAAGTAGGAAGGAACAGGGGAATGCTTTCCAAAAACGTCTGCTGAAGATTTTCTCACATCAATTGTCATGACAATAGGTGGCACCCTCATGCCAATAAATATAGTGTTTGACTGAACTAGGCTTCCTTGCACTTACGTGCTGCAATTGCTTTAACCAAAATTATTGGAATTGAAAGCAAAAGCAAGTCATGAAAGCAAAATATTCATTCGAGAAAGGGGAGACATGCCTGAAAAACAAAAATGTAAACTCCATTCTTAATGTTGATTTTCAGATAAAACTAAACTAGAATAAAACTAAACTGCTGTACTGTTGAGGCAATTGAGAATTTTGAGTGTGGGCCTGTACTGAGCAGTGCTCACAAACTGTGTCATCCTGTGCTTTATAGCTGAGGGTTTTGGTCCCTTAGGGATTACCTCAGAAGAAACAAGATGTGTCCTGTTTTATTTGCTGTGTTATACAAACCCTTGGGTGCATGGCAATCTGAAGCTCACACCTGCACAAAGTCAGAAGGAGAATCTTAAAGAAAGGACTTCTCTCAGTAGAGTTTTTGTCACTTTTACTTCCAGTGTGAGTCAAAACCTGGAAAAAAATATTAACCAGACTTTGTCAAGCCACAGTCATCTTGGCTTGTGGTTTGGTTAAATGTCCAGGTCATTTCTTACTGTACCCTGAACAGACCTTATTCATTGCTTCTCTGCTGAGATAGGGAGGAGGTCAGGAAGAGGCAGAAAAGAGAACATTAAAAAAGCCTAAATGCACTGTAGAACAGTGAAAGGTCACCACATACTAGGAAGTGTGAAAGACACCTGCTTTTGTTGATTTTGCTGATATAACCGGGTATGAGAAGTTTTGCTAAGCCTAAATTTTATGCATTTATTTATTTTCCTGAAAGTGGTGTTTAAAGATCTGACGTCATTCCGAGGACATAAATTGTCTTAGGCTTGCAGATGGCCCATAAAATTTGCAAAGCCTTGGCCATTTGTAAGGTGGAATCGGATCAGAAAAAGCTTCAGGATTCATTGAACTTTGCTAGTCTTGGCAATGTCTCTGTTACACTTTTGCTGGGATTTTGCTTCATCCTTGCATTGCAAAAGTAATGTTAGGATGGTAAAGCCAAACTAAAGGGGAAAAAGAACTGGTGGTGTGAATGAGGTTCCATTCTAATTTGAGTCTTACTTAATGCAGCTGCTCTTAGCTAAAATTTTGCTGAAGTAGCTGTGATGTTCTAGGGGGAATTAAAATTTCCAATGTTTCAGGAAGTGTTTTTTATTTGGACCTCTCTTCATTTCCCGTTCATCATCTCATGCTGATTTATGCAAAGGTTTTTGTGCAAAGCAGTGTAATCCTTTATATTCCTTGGGATGAATGCTGTCTCCAGGTTTTGATGCCAAAATGGGATTGTTGGTTTCTGCTTAGCATTTGCTCCTCAGCAGGTCTGGTTTTAGGTAGGTGGTTACAGATCCAAAGGAACCAAGAGACTACTGCAAGTCAGTTAAGTCTGTTACACTGCACTTAAATGAAATTAAATGAAGATGCTTTACCAAAACTTTCATCTGCTCAGCTTGCACTGACAAATACCCTCTTGCCACTGTTAAGTGTTTCTATTCCTTGAATTTCACAGATGGGAAAACTCATCACTTCTCCAGGATGCAACTCCTATCTTGAAAAATCAAAACAAGTTGGACCTTTTTCTGTCCCACATCTAAGTCTTAGGTTGTGACAGTGACCTGCCGTCCTTCCAAGCAGCAGGATCATTCTTTGTAGCCTCACTGGGAATGAGGAGGAGTATTTTGGTTCATTATGTGCTTTCTCTATCCTGAAGTGGAAACAGATTGTGCAAAAAGCTTTATCAAAATGCCACCAGCCTTCCCTTCCTGTGAGCAGCAGGCTGCCAAAGGGAAGCAGTAGCTGCTGAGGATCATGTTTAATTCTTAGAGGGTAGGGGGAACACTGTCTCATTCCTATTTCTGGTCTCCCCTTGGGTAAAGACCAAGTTGTAGGGAGAAACTTCTGTGCTGCCTAAATGTCTCTCACTGTGAGCTCTTAACAAAATACTCCTGGGCAGCAATATTAGTGGGAAACTCGTCTGATGAAACAAGGGAATCAGTCACAGTTTCAGTATACCAGAGAGAACCAAAGGACTTTATTTGTTAATGTTTCTGTGGTTGTCTTGTCACTGGCAGTAGCCTAAAGGGTAGAAAACCCTTTTGGTTTCATCTAGTCAGTTTTGTCAATTAAGTAGAATTCTTCTTTCATTTCTCCACTTTATCTTTTGCAAACATCTACGTGCATCATCAGCTGCAGATGCAATTAATACATCCTGTTATTTACAGTTCACCTTAACTTAGCTTTAATTAATGAATGACTTCGTGATTGCTTGATACTGAGGTGTTCCTTGCCACAGGGATGGCAAATCTGTACTCAAAGATGTCTTAGCAAGGCCCAACTTCCTACAACATTCACCAGAGTATCCAAGGGATAACAGAGATTCCTTGTGCACCCTTTCTCTCTTTGCTCTCAGTGGGAGAGAATTTGGGATGTCTAGAGCATACTGCACCCTGGCATTGGTGCTGGCAGCATCCTCTGCCATGTCCATAGTTTTCTTTCAAGATGCATTTTTGAAATTTTTCACAGTGTGTCACTTGTTTTGCTTCTCATATCTAAATACAGAAGACATTAATTTCTACTGTTACTATAAAAAGATAGTTCTAACAGTCCAAAATATAGAAGTTACAAATATTTACAGAAGTAAATACCATGATGTATCATGCACTTGAAGGACCCTTCTTCTTAAGAAACAAAGGGCCTATTAACAGCTCATCTGTACATACACAAAGTATTAAGTATTCTGCTTTTCTGATCCTCAGGTCAAATTTTGTATTATAAACCCCAAACAGATTGTGTGGTTTGCAGGGAGCTACAAAACTAAATGAAGCACATTCAAAATACATTTTTGGTCTAATTCCATTTTCCAAATCCATGTATTAAACACGAATATAATAGCCCAGGTTTCAAAACCAACAATATTCTCCTTAGAAACCAGCATCTTTTTTTGCAGAGGAGTTCCCAGAATTACAATGCACACATGGCACACTGAGGTGGGTGTGGGTAGTGGGACCCTGGCCTTCATGGAGCACTGCGAGAGCTCAGGAAATTTAGAGCAAAGTGAAGGTTAGAGGTAATGTGCGGGTTTGCAACCTTCATTGCAAGTTTCTCAAAATGGGTTTCTCAGCTGGGGACGTAGATTTCAATTCCAGACTTCAAGGATGTAACTACTTTTCTAGAAATAGCTCTTGGTGTCTCTTTGATGCCACTCACTATTTTCTGTTCGTGGGCTGTGCACCTTTGTGAATCCTCAGACACTCCAAGTCCCTCTGTGCATCCAACATTTCCACAGGACCTGTGGAACAGGGGACACAACAGTAGGGCTGACCACTAAAATGTGCTGTTTGATTGGACATGAGCAAGCAAATAAGGTTTTGGTCAAAGTGGTTACCAAAGACCAAAGTGACATGCTAGCTTTTCTGGAAGTCTTGTGAGTACTGGGGAGCTTTGGGCTTAGCTGGAAACCTTGGATGTCATTACTGAGCCACTGTTCTTTACTGAAGAGCCTTCCTTCAGTGTGAGGTTGAAAGGTGAAGGAAAGAAACACCAGACCTGCACACCATGCTGCAGAATACACATATTTCTCCTGCACACATCTCTGGAGGAGTCCCCCACCAAGCTGACACTAACCCTGACAGCCAGATGTGCAACTCGGATCAGACAAAAACTGAAATAGACTGTGGTTTGCAACTGCTTGCAACAATAAACAAAGCATATCAAAGGATCCCCCAAAACACACTTTCTCTGTAGAAACCTACATGGTTTTATTATTCTAGTCTCCAGCTTTAAAGCATTTTTGTCATTTTTGTAAAAGAAGAATTAAATAGTTGCGGATTCCAACCAGGGACAATCATCAGGGACTGGACTGGGCTTACTGGTCAACCACATCCATCCCAGTGAGACTGTGCATAGTCAGCAAAAGTTTCCTTAAGGATGATGTTACTTGCCAAAATCTGCTTTCTTCAGTTGGTGATGCATTTTTATAGGGACTTTACTTATATGAAGCTCTCCCCACTGCCCCATGCAAATCATTACAAATACCATTTTATGTAACCTCAGTTGGCCTGCACAATATTCCATCTTTCACTTAACTGCTGCTGAGTTCTTTCTGTTAAACAGAATGAAACCGGAGCATCCATCCCCTCCAAGCAGATCTTAATTGTTTTCTCCAGGTAAACATAAATATCACAAATTGGCATGAAAAAATGCCATAAGTCTTTGAAATACGTTTCAGTATGAAAGCATATAAAATATATGTGGTGTAAGTTGGAAGGGTTGCCCTGCAGAAAATTAATTCAGCTCTGCAAACCGATCTGGAAGAACTAACCTGGGAAGGAGAAAGTGAGAAAAGCAGCTCTAATATGAAAACAAGTAAAGCTTCTGTTTCAACCTGCTTTTTTCCCTGAATCTATTTTAAATCTTTAGCATTCTTTTAGCCTCCAGATTTCTATAAAGTTGAAAGATGCCTTGTTCTCCAAGGCTGGTATCACCTTACTAGGAAAGCCAGGGAGGAGGACATAATGTCTTCTATTATACAGCTCTATCTCTGCTTAATGTTGACATGAAATTCTTTGCTAAAGTTCTGGCAATAAAATTAGAGAAACTTATTCCCTAAATTGTTTCAGCTGATCAAGCAAAATTTGGAATTCTCTCTATGTCCTGAAACTTCAGAAAGTTAATAGTTTGTGTTATCCTGACTCAGTCAAACTCCTGTCACTTTCCTGGAATCTTTGTGGGCTGAAATACTTGGGTATTTTTACTTTTGCAGACATGTGCATTCTCCTGTGGAATTAAATGTGAGAAAATTTTAGTTGTATTTTATTGCTTCAGAAAGAACAGACAAAATAATTGTTCTTGGATTAGTTTCTTCTATTCTGGCCCTTCCCTTTTTACCTTGGTGTATTAATTCTGCAGGGTTCTGGCTTTCCTGACTCAAGCTAGGAATAATCATCAGGCAACAAAATATATAGGTGATCCTTTCACCCATCCATACTACAGCTTCAGATTTCAGATGACCATCCAAAATGTCCTCATTTCCTTGCTTCACAGAGTTTAGGAAGCCAGTTGTTAAGGGAAGACAGCAGGAAAGGAATTCCTGCAAAGAAACCTGTGAGTTCACTGAGTTACAGGAGAATGAAGGGGGAAGCCAAGTGACAGTCCTTGTCACAGCAGCCTTTGTCTTAGGTGGATGTTACTCCAGCTGGCAAAGTGGAACCTGCTCTTCTTTAACACTGAAGGTGATGCTCCCTAAGAAGGTGAGATGGAGGAAAAAATGGCAAAAGGAATCAAAGCGGATCTGCCTGTCAGAATTGGTGGCTATAAAATTCTGAGTGTGAACAATTGTGACCTCTTGAGTTTTAAGATGAGATTAAAATGTTCAGAAAGTAGAGACAAGGACCCCTCTCCAGGCTGTACAGGTGATGCTTCTGCTTGCTGTCCTGAAGACCCAGAGAGCTTGACATTGTTCATTGCACCCCAGCATGGCTACAGAAACAGGGAGAGTTAATCCTGGCTGCAAGGTGGCAATACAAGCTTAAACAAGAGACCGAAGAAGAGTGAGAGCCTGTGCCTCCCACTTTCTGGGTGGATACTGATCCTGATGTCACCTGTGAGAAGGGCAGGTAGTGTTTTTACTGGGAGTCTATCATCATTGCATATTTATCATTACTGCTCTAGGTAAGCCAGTAGCTGGCCCACTGTGGCACTCTTTTCCCAGTACTCCCAGTAGACTTGTCAGTGAGTGGGAGCGGGCTGGAAGCCGGAGTGCTTTCCTAACTCACTGCATAGTCTCTACATGCTGCAGCAGACAAGCTCTTGTGGTCATGGCATTAAAATGTTACAAGCTTTGTTTTGAAACAATGACACAGAAATGTTCGCAATGACTCCTTGTGCAGTGGTTTGGGATTTTAGCTCATGTCTGGAAACCACAGTTTCTAGATTGCAGGACAGCTCATAGCTTGGGAATTTCCAAAGTGACTATTAACTGGAATGTTGGTTTATATAACTGTGTCTGTGTTAGTTCAAGGTTTGTCCTCTTGCAGGTGGCAGTGCTGCTGGGCAGGGAAGGGGGAACAGGAGGAAACCTCTCACCATTCATTTTGCGTGGGTGCGGTGGAAATCCAAATTTTGACTAACCCGCCGTGTCTGGAATGAATCTCCCTGGCAAACCAAGTACAATCATGGCAAGAAATTATATTTGCTGTGCTGAAGCCTTTCCTATGGGGCTAATCCAGCTTCTTATGAAGTCAGTGGAAAAGCCTTTGTAGGCTTCACTGGATGAAGTGGGCTAAGTGGGCTCTGTAGGTTCTCAAGTGTTGAATGGATGCAAGAGTCTCTGTTCCATTCTACGGTTCATTCTGAACCAGGCACTGCAGGTGGGTAGGGTCAGAAAGCACACAGGAGGGGTCAGAGAACCTTTTCTAAGAATGAGAGATGCCATCTCTGCTGGGGCTTGGTCATATTTTTTTATTCAGTGATTAGCTAAGGTAGAGCACTTAGAGAGTCCTTATAGAACACTGAACTAAATACATAACAGCAAGAAATGACTTCAGTGTGACCTTCTGCTCCTACAGAGGAGCTGCTCTGCACCTGTCTGTCAAGTAACCTCAGGCAGGGCTTCACACACCACTGCAATTAACAGCTTTGCACGGGGCTTCTTAGAGATCTCCGGTTAAGAGCTCTGCTTTTTTCTTTTCTTTCACCTTCACTGTACTTGAAACTAAGGCTTGAGTTCAGCACCACCAATGCCAGCTGGCACAGTGGTGCCCAGCTCTGCTGTTTCCTTATGGAATTCCTTCTGGAACAAACCCACACAGCTCTCGCTCTATGGAACAGCACAGCTTCTGAGCGTGGGGCCATGGAAGGGCAGAGAAAACTGAGAACGAGGGACTATTATTTGCTAAAGACACCATGGGCTGCAAGAACATGTGTACACTCCCCAAAACTCTTGTTCAAATTCAGAGCATGTCTGAGCTGCCTGTCCAGACACTAAGGAGTGAGAAAAGACATTAGAGAGCAATGACAGGCAAGAGACTCTGCTCAGAACATGATTTGTTTGTTTGTTTTGCTTGTCCATCTCCAAGACGAAGATGAAAGATTCTTCAAGCTGTGTGCTCTTGTGCTTTCACTGCCACTTTTTGTCCTGCCAGGAGGGGTGTCTGCTGCAGATTTGGTGCCTCAGGAATGCAATAGGGAAGCCAGGAACAGACACAGAACTGCAGCACACTCAGTTCAGTGGAGTACAGTGAACTTGTGGAAGAGCTGCTTCCAGAGGACCAAACACAGGAACCCAGTGAGGTCTCAGCTCTGCACAAACACAGCAGGATAAGAATGACTAACCTGAATTTTTCTAAAATTGTGTTCCCAGGCTCACTAAATAGCAATACCAGCCTAAATATTAAAAAAGAGAAAACCATAGTATTACCACTGAATTATTTAATTTGATTTCTCATCCATTTCACTTGAAGGTGGCTCATTCTGTGTTATTTTAATCCTTTTGGAACTGGATGCATTTAGGATCCTTCATAAGAGGAACACCAAGCTTTCCTCCGTGCCCAGTTATCTTCATATACTATCTAGCCTGTATCTTCAGTTTTCAATGATTTTTTTAATATTTTTCCTCCTATCACAATTAGAAATCTTTGCCTTTAAGGTGAGAGGTCTGATAGCAGTTTAGTGTCTTTGACTGGCAGAGCCAAATCTTTTCTACAAGAACTACAAATATTGGAGGATTCCTAACACAGTGGTGTGAAATGTAAACTGTAAAGTGGTACAAATTTAGTAAAATGAAAGCTAATGAACCCTGCTGTAGAAAATTAAAGCTGCATTCACAGCCGAGACCCTCCTGTCAGGAAATGTGGTGACATGCTTTCTTCATAACCATGCGTGAGCAGAGTTTACAGCACCCTGACCCTGTTGTAGGTATTTGCCTGAGTTGAATTTCTGCTCAGACTCTGTGAATCTGAAGATTCTTGGACAAAGAGGGACAGTAATCATTACTTCTGAGTAGATCTTGGATTACTTTGTAAAATGCAGAATTCTGCTAATACCGTAAATGTAAGAAAACAAGAATAAAAGGGTTTTAAGATCGATTTTATCTTGACAAATGAGTGATGCATTTTAATGCACCATAAACATGTAACCCTCACCTCTCCTGCATTTCAAGGTAACATATTGTTTTGTTTTCAGTTTACCTCCCACCTTCTGACTGTTGTTCTGTTTTCCATTACTGCAACTTGCAGTGTAACAACAGAATCGTTGAATCATATGAGAAGGGTCCAGCAAATCTTATTTGTTCCACCAAAATTCCTTCCATGTGTTGAAGCTTCCTTTTTTCTTCTGCTAATTTTTGTCATGTGCTTAATTTTAGTCATTTCTCCCACACATTGGAGGCCAGCATCCTTCCCTCACCACTGACAGGTTTTGAGGCCTTACAAGAAGTAACCAAAGCGTGTTGGATTTACCACATCCTTAGAAGAACGTCACCACTTGCATAACTTAAAGCTGCCCTCACAGGGAGGGGACAGCAGAAGAGCAAAACAGAAGAAGAGAAAAATATAGAAGTTGAGCTGAAGAATGTAATTGGTGATTCAAATTAAGAGATGCTAAATGGTACAAGAAGAGAACAAGACAAGAGCTAGGTCTCTCACTAATATTGGGGGAACATGATTTAAAAATGGCTGACAAGACATAAAATCAATTACCTGGATTCAAATGAGGGAAAATGCTGCACCTCCAAGGTAAACTGAGCAAATTCCCATGGGATGGTGGCAGGCAGTGTGGGATTTTGAGCATGTTTCTGCTGGAGGCCTTTTGAAGTCTCTCAGCTTGAGCTCAGGATCATACAGGATTTGGTCAGGAACTGCTGTGCACTTCATTTGCTCAACACTGCATTTTGTGCATATATGTTTGGAGGCAGATTTCCAAGCTGTGAATACCTCTTTCCTTTGGGAAATGATAATTTGGGTCATTGGTCTTCAAAGAACTTTTTCCAACAACATTTTTGATTTGCTCAAGGAAAGTGAATGGGAATTCTATTAGAAGCAAATGCATAGCAGAGACATCTACTACTGCCCTTTAACTGCTGGAGACTTTGCTCTTGTGTGTTTTATTCATCTCATAAAAAACAGCTTAGAACCTTGTAAAAAAAAATATCACAGAAAAGATGTGAGAGTTAGCACAAATATATACCACACACATAGGGTGGTCTTTTCTTTGCATGTATCCAATAAACTTCCCTTTTTTTCTTCATGTTGTTTTTGCCAACTTCCCATTGTTTCCTCATATATGAATTTCCTTTGGCTTGGGCCATGCTACCCCCACTGTTGTTGTAGGCTTTTTCTCTCTCTACAAATTTATAGCTCCCCAATAAAAAAAAAAAAAAAAAAAGAGTGAGGATACACTTTATTAGCAGAGCCAAAGTATGTAAATGTTTATAAGAAGGGATGCTTACATTAATCCTAAGTAAACTGTAAGAACATATAAAACTTAAATGCTTAAAACTTTCTGGACACTGATGCCTTAGGTTTTAACTGTGATATTTTTCAAATCCTGTACTGCCTAGTGTGTAACTCTGGAGTTTCTTGTGGCCTGGTGGCTGCTGTTCTCTCCTGCTGGTTTGACATAACAAACCTCTCTAGGTTTGCTCTCCAAGGACACCCAGATTGTCCCAGGCCCCAAAATATGTAAACTAAGGCCTCTGAAGTGGAAGGCAAACTTGGGGTAGTTACATCATTAACAGAGGTTGTAATTGGTGAATTAACCCTGATATGCAAATGGACTAAACTTATAAAGTGTGAAGAACTCGTGACCCAGTGTCCATCTTGGGAGTAACCTTTGACTGCCCAGGGTGTGGCTTTGAAGGCCCTTCCAATAAACCCCTACCTTTATTCCCTTATTCCTGTCTAGTCTCTGTTTTTAGCTGGCCACCTCAGGCATCACACTACATTTTGGTACAGGATTAGAACTTTTGCTAGGCAAAATGTTAAGGATTAGAGAACTGGAGCTGAGACCCAGTGCTGTCCCATATAAGTTTGGAATATGGAAGGTTTTTTAAAACAGTGTTTGAAAAAAATATTTGAGAATATTTGGGTGATATTTACAGCCAGGCCCCAGAGGGATCTTTGCATTCTTCCATTGGGTCAAAGGCCTGGATTTAGAGAGGTGGAGGACTCAATGGGCCAGGCATCCATCAGTGCAACTACTGTCACAGTTGTGCTGATCTGCAGTTGCTGTTCCTCATTCACATTCTCAGGGAGAAGCCAAAGACTCTGGAATGTGGATGCAGAAGCATGGTCTAAATTATCTGTCTTTTGCAAAGCAGAAGTTTGCTTTTCAACACGGTCTTTAATTGCATAGAAGAAGTTAGGCAGAGTATTTGCACCAGCATGCTACTTATTATCAACATGGTTTTCATTTGAGAACTTTTTTTTTAAAAATCTGTTTGAGAATACTCTCCTTTTCTAAGATGTTGGACTTTATTTTATTAATCTTAGGATCACTCAAATTTCCTGTAGAAGAATAATTCATCCATGACCCTCCTCTATCTGTTTTATTGTGCTCTTTCTCATATGAGATGAATTTGTAGTGCTGCCTTTTAGCATAGATGAAGGCTTTCAAGTGTCAGAAAAACCTGTGCAAATAACTATTTTGATGTACTGGCTATTGCTGGTCTTAAAAAAGCACACCTGTATCCTTTTCTGGAGCCAATAGCTACAGCTAGACTGAAATATTCTAGTAAAAAAAAAATAGTTTTGACCAATAAGCCTACATTGCCATTCTTTTGAAGCACTTGAAACGGCCTCTGTAAGTTGATTTTTCTTTTTTATCCATTTTTTTTTTCCAAAATGAATTTTTTGTTGGGGAAAAAAAAGGAAAGTGCATTTCTTCCTTCTCTCACCTGTGTGAGCAAGACTATGCATTTCACCAAAACAGAATCAATCCCGGTGAATTTTTGAAAGAAGTTGGTAAAGTTGGCTGGGAAGTGGTAGGGGTTCCATGGGATTCCTCCTTACAGGCTATAGTGGGGAGGGTGTGGTTGTGCTCTCAAGAGTTATTTCTTCTTTGTCCCAACATGACACCTCCAACTCATGACAATTTCCAGGTATCTGAAATTTCTCTTTATTCTGCCTTGAAATGAGGACAAGTCCATGCAATCCAGTGTCTCTTTCACGTGCTTTCACAAAACACAGTGACTTCTGTTTCAAATTGAAAAACCAAAGTTTTTTATCAAATTCTTTTTTTCCTGAAAGGGACTAGAGAGCCCTCCTCCACGTTAGGAACATTACCATCAAAATGTCTTTCCGTGGAACATTTAACAGAATTATTTCCTTTTATGAAGGAAAGCTCTTTGAAAAATATTCTGGCCATCGCCTCCAAATGTTTCACAAACATTTTTTAAGCACCTTATTTGGATTTGCACTTCTGGCTGGGTTATGTGTCTGCAGTGAAATGTGTTGTTATTCATTTGGACAGTTACTGTTTCTCTATTGAGTCTGTGATGAGAATATCCCCTGTGTTAGTACATCTTTTGTCCTTCTTCTCACTTCCTTCAACCTAAGCCACCAAGGAAGTGTCTCCAGTGAAACCTATCCATTGCAACTTAGTTGTTCTGCTGACTGCAGAAACACTCTTCACACTTGAACAACGTATTGAACCCTCCTAACTTGGGTCTTTTCTCCGTGATCCTCTCTGTCCTAAATGCAACCAAGGAAAAGCTGGTTTTATTGAAGCTGAACTTTGAAATCTTCATTACTTAAGTAGGTTTGATACCAGTTTACAGTCAGACCAAAGAAAAAGGACGTCACAAGTGTCCACTAATAATATTTCCTTTTCACTGGTCTCCAGCTGTAGTTGTGTCTCTTTTACAGCCTGTGTCTCTTTGGTGGTCTTAAACCCAGAATACTCCTTCCAGAGCTCTGCTGCTCATGCCAGATGCCTGCAGTGAAATTCAAGGGTGGTAGGAATGGGCTCCAGCCATTATACAACCACAAAAATCTCCTGATGATTCAGAAATTTCATTTAAACAATAGAATGCAGGGCACAGATAACAGAGAAAAGAAGAAAAAAATAAGATGCAAGTGTCTCTCCTTTATATTTCATAGCTGACATCTGGTGTAACTAAAGATTTCATTAGTGCAGCTGTTGTCCTGCACTGTCTGCTTTATACTCAGTTCTTCCTATGAAAACGTAATTCACTAAATCTGGGCTGAATGTATTGAATGTCCTGTTCTTAAGATACTTGGATGACTGGGGGGGTTGCCTTCACTTTATAGATCAAGCTATTATCTGTGTAAAGCTTTATAGGATAGCAAAAAAGGGATAGTGGTGGTGGGAGTTACTTGAGTCAGCAGCTGGGGGGAAAAAA
>VYXC01008047.1:1366812-1646093 GCA_013397175.1 Platysteira castanea
GCTATCAAAGCCTTTCTGGTTGCATTTTCCAAGAAGAAATAGCCCAGTTCATTGTCAGTTGTGAGCAACACGTCCTGCGAGTCACTGTCGTGACTATTCGTGTTGGCAACACACATTTGGACACACAGAGGAGCTGGTAACAGAGTGTTACAAACCTGTGGGATGAGCTGTCATCTGACCATGAATTTTGACAGAAAATTTAGGTCAAATGGAAGTTAATTACCTACATCCTTTTCTGGTTCTAGTCTTGATCTCCCTGTTCCAACCAAATTGGTTGTTTGTGCGGCTTTGAAAAACCAAGCTGATGACTTTTAAAAGGCCTGGAAATGTTTTGCCTTTGCAGGGAAAAAAAAAAATCTGAATCCTAACTCTGAGCTTTGTGTATTGGGATGAAGAATGTTATCACATAATAATTCAGGGAAATTATCTCCACTCAAAGCATCTTCAACTGACCACAGATATGTTCTATCACATTCTTTGATACATCTTTAATGTGTTAGTGGATTTTTATATCCCATTCCATTTGTGCCTTTCCCCTTGGCCTGTCACGAGATTTTTTGTTTCATCTTACTCTTTAGCTAACAAACCAGGTTATAAGAATAAGATTGTTAAAACTATTTGCCATTGGGAAGTAAGTTTTAATCAATCAAATGTCTTGTATGTTTAACAACTACTTGAAAACAAACAAAAAATTTATGGGGAAAAATCCACACACAAATAATGTTGGACTTTATGTTCTTTATTCAATTGAAAATACCATTGAAGTC
This sequence comes from Platysteira castanea, assembly GCA_013397175.1. NCBI lineage: Eukaryota > Metazoa > Chordata > Aves > Passeriformes > Platysteira > Platysteira castanea. The sequence continues at coordinate 1,367,580 of VYXC01008047.1, forward strand.
ACTCAGATTTTTGCAGAAGTGAGAACACAGAACATTAAGCCTTGGTTCTTTTAAGTATGGCTTTTTACTGGACTGACAGGAACGTATTTTCCTTTGATATTTAAGTTCTGCAAAAACTATATCAACTGGCAGAAATGTAATTAAGGGAAAGAACAAGTGATATCCTCTCCAGGCTTACCACAGGCTTTGGAGAAGGCTTTGTTTTCTCAAGCACAGTAGCGATTAAAACCTCTTCACTCAGCTCCATCACTATAAAGCATGATATGTGCCTGCTGCTCTTTCTTCACACCTACCCTGTGTATTGCCTAAGGTTCAAATGTCCCTGACAAACTTACCTTGCAGACTCCTTTACTATCCCCATCCATTTTTGGCAAAAACAACTTAAAAGTTGCCTCTTAAAGTGAACCCGCTAAGCTTCCAGGCAGGTTCTGTAATTATAGAATCACAGAATAATAGAAAGGTTTGGGTTGGAAGAGACCTTAAAAACCATCTCGTTCCAACCCCCCTGCCATGAGCAGGGACACCTTCCACTACCCCAGGTTGTTCCAAGCCCCATCCAACCTGGCCTTGGACACTTCCAGGGTGGGGCAGCCACAGCGTCTCTGGGCAGCCTATGCCAGGGCCTCACCACCTTCACAGGGAAGAACTTTTTCCTTATGTCTAATCTAAGCCTGCTCTCTTTTAGTTTGAATCCATTCCTTCCTTTTCTTGTAAATAGTCTCTCTCCATGTTTCCTGTAGGCTCCCTTCAGGTACTGGAAGGATGATATGATCTTGAGTGGGCTCCAGGTTAATATAAAAGAGAGACAGCTCATGCTTGTTTTCCTTATAGTACTATAAATAATAAAAATAGCTGAAATAAAATAAAAATATAAATAAAAATAAAAAAATATCTGAAAAATCAATTAAGAAGAGGACAAGGCAGGAATTTTTGAGGAAAATACAATTTGGAGATTCTGATTTTTTTTCCAAGCCAGAACAGCTTCAAAGATGTTTCAATCAGTTTCTGATTTTTACACTTAATTTTGAGCAAAACCAGCCAGAAGTTGCACTTCTGTCAGTGTTTAAACGCAAGATTTTGTTTTCCAGAGGTAAATGACTATTTGTAATGCAAATGCCTGTTTAAAAAAAAAAGGCTGACAGTGAAATATCATGTATCCTAAAGAAGCAGTTCTGTCCAACTACTAAGAGAGAGGGTTTATTTGCTTCGTCCAAACTCTTGGAGCACAGGCAGGTGAGTTTGCATCTACTTGTCCAAATGGAGGCAGAAGTATTGTGTGGAAGCTGCACTGTCAACCACAGGAGTAAAACTCNATATGATCTTCAGTGGGCTCCAGGTTAATATAAAAGAGAGACAGCTCATGCTTGTTTTCCTTATAGTACTATAAATAATAAAAATAGCTGAAATAAAANTGCTCGTATGGGTTTATCTGCTTGGGAGCAGAAATAGGGATGAGAGTTGGGCCTTCCCCTCTCTTGTCTAGACAACAGAATAATGTTGACTGCAGGGGGTCTTCTGGAAGCCATCTGGTCAAACCTCTTGCTCAGAGCAGGTCAGCTTCAAAGTGGCTTCCAATTCCGACTTGGATCAAGGTTCCACTCCAGGATGCCAGACAGCAATTCACAGAGTTTGGGTGATGTTTCGAGCAGATTTGTATTCCAGCTCTGTGGTGAGGGAGAGAAGCCATTATTCAGATAATGTGGGCAGCAGAATTTCAGTGCTGAAGAGTAAAAGTCTCACAAACTATGAGCTGTTGAGATTAAGAATGGAAGTTATGCCAGTTCAGGTCAGTGTGTGATATCTGTGCAGGCAGACACCTGACAGAGCAGCACCAAATGCCACAACAAATGGCTGCCCGAGAGGAACAGCTGGTTTGTCAGGAGAGGAGCAGCATGGATCATGCTGGCAGGTGATTCCACAAGCAGGGACCCTGATGTGGCACAGGGCAGTGCTGCCAGCAGCCCAGCAGCAGTGCTGGCAGATGGGTTAGTGAGTGTACTTTGTGTCTCTGGGCCAGTGGGGACAGTAGCTAAGTGACCCTCTGATGTTCTGGCCAGTCTGTCTAGGGCACAGCCCTGACCACAAAGCTGTGACACAGGTCTGGAGCCTGACACCCTGCCAAGCGCTCATGACTTGGACCAACCACTTTCCAGAGCATCTCCTCAACTTTCTCTAGCCCAGTGGAAGTTGTGCCCTCCTGTTCAGGCTGGCCATACTGAACTGCTGTGACCTAACCCAAGAGATGCTGTGACAGTGATTCCAGGAATGAGCCAGATCCCTGGGGAAGGTGGTTGTGTACAATGGCTTGTGACCTCTGGCTGTGGTTGCAGCTGAGAAGTCACAGTGGGGTGTGGGTTGCAAAGCTCGTGCTTGTGGAACAATCTGCTCAGGCAGTCTTGGCATGGGATGGGGATTTAGCACTGAAGCACCACGTTGAGACGGTAACTGGCTCATGGGGAACTGTGCAAGGGCTGTGGCAGCATCTGGATCACCTCCAGAAGAGTCACAGGAAGCTTGGCAGGGGGTGAGATGACTTTTCATTCGCAGGCACTGTCACTGCCCCAGGCTGTGCCAGCCTCCGTGAGGCCTGACAGGCTCATGCTCTCTGCTAACAGCAGCAGTGGCCTTGTGGCTGCCTGACCAGCTGCTCCTCCTGCCACCTCCCACTTGCTGGAGGGAGGCAGGAAAGGCCAGCCGGGGCTAGCAAGGAGCAGCTGCAGCCCAGAACTGGGTGTAGGATTGGGAAGGCTGTGAGGAAGCTGTCCACCAGGAGTCCAGGATGTGGGTTTGTGTGTTGGCATGGAAGGGATATGTCTTGCAAATAGCCTCTGCAGGGAGTGCTGCTGTGGACACTGGGCCGTGCTCCTCTGACTGTGGTGGAGCTAAAATGATGAGATGAATATTTTCCTTTTAGACATGTCCTAGAGGTGTAGTTCAGTTTGTGGAGATAATAAAGTAAGAATTCAAAGACAACTGCTGGCAGATGGGGAAGTGGATGTGGCCCAAAGCATTAGGAATTTCTTCTTGAGCAAAACCTCATACTGCTAGTGCTCTTGAGACTGAATAAAATCTCTGAGGCAGTAAGGGACTGCAGATACTAAATACAAGTTGGATAATTATCCATACCCTCTGACAAAGACCAACAGGACAAGATAGGTTTTCAATTTTAGATAGCGTAATGGTTAGGGTAATATTAATAATCTGAAGTACCTGATCAGAGGAGCTGGTTGCTGACCTTCTCAAGGCAGGAATTCATTTGGAAGGGTAGGAAAGGGTATCATTGTATTATTCATAGTTAAACTGGAAAACCCTTTGCATCTTATGGGAAGTACAGAGCCAACTGTGTCTGGCCAGTGCTGTCATCGGCTCCTAAAGTATTTGCCCTACTGAGGAGTGAGTTCTGGTATGAGTACATTTATATATTTCAGGAATGCCAAAGAAAGGGACTGAAGGACAACTGTAAGAAATTTAACATTAGAGTCACTCAAGAGATGCTTATATGAGTTCAGTAGGTTGTTGCAGGGGTTGTGAATGTTTTCCAGAGACTCTCAGTGAGTGTGTCAGTGCTTAGCACAGGATAAACTGTGCTGGGGAGTGACAGCCCTGGCAGAAATAATGCTGGAAATGTGTCAGTATTACAGAAGAAGCTGGGAAGAGAGACAGCAAGAAATCCATGCTCTACAATATCCTTTGGATTTCCTGGAGATGAGGAAGAGTGTGTCTGAGCTACTGCATAGGATGGGAAGGTGGAATCATGGCAACTGAATACAGTGAAGACTTGGAATACAATAGAAATCTGAGTATATTTCTTGTATAGGATAAGGTCTCATCTTTGTTCCAGAGCTTCAGCCTTGTTAAAGCCCTTGTGTCAGCTTGTGAGGAAGGAGGCAGGAAATGTTTAAAAAGCAATCCGAATAACTGAACTATCGATGCTTCACTGCTAGCTCAGGTCGGTAGCTGTGCCCTTTATGCTCTGGGATCCCCCGAGCCGCCGGGAGAGGAAGCACAAAGACCCCAAGCAAGGCCACTCCGAGAATGCAGCAAGTGAGAGCAGTTATGCTAGCATCAGGAGCAGAAGCAAAGAGGCAGAAACATAGCCCAACTCCGTACCTGTATTCCTGTTTCTTTATTTCCCTGTCCCCAGAGGAGACAGGGAGCATGTTCACAGAAAGGAAAGCAGGAGCCAGAGGGCAGGGTGATTGGGGCTGGCTCCTTATATCAGGGGGAGGGGGAAGGGAATGGACCCGTGGTGACCAGCCAATCAGGTCCTGCTCTGGGGGAAGTCCTTGTACTTTCAATTTTCTACCCGCACTTGGAACAATGGAAGGCTTAAACAGTCAAGGCCACATGACTCAGGCATGTCTGCCCAGGGAGGGGGGAGGGGGGCCCCAGCCATGTCCAGGCATTGCCTGGGCAGACTGCAACACTGAACCTTCCTAGTGGCTGTCTGCCCTAGACAAGGATTTAATCTGTCATGTGATGTGTTGCCTAGAGGGTTGGGGTACTCCTGTCACACTCTTCTAGTGATTTCAGGGAATGGCAAGTTGGATATGCATCCAGATACTGGCATCATGTTTTCACAGGGTTATGTGAAGTACATCCTGCATTTTTCATGTGAAATCCTCAGCTTGGAGCTATTTAGGTCACCAGGAAGAACTGGAAAAAGTAGTTAAATATAATCAGTGTCACTCGTTATGCCAAGAGATCATCCTGCTACAATGTATGTTCCATGCAAATAGCTGGGACATCTGTGATTGAAAAATAAATACTCAGGGGCCTTCTACCTTGGGAAAATGGCATCATCAGTGGACACACACATTTAAATAAGTACAAGAGTATGTAACATCTTTCACTTTGGAAAAACCCATCTTCTCACCAGCCATGGACAGGACACTCGCTGAAGAAAAATGAAATTAAATCTATTCAAAATTTCCATGTCACCCAGGTTCGAATTACCAGGGAGGGCTAATCTCTGTGGTAGAGATGAAAAATAAATGATTAGTAGGAGCTTGGAGATGATTTGTTTGGAAGGTTATAAGCCCAGCCCAGATTTTGATAGGGAGGAATGTTAGATTCTCAGCATGCTAGTGGGTGTGTAAAGGAAATAATCCTTCGAAAAGCAGTCCTGGGACTTAGAGTAGAGACCAAAAGTTATTTCTGAAGTTGGGTCAGTCACTAGTAACAAGTCAGTTTCCAGGCTGGATGCTGGAATGGCCTGGATTTCTGGTTCTGAGTGATGATCACAAGAGAAGTTGATACCAGGATTCCTTGTGAGTTACACAGAAACAGCAGAGTTTTTGCACTCGGGTGGTGACAGAAACAGAGGCCAAGAGGATATAACATTATTTTGGGAATGCCCAAATCAGAGACATGTAGAGCTGCTCGGCCAGATGTAGCTTCTTGGCCTAAGGACAGACCCAGCAGCTGTGTTTAAACTCTGCGCCTTGAGAGAGATGGCTGTGATGGGGATGTAGAGGGGGAGGGTTAAGGAGAACAGTCGTGTTATACGAGTAATGTTGTATTATCCAGGATATTACAGAGGGTGCTGTGCTTTGCTCCTCCCATATTTACATCCTGCTTTGCAAGTGGAATCTCAGCTTCTCCTCAAGGTACCCTGTGATGGTGAGGTCCTGCCTGGGGTGCTTTGAAGGAGATCTTAAGGAGAGAAGGCGGACTGCGCAAATGCCTTGGGGTTTTGTGTGTGTACAGTGCTGTTAAACAAGTAAATCTCACTGCTTGTTCCACAGCTGAAAAACAACCTCAGAAAAGTGTTTGTCGGCAAAGGAGAGAAGAATCATTTTGAAGAAGGCAGAAAGGTCTAAGGAAGGTCCCCAGTGTGAATAAGAAAGTATTCAGCTTGCTGATGTTGGGGATCTCTTTACTTGGGGGGAGCGGAATAAGGAAGTTCCTTTCTGCATGTGCAGTTTTGGCCATGCCTGTGTTTTCCTAGACGTGTCTCCCTATGCCCCGTATAAATAGAGATGATCCTCTTCTCAGCTGGAGCAGCTGCTGATCAGGTGGCAGGTTAATACCCCAGAGAAGGCAAATTTGAACACAGCAGTTTCTGGAGCTGAACCACGCCCAAAGTCAAAGTGATTTTGGTGTCCTTTTGCTGCTCTGTTTTTCTCACAGAGGAATTGCCTACTCTGATGGCAGAACTCCCAGTGTGCATGGCAGGCACAGGGAGCCTTGACAAGTATCTAGTCTGCTGTGTGAAGCTTCTGGGAGTGGTTCCTCTTCACTGAATCCCAGTGAAAAAGCATCTGGTTATTTCCTCTAGGGATGTGCAGTATGGATTGATAAAACCACCTCTGTGCTGCCCATTTTTATGGTCATTTTTTATTAAAGGAAGCCTTTACACAGAGTGTTACAGATAATCCAGGAAGAAAATCTCTGAGAAATATGTGATGACCTCTCCTGATCTTCAGGCAGGGGAGCAGAGAGAAGCAGCTTTTGCAGCTGTTGGTAAATAACTGAGAAAATATATTGTTTACTCTAGAATAAACAAACAAATTACAAAGGCTGTGACTGCATGCATGGAACAACTTGAACTTTTTAAAGCCTGTTTGCAGTATTCTACCCGACCCTATGGAAGCTGCAAAACCATTATAAGATCTCATAGAAACAGAGGAATTTCCTCAGTGTTGTCATAGTTAGCAGCAGCAGCAGCACTGGCTGTAGGTGGATCTGTACCGCTGTTTCCACCTTTCCCAGTTTCGCCTCCCTCCTTGCCGGCCCTCTGGAGCTGTCCAGCAGAAGTCACAAAGGTGCTCTGTGACCGTGCCTGGTAGGAGGACAATCCTCAAGCTGATCTCAGGCAAAACACCCCGGAGGAAGCCCTGGCATACTTCTGCTTAGACAGTCACTTATCTTCCATGACAACTGACTAAAAGAGCTGAGCCACTTTCCCCAGAATTTCCATCTTGAAAAAACCTGACAAACTGCTGTTTGTCTCAGTTCCAAACCTGAATGAAAAGATAATATAATGGAAGGTTTTTTTATGGGTTGAAAAGCTCTGAGGAGTTTTCATGAGAAATAACTCCTTGGCAGAGTGAGGCAGTTTAGTCAAAACCAGTCTGTCCTTCCACACACTGTGCACAAGTCATGGAGAGCTGTGGTTTCAGGGCTGTTAACTTATTATTTTGCTTTTCAAGTCATGGTCTTGACTTTGTGGATATGTCTTTTCATGCCTGTCATTCCCACCTTTGACTTTATTTCCAAAGAGAAGTGTTGTTGGTCTGCAATTTTATTATGAGCTTGGCACAAATCAAGACTTGATACTCTATTGACAGTACAAAACGTTTTCTTAGATGAAATGAAACTAGACCAGTGGTGTGTTGCCTTTTGCTTCTCATGTATTAAAACAAATGAATGTGATTCCTCCTGTAGCTTGGTACTCAAACAATAAATGAGGCCAGAAAGGACAAACCAGACCAAATCTTTCCCCATCAGAAAATGGGACTTTGTTACAACAGAAATAAATCTCTGCATCTGTTTTGTGGTGTTGTCCCATGGGACCTATAGTTCCAAGCCTCTCCTGTTTTATTCTCTCCCCCAGGACCTGAATCCTGTCTGAATTGCTCTGCAGGGGCTGCTCTGATACTGCACTGTTTTATGAGCGGTAAGGTCTGGCAAGAAAAGCAGGTTTTAGCAATGCAGATGCTGTAAGACACCCAGAGCTATTCACCTTCACCCATAGAAGGGATTAATTTATTTACCAACATGGATATTGACATCGAAAAAAGTATTTGGATGTAATTTTTGTTCCTTGGGAGAATTCTGTGGCAGTAATTCTTTTTTTTCTGCAGAATAATAAGAATGTAATTACTGGTTATTTTTCAATAGGAGAAATAACTCTTTGGGATGTTTTCTAATTTGTTACTCCTTGGATTCCAGTTGCTGTTATGGGTCCCATCTGTGTTTGAGACTCACTTCCCTGGCCACTTTGCATCCTCTCAGTGGGAACCAAGTGAAAAGTTTGGGAGTGACTGGACATGTAGGTTTTTTACGTTCCCTTCCTGAAGAGAGCCTCTAAGAACAGGATTCAGAGTCATTACAGAGGTAACAGAAACTGAGGCGTTTGCACCAGGTGTTCTACAGTCTTAGGTAAAATAAATTTTATTTATTTGAAATAAACTGATTTCAATGACATTTTCTTATTTCTCAAATTTTCACTCTGCACTGGAGGTTTCTCACATCCATCTGATGACATTGGTTTTTTGGCCAATCCAAATTGCCTCAACTGTTTCATGCTCCTGCTGATGTGTCTCTCTTCTGCCAAGGTAGAGCCCTCTCTTTGCTTCCCTCCCGGTGAGGAATCCCAAATGCTTGAAACTCTTCAGTGAAAGAAAACAACAGGGTTTGGTCGAGTGATTGTCCAGGTTCCTTCCTGGTTCCTTGTGTCAGGGACAGATTGTTAAGAACTGAGCAAGGATGCTGTATTGTGCCTTAAAGGGAAGGGTGAAAAGATGGTTTAGGTTTAGGAAAGAACACTAAAACCTCTACATCAAGCCTTGAAGACTCACAGAGCAATATCTTTTACTCCTCATCAGCCAACAGCACATGATACCTGCCTGTTTCCTGTATGGGCATGATGAAATTATTGAAACTGGGCAAAGTGCTGGACATAGCATGACTCCTCTTGAGCTTCCTTTATTCTGGTGTGTTTGCAGTCTTGGCTAAATATTGAACCTATTTAGAAAGTGGTTTTGTGGCTTTGACGTGTGATTGGGTGATACTGCTAATTTCATATGTGCTATAAGGGGGAGAGGGAAATAATTGGCTGCTCTGTTATTTCTTGAGGCATTGGAAATGAAGTGGCTTTGACTTCTGCCTAAAATAGCTCAGATGGTTTCCCAAGATGCTGGTAAAACATCAAAATACCTCTGCTAAAATCAGTATTTCAGAGTGCTCACATGAAGGCAACCTGTGGGTAACCCATTTTAAGTATATAAGGTGTGAGAAATTTCTGAAGGAAGATAAGGTTTTGGTGAAACTAAAATATCATAGTACTCCTTATTCTGAACTGTTATCAAATTCTTCTCAGTTGTGGTTTCCGTGGAAAGCTGATTTTCTCCATTCCCTGCTCCAAGAAGTTTCTATTTTCATTCACCCTAAGAAAATAAACTCACTGGAAGTATATATAAACATTTGCTTCAAGCTACTCCGGTAGAATCCAATCCAACACGTACAGAAGTCTTTCCAGTGACTTCAGTTTGATCATTTCCATTCAGTCCTGTAGTGAATGACAGTTTCGTTTAAAAAGAAAAAAAAGATCAAGAAGAAGGTTTTGGTGAAAAACAACATTTGGAATTTGTAAAATGAACCAAGTGGAGCTGGTTTTCTGCTGTGTTACACAGTGGGGTTGTGCACTGCACTTTCAGCAGTTCACGTGTGTGCAGAAATATTGATCTGCAATGAATCCAGTGTGATCTTTCACTCCTGATGCCTATTAAATACATAGCTATGAAAATTCTTCACAGGAATGATTTAACTTGATTCTCAGCATATTATTGCTTTCTCTGAGCCAGGTACTCGCTATTTTGCCAAGGCATCTGAAAAGAAACTGCACTAAAAGCAATCCTGAAGAGTCCTGGTTAGGTCTGCTGGGTTCAGAGGGCACAATTCTTCCCTCACTGGCACTGTGTCATTCAGTGCCACATGGTGTGATCCTGATCTTGAATGACAGTAATAAAAAGCTTCCTCAGCTGTAAAAGGAATGACTTTACAGGTCCTGGTCATATTTTGGTTTGTAACCATGCACCACCATGTATTTAATCAGTACTTCTGGATTTCTGTGATGTAATTCTGCAGTGATTTCTATGTGGCACCAAGAGGAGCAGACTGCATCAGGAGCTGGGTTATTAGAAATATCCACAGAATCACTCACCCTCCATCTCAGGACAGAGAGATCCCATGTGTCACCATGGGAGGAGACACCTCAGCCCTTATTTCACTTCAGCTGGAGCCTGAACAGGACTGTGGGCTGGGACTTGTCACCTTCTGTGGGCAGGGCAGCACCCAGGTGACCCCTGGGGTGAGAAGGTATTTCAGATGGGGTTGGTGTGCAGTTTGTCAGTTCAGCAAAACCCCAAGGAGTTCAAAGTACCCCAGATGGAGGACTGCTCCCATTGCAATAGACCTCTGATTTCTCTTCCCATAGACATCTGATTTCTCTTGCTGCCTTCACAGTAATCTCATAGGGCTGTTTCTCTACATGTCATATGTTTTCATTCTGACCTTCTTTACCAGTCAGACCAAGTCCACATAAATTCCTTGTCCAGGACAGATTTTCTCTTGACGATGTGTTATGCAGAATGTCCCTTTCCTCTAGCCAAGCTCAGATCATATGTCAATCATAGGAAGTGAAAAAAAAAATGTGGTTCAACCACAAAACCAATTTCCAAGACAGAAAATCAAAAATAGAGACGTTGCAGAGTGGGATGCCAAAGTATCATTGCATCTGGGAAGAGACCACTGGGTAAATTAAACAGAATTTTTCTGTGGAGATGTAAACAAATGGCAAAGGTGTTGCAAAGCCTGCAAAAGTCTCTGTAGTCCTTGGCTTGGGCGAGTGATAGACTGGACTTTGAGTAGCTGTACAACACCCTAATTATTTATGGAAAACGTAGCATTATGTTTTCCCAGGGACCTTTGCTCAAGTGTTGATTTTCACTTGCTGATTGTCAGCCTTCACACATGAGGTATTTGTGTAGAATGAAAGCGCTAACATAGAGGAAGCTGGAAGTGTCTGGTGGCATTTCCCCGTGCCCTCCTGGCTGCACATGTGGAAGAAAACAGCCCCTAACTCCAGCACTGGCTTCCAGTAATGAGCTATTGCTGCCTGCAGTGCTGATTCCTGGTGCTTGGCCCACTGTCAGGGTGATGTGACTTAATATTTAACTGCAATGTCCCATATCCACAGAGGTACTCCAAAAACAAGCAGTCAGCAATTGAAGAAGTTAATTGCTTTTATTTTGTCTGCTGACTACCAGAACTGTAAGATGCTGTTTTTCATTGCCTAGCCTAGAGCATTAGGTGTGACCAAAATTACTGAGGAAGGAGAGAATAGAAATCTTGGACTCCCAGTTTAGAAAAGAAACCGGAAGGTTTGGTTCAGCTGTGTGCCTTTGCTGAGGGGTAAATGGACCTGAATATTACATGGTGTTGAGATTTCCTTGGTTTTGTCCTTCCCTCTGGAGCCCTGAAGTGGGTGATTTCAAACGTTGTGCCAGCTGTGCTCCGAACCCCTGTACCAGGTACAGGAAGTCTTCTGGCTGAAAAGGACCCAACTGGCTTAGGCTCATCTATCTAAGGGAGACCTCCCCACTAAACACGCAACTCCACAATGCTGATTTCTTTTTTTCCTTAGCACTTAGTACATCTGAGAGGGAAGGGGAAGGGTGTTATTTCTCACCAAGAGCACAGCTCTCAGCAGTATTGTTTTTTTCATCCGAAGAAGCCCAGAGTAAGATGAGCACCAAGTTAAAGGAAACAATGGGAGTGTAAATGTCATTTAAACATATACATCTGCAAGCCATTCTCTCCTGAATGCTTGGAAAGTTTACTGTGTAAATATTGCTTTTTCTTACTCCTTCCCTTCTCTGCCTAGCTCTGATTGCTCTCAGCTTGGGGACAGGAGGAGGGTGCAGCACACGATACCAGGCAGCACCATCACTGCAGAGTCCTTAAAGTCCAGATATCACCCCGTGCAGAGCAGTTGGAAAACTCTGCCATTAAACAAGCAGGTGGAAGCCTCGGCAAGGAGCCCAACACAGGAACTAAACCACTGCAGGCATGGCCCCATTAAAGTACCTTTCAGTCTGGAAATGAGAAAAATGCCTTAGGCAGACCATTCTCAAAATAGCGTTGCAGACACAAAGCCAATGTAAACATTAGATGCTCTTAAAGTGCATTTGTTTGAATCGTGGGGTTGAATTGACTCCTTCAGCACTGACAGACAGTGCATATATCTCACTAGCAGCTCTCCAGAGGATTCTCAGCTGTTTGTGTGGGGAGACAGAGACTGTTCTTCAGGGAGGTTTCTGTAGCATGGCTGTTTCTAGAAGGTAAAAGGTCAACAGCAAAGTTCTGGAAATGTAATAAATAAATACTATGACAGCTCTGCCCATCATCTGTGTTGACAGAATTCTCTTGAAGTTATTAGTGTTATTTATTTGTTTTTACAACAGCAGCACTAATTTATTTTTATTAGGAGCCCCAGCTGTGGTTGGGGTTCCATTGTTACAATCAGTGGAGGGGCATGTCATAACAGGCAGGTCCTCTTTGAAATATTAGTGCTTTATTCTGAACAGCAAGGCTGTGTATGGGAGGTAAGGAGGATTCTTCTTCTTCCTACTCTACAACTGGAAAATGGTGGCATGCAAAATTTCGCAAGTTGGCCAAGGCCAAGGCCACCCACAGTCCAGAAACTGCAAGCTGGGGATTGTAAATCTGTCAGCTTTAATGAGGTGTCTGGCTGGGGAGAGTCTCATATGAGTCCAGTTTAAAAGTTAAACAGAAAAAGCCCTGCAAATGTACTATAGGCAGCACATGGTGTGCGTGGTCAGTCCTGCTGAAGGCAGTGCAGCGTGTCCCATGCGCTCCGAGTGAACGTGTGTGTGCATTCCCCTCGGTCTAGGTCGAGGCAGAAAAGTGGAAGATTTCAAAAGAGAACAAAGTTTGCTGACAATACAGACTAGACAGTCCTGAAGCTAAGGATTACCTCCTTTCTCAAAAATGAAGCAGCCATAGCCACCATTACTACCACAAGTAGCATTTGTGACATGTCCCTCTACCACTGCATTAACAATGAACACAGGCTGCTTTTTCTGGATGTGGTGGGTGTTAATATTGTAAATCAGCAGAGAGTCCCTTGACCCACTCAATGAGGTGTTTCCCCTCACACCTGCAGCTGTGCAGGTGCTCACAATTAGGTGGATGATGTTTCCTGACTTTCACCGAGAGGTCAAATACAAAGCGCAATGAGATGGAAAATACTGTAGCATGTGGTGGTAGAGGGGGCAAGAAGGAGTGGGAAGGAAAATTATTTCCATTCTGACGCAAAGAAGTTCCAAAAATTCATTCGTGAACTCTTAATATTTCCTGTCCTCCCTCATTCCGTATTTTCTGAAATATGAAGACAGGATGTTCCAGATGGAATGAAGTTGCCAAGATGACGGAAGGTTGTTTGTGCAAACTGAAAACTTAAAATGTTTTCCTTTCTTGGGTTTAGGATGATGGTATTCACAGGTAGCATTTGTGTTGCCATGACCCCTGAAAGCCTGGGCTTCAAAAGTCGTGCAGATATTCTGGGATTTTGTCCTGCTTTAGGTACTGATCAGTCAGTTTGAGCTGCTTTTTGGGAAAAAGCAGCCATAGGAGAAAGCCTGTTCTCACCTAGAAAGAGGACAGAATGCTACAGAGAGGATTTGTGTTACGGAACACGCAGAAAGTCTAATTTCTTCTGTCACCTTTCATAATTTACATTTCCTTAATGGCAGCATGAACTGATCACATACAGGTAAAGACATTACCACACACGATTCTAATGCTGTAAGGCTGCTGAGGGATCTGAAGGGAAAACAAGGAATTGGTCTAAGGATGAGCCTGATTCATTGCCGAGTGAAGTCAATGAAAAGACTTCTGTGAGCTCCTGTTAAGCTTGGTTTTGAGTGCCATAATTAAACATATATTACAATTCTGCCTCCCTGTTTTACCTTGCAGCAGAAATGAATCCTTTAAAATCACAAGCATTCCCTTTATTGCTCGTGCTGTTGTTGAGTGGGATAGGAGGTGCAGGCTTGGAGTTTGACTGCATTTGACAGCTGGGAAGAGACTTCAGGGCAGCCTGCAATGACTGTGCCACTCCTCTCAACTGGGCAAGGACCCTGTGAGCAACAAAACCTTTTCCACACCTTTTTGGTGTGACCAAACCTTCTAGAAAGAGGCAGAATGGCTTCAACAGTTCCTTACTGTCACTGTCTGGAGGCCCTGAGGACACAGCCCTGCCCATGAGAAGGCTGATGAGCAGCACTGGCAGCTCAGGCCTGGGGCACACAGATCAGCCCCCTCCAATGCCACCCATCAAAACTCATGGTACAATAAATCGGGAACATGATTTCTCCATCTCATCTGCAAATGGCATATTAACAGTTCACATTGCAAGGAGAGGAAGATACTCCTTTAGTTAAGTGCCAAAGCAGGCTACTTCAGCCCAGTCCCATGTAATTAAAAACACCTTGTTCATCACGACCTAATTTTCCCTCAGCTGTTTATGTTTCTTCTTGATTCTTTGCTGCTCTTAAATAAAGGAGCTTTTCAATTTCAAATAATGAACATTCTAAAAATAATTTTGATTCTTGTGAATCAGAAGGCTGCCTAAAACATACCCAAACACACTTTTTCTCCCACCTTCTCCTTACTGCAGCTATATTAGAGCAATCTGAAAGCAAATCCCCTATAGTCACTGGTAGGACGTGGGAGGTGTTTGCATCTTTTAAGGGTGGCCAGCCCTACTCAGTTGGCCACATCTGCACTAGGTTTTGTAGCAAGGAAGGAGCTGTGCTTCTAGGGAAAGGCTGATGTGTAAGTAGCCTGCTGATGCTGCTTTTATGGAGAGCTGTAAGATGAGGAAAGGCTGAATTGGGAATATACTGCTCTATGAGAGTGAGCTGGAGCGCTTCTGAGCTTGAGGTAGAAACCTTTTTATGGGGTGATGATGTTAAACTGAGGAATAGTGCGTGGATGAAAGCTGCTGCTGTGAAGGTGCCTCCTGAGGAAGAGGAAAGAGTGTGGGGAAGCAGCAAGGAATGGAGCTCAGCTGCTCTGCACAAGGTTTCCTGATATCCCAGAACCTTTTCCCCTTGGAAAATGGGAAACTACTGAGAGCGAGGAGTAAGAGTAAAAGACTTGGCAATGTGATCACAGCCCTGGTTGTCCAGTGAGTCTTCAGAGGTAGAGGAATGAGGCCTGGCAGGCTCTGCATAGTGCAGCTGGAAGGCAGCAAGGAGAGAAACCAAACCCTGCTGACTTGGGCTGGGTGAGAGAGCAGAGGTTGCTTTTTCCTCAAGAAAATGCTCCTTTGAAAGTCTGGGGTCTTGATCAGCCCATTTGCTGTTACCCATCTACAAATGGCTCCCAGATGAGATGCACTTCAGCTCCTGGAAGTGATGCAGCATTAATCAGTGCTTCAGAATGGTGAGTGAGTCTTAGGGGGCCTTAGAGCCCCAAGACTTGTTTGGGATGATATCACAGTCTGCAATACCCTTGGCAGGGAAAATGGGCACTGGGTGGCTTTATTATATGTCCATGTATATGAATAGGTGCATAAATAATCATACATAACCCCTGCAGAGCTGTGGTGAACCTGCCAGCCTGCTCTAAGTGGCTCTGTGCCCTCTGCCTGTGGCTCACCAGAGGGTGATCCCTGCAGCTGAGCAGGAAGGAAACATGAGGCTGAGTCTTGTGATGCAGTCTGATATTTGAGCCTTTTGTTAAACTGATGGCGTGTTGTTGGGGTGCTGTCTGTGAAGTTACAGCTTTTAGCAGAGCAAGCAGTGGTGCTTTGATTCCAGTACAAGGAGGATGTTGTAAATCCCGGGATACTGCAGGTTCAGGGAAGGGGTGACATCACTTAGACATGCTTTTTAAGCAGGTTCACCAAAATCTGCAGACACTTATTGGTCCAGATGAGTTTGCAAGTGTTGAGTGCCTGACCTTCATTTCTGTTGCTCTTTGAAGAATTAAGACAGATGTTAGGACATGCTGTTGTTAGTGGCCGGAAGGAATGGCTTGAAATCCTTTGTTCTAAGATGTAAAACTCCATTTTTCTTTAGTTACCTAGATTAATTAAGATTAATTCCTGGAGCATTAACTGTGGCTTGTCATCATCATGTGCAAAGTGATGGCCAATGGGTTGTTATGCCACAAAAAAATCTTTTTTTGCCTTGCAAAAGTCCCTTCTCTCTGATCGTTGTGGGTTCAATCTCTGATCCCTGTACAAGCCATTCACTTAAGAGCTCGGCTCAGTGATCCTTGGGAGTTCCTTCCCAAGGAAACGGACTGTGAAATTTCCCATTGTGAAATCTGTGACCCGAGCAAGACTTTGGGCCACACGTTAGAAAACTTGACTGAAATGGGAGACTGGAAAAATTTGCATAATCAAACCAGTGATGGTGGTGGCTGTAAGCACTGATGAGCTGAGTAGCCTTCCCTGTCTCCGTGCTTGGGGAGGCACGAGAATCCTTCCCTGCCTCTCACTTACTGAGTGGAGGATGGGTTTCCTCCACCTGATTTTTGTTGCAACTCTGTAATACATTGCCAAGTTAATTTTTGCCTTCTGCTTCATAGATACCCTTCCCTTCATTATAAGAATGAGGGGTGGGAGTTTGAGGAAAATGGGAGAGGCATTTTAAACTTACAGGATCTTCCTTCTCTTTGTTCCATTTAATTGCTGTTATCCACTGGTATTTAGTCATCCCTCCCAACCAATGGAGCTTGCAGAGTGATGAGAAACACAGTCCAAGGAGTGTAGGAATTACGCTGTGCAGTCAAATGTCTGGGACAATGGAAATTCTAGGGATGTTTCACCTGCTCTGAGTGATGCTTGATGCAATTAATCCCTCCTTTTGGAACAGATTATGGTTTGGGCAGGACAGTGGGATAGAAATTGTTCATTCAACTCAGAACTTGTGAAAGTTTTTCTGTTCCTTTGTGGATCAGCAGGGACACTGAGCGGTGTGTACGTGGGTCCAGAAGCTGGTTTATTATCCAGAGTGTATCACTTTGTGACTTATCCTGGCCACTCCTGAACTCTTCTTGATGGACTTGGAGGTTTTTGGGGTTTGCTTATACACAATAATGTTGTGCTCTGTTAAGATGGAGTCCCACAAACCTCTGATTGGAGCAGGAGATCATTTCTGCAGATCATTGAATCTACTTGAAGAAGAAGGAGGGTTTGTCCAATAACAACATCTCAGTAGAGGTCTGAGGAACTTCTCGTGTGGGGTGTGAGCCAGGCTGTGGATGGGCTGGAGTGCAGTTTCAGGCTGTCTTGTAGCTGTTGCCTGCCTCTTCTGTGCCCCTCAGGAGTGATGGTGATGTATCCCAAAACCTGCAATCCATTAGGAAGTTCTGAATCCTCCACTAGAAATGTATATACCCATACTGTCTCATTTTATGCTTTTTCTAACAAATGTTTTGGCTCAAGTGACAAATGTTGAGGTGGGAACCTGTCCTTTTCCCCTTCGTATCAGCTCCAGAAGCTGAGGGAGGCCTCTGCAAAGAATCTCTTAATCAAATAACTTTCTGGAGTCTCAGCAGAACAGCAATAAGAAACAGAAATGGTGGGAAGTAGTAAATGCAACGTGCTTGCTGTAATGGAGGAATAATGGTGTTTGACAGTTGCAACTTAAATGGAATGATTTTTCTAACATGGTGACTTAAATTTTGTGGAATTTCTGGCCTTGGAAATGTTCAAGACCCAGCTAGACAAGTCTCTGAGCAGCCTGGTCTAATTACACCTGCTTTGAACTGGAGGTTGGAGTAGATGACTTCCAGAGGTCCCTTCTTACTTAAAATATTCTGTGATTTTAATAAGAGTATCCCATACCTTGGTGCCTTTCTCTGTGTGTGGTGTGTGATATATGTTACACTACTTTGGCAGGGATTTTCTGAGTCATTGAAGTCATTTATACTGAAATAATTCTTGAAAATATTAATATTATACCACACTATATCATTTTACTGTGTGTGCTTCTCTTCCTATCAGTGCTTGGCTGTGTTCATGGCTGCTGTAAATCACTTTAGCTATGTGGATAGTTAGTTGCAACACTTTAATTTAATTTCTTTTATATATTCACATCTGAACCTTGGTTTTCTTAGTACTGTGTCCAATGTGTGGTGCTTAAAAGGAGATTAATGTTTGGAGGTTATCTATTAGCTTTTAAATTCATTATGAAACCTCTCTCAAACTTGGGCTAAGGCTCCTGAGGGGCAGCCAACTAAAATTCTGGATTGCTTCTAATCTTTTCCTTATTGCTGTTATGATTTAAAGATGCTCTGTCTACATGAGAACTGGGCCCTAGGATGCTTTCATTTTCAGATAGGACTCCAAAGAACTCGTATAATGTTAATATCTTTCATGCTGGTGAAATGTCACTGGTTTTTTTACTGGCAGAAAATTTGGCCTATTCTGCAGTGTTTCAGGGTGGACAGATTGAAGATCCAACCTCTGCCAGTTGGCTGGGAGGGAACACCAAGCCTTGGATGCACATAATCTTGTGGGAACAGTCTACTTCTGGAAATCAGGAAATATTTCCTTAAACTGCTGATTACTTGGAGACCATACCGCAAGGAGGATAATTCACTTGCCTTCTTTCTGTTCCTAAACAGCTGTTTCCTGGCTGTGGCTGGACACAGGGTACTGGGCTGGAAGGACCTTGGATTTAGCTCAGTCTGGTTACTGGTATTGCTCTGGCTGGAGCTGTGCCTAATCACGGTTGGCGAAGGAGGACTCAGACAAATGATACAGCTGGGGACTGAGGGAGGGTGGTTGAGGAAGAGTGATGGAGGTGGTCATCCTTGACTGTTGAAATGAGGCTTAATTGCTGCTGTTCAACAAATACTGCTGCTGTTCAACACATGTCACAGGCTAAAATCTCCCTTGATTTTAAGGTCTTAATCATATTGCCCTGACAATCAGCAAAATGGACATATTGTGCGGACCGCGAGATGTCAACAAGACACACCCGCTGTCCACATTTGGCAGCTTTATTTGAAAAGTGAAATAACAAGTACCAGGAGAGCCAAACCAAACCTAAAATGAAGACAAAACCAGAAAGGACCATCCAGATGGGTGTGTGTCTATTTGAAACAGACCTTTTTTCAACAGGTCTCATGACACACTTGTCCCAAACTGGAGTCCAAGTCATCAGGTTTATGGTAATGAATGATTCAAAGTGAGCAACTCCCTCCCCTTCTCTCTGCTCAGGTTTTTTGAGATTTCTATGGTGAGATGAAGGAAGGAGGCTGTCTGACCTCAAACCTCTGTGCACAATTCCATTACTGGTGATGGACAGTGTGCTGTGGGCACACCAGCTGGAAAAGATATTGAAAAGATTGGTATGTGCCTTAATTCAGGCTTGTCTCAGACTTATTTGGGGAGCCCAGGCCACTCTTCTAAAGGATTTAACGGAGGCTTTCAAAGCCTGAAGACCTCATTGCGTCCCAAAATATAAGGACTAAGATGATCAGGGACCTGTCTGTATATGTTGCTGAACACTATTTACTTTTTCACCTATGGCATGACTGTGAATAGGCAGTTAATTCTGTATAACCTTCCATTCTGTGCTCCATTACTTATGTAAAACGAATCACTTTAAATTAAACCTTTCTGTTCATTGAATATTTAAAGACATTATTATGAAGTATTCCAGAGTAGAAATCAATAGTTTAGTCATCCATAACCAAAACTTGTTAGATGTTGTAAATGGAGGAGCTCGCAAGTTTTTCCTCTGTATTGAAATATTAGCTAGAACAAAGAGGACTACTGAACATTTTTAGCTCAGTCTGACTGTTGTAGCGCTTTCTCCGGCTTTCCAAATCTGCCGTGGTCAATTAAGGATCACAGCACTTGCCATTTCAAGTGAAGTTTTGTAGCTGTGGGTTATTAAAACATGTGGGGGTTTCCTTTCTAATATATTGATGTCTTGGAAGCTACTACGGTGTGCTCTGCATCCTCAGCCATAGAGAACAGAGTGGGAAAGCGAAACTTTCCATCAGTTCATGACATGTGGTCAAAGTCGCATTTCAGCATGCACTAAACAGATCTTATTCTGTTTGAGTTGGGTGGCATTCAGGGATGGAAATGAAATTATAAAAATCATCCCTTATTCATAAAGTCACAGAATGGTTTGGACTGGAAGAGGCCTTAAAGATCATGCAGTTCCAGCCCTCCTGCCTTGGGCAGGGACATCTCCCACTGGACCAAGTTGCTCCAAGCCTTGTCCATCCTGGCCTTGAACCCTTCCAGGGATGGGGCAGCCACAGCTTTTCTGGGCAACCTGTGCCAGGGCCTCACCACCCTAATGGTGAAGCATTTTTTCCTAATATCTATTCTAAACCTACCCTTTCTCTGTTTGAAGCAGTTCTCCCTTGTCCTGTTGCTCCATGCCCTTGTCAAAAGTCCCTCTCCAGCTCTCTTGTAGCCTCTTTAAGCACTGGAGGGTTTCTAAGGTCTCTCCAGAGCCTTTTCTTCTCTAGACTGAACAACTCCAACTCTCTCAGCCTGTCTTCAGAGGAGAAGCTTTTCTTTTGCCCTCCTTAACTTCAGTGGATGAGGATGTATTTCCTTAGGAAGATGCTCTGTATTTGCAGACTAGCGCGTTTGCCAAGTACTGCTGTAATTAGAATAGTAAATATTTGTTTTTGATTGAAAACCCAGTAAATATTTGTGTATAACCCATATAAATGGCTAGAGGCATTTTACAGCCGAGCAGATGCAGCCTTGCACTGACCTTTCCCAAAAGTTC
The DNA here is from genome assembly GCA_013397175.1 of Platysteira castanea. Classification (NCBI taxonomy): domain Eukaryota; kingdom Metazoa; phylum Chordata; class Aves; order Passeriformes; genus Platysteira; species Platysteira castanea. The sequence goes on from VYXC01008047.1 coordinate 1,388,111, forward strand.
TCCTCTTTTTCTGAGAACTAAGTCATATAGTTTAGAACCAGAAATAGCTGCTGCTCTCTTCACCTTCCAGGGAACTGAAGATCAGGGCAATGAAAACACACATGAATAAAAATGATCCCCAAATATTCAAGCTTGCCTGAACTTCTGTATTGAGAGAAGTCCTGATCCAAGTCTTTGCACCCCAGGGCCCTCTTTAATTGCAGGGTTGGTTTGCACTTTGCAACTTAAAAATGTTTGTTTCTTTTAAATGGGGAAAGAAAGCGGCAGAGTGGAGGGGTGGTTATTTAGAATGCCCTGAGAAAGGAGTGCTTGCTCCTTCTTCCTTCGTTTTCTTTGGGAATTATGCTTCTTTCATTGTGTTTCTGATTTTCTGCTTGCTTCCCAGATATGCGCTTTATCCTCTACTGGGATCTAAAAGAGCTGTTTCTTTTCTACCTCCAGAAGTCATCTTGCTGATGCTCTACAAATACGACTGCTGTCACTTGATTTAGCTGCAGCTGTTGAGATGCATTGGTGTGTGGTTCGGTTTGGTTCTGGATTCCTTGTGGAATCTTCACAGTGGCACTAATAAAGTAGTCCAAGTGTCTTCTTGGTTCTCCTGTTTCGATAGAAACACAGTGGTCTCCCAAAAGTCACTGAACTGATGTGGAAATGGAATAAGATGCTGAGGCAGAGCTTCTGCAATGAGGTGACTGCTGCAGACTGGATTTAACAGCAATAGTGCAGGAAATGCTTTTCTGCTGCTGCTGGACCTTGCAAGGGTTGTGAAGGGAGGGTTTCTCTTTCTGTTTGGGGAGTCTAGAAACTATGGATGAGGCTAGAGCAGAGGAGGAAGCTGGGAGTGTTACAAGGAGAGAGTAGTGATTATTCACCAATGAGACTGTGCCTGTTAACAGTGAGAGTTCATTTCTCAGTACCTGTGTGCAAGACTCCTGGTGGAAGAGGGAACATTCTGCACACGCTCTCTTTCATGCTGGTTTATCACAGGGTTTGCTCTGTTGCTCCAAGCACCTTGTGCAGACAGATGTGTTCTCAGCACTTGCTCAAATATCACTTGCTGTTCTGGCTCAATCTAGCAATTTCTCCAAAAGATTCCTAAAATGTGTGAGAGTGTCTAGATGTAAGAGTGGGTAGAGTAGTAACCAGATCATTGATAGGAAGAATATAATTTCCATATGAGCAATAACCAGATCTGCAGCCCCCAACTCAACTTTTCTGCAGGCTGTAGAATGATTGCCTGCAGCTATGTTAGCCCAAGCACAGGGATGTGGTTTCTCTTTTCATAAATACACCTGCTTCAAGGATTTGCAGAGGCAACCATGCCTTCTCTGCCTCCATAACATACCTGCCTTGAAAGGTTTTATTCCATGGCACTGGACTTGCAGCTCAGCAGTGCACAGTTAATGACATTTGTCCCTATTTTTCCCCATGTGCTGAATGAGAGCAGTTGTTGGGTTTGGTGCATGAAAAATACTTCCCTGGCTTAAAACTATGGAGATATCCCTCTTTCACTAATTTAGTAACAGGGCTATGTTTATTTATGTATTTATCTTTCAAAATTCACACCGAGGGGAATTATTAGGTATTAAAACCTAGCAAGAGTTTTTGTATATGCAGATAAATGACTTTCCTTGTAATAAATTTCAAGCTCTTTGTTCAGATTTGGCTCCTGGGATCCAACTACATGGAGTCTTTTGTTTTTTGCATTGGAGCCTTTCAGTGTTGGTAACATGATGAAATTGTCCAACCTCTGTGTTATAGGACTTTGATTTTCCTGAAAAAAACCAAAATTTTGATTTTCTGGAAAGCTTCTTAAAGTTAAAAGTGTTACAAAATCACTGATCAGTGTCTCTTTCTATGGATTCATCACCCAGTTCTGAACAAAACCAAATTTCTGCTGTGTTTTTTACATTGAGGTCAATAAGGCAAAACATTTAATGTGACCTTAAAAAATAAAGGTGCTGAGCACATCTGTGGATATGATGGGTACCACAAATCATCTTAGATTACATACACATCTTGCTGACCAAGGGTGCTTGAGAGATAAAATTTGTTTTTTTTCAAACATTTAAAAATAACTGGCTGGAAGGTGTAATACAACAATAAAACATCCATATTGAACATGCTTGTGGTGAAACTTCCTCAAAACTGAGGAACCAGACTTGAGGAAAACCCAAACCCTGCGAAATTTCAGGTACATCCATTTTATGAATGTGTCCATGGGTGAGGACTCCATAGATGACCAATCTCTTCAGAAATGAAAGAATAATAAAAAAATGCAGCTGAGAGGGATTCAGTTCCTCTAGGGCATCCTCTGACTGTGAGCAGGATCAAACCGAACTATGTCACTCCTTACAGATTTTCTTTTAGCCTGTCCTTAATTCTCCTAATGGTGGATGTTCTGTCCAAGAAAAACATTCTTGTGCTTCACTACTCCTTTACTTCCAATGTTTTCCTGAATCTGTGTAACTTAATCATATTTCTATTTGTTCTGACCACCATGGATTAATTCTTTCCCCTTTTTTCAGCAGCCCATTTCTCTTCTCTTTAAGCAACCCCAGTTTCTCAGTCTTTTTTGGCAGCTCATGATTTCTGAACTTCAGACCATTCCCATGACTCTTCTCTGGAATTTCTCTAAATGGTCCAAATCAGGGCATAATTATTCAGCTGAGGTCTTGCAAAAGCTGAATGAAGTGGGCACTTCATATGGCTCACAGTTTTTACTCCTGGTTATATGTTCCAGGATGATGGTTGTGGCTTTATTTATTCAAAAGTCTGGTTCCCTTCATGTAGCCAGCACTTCTGCACAGTCCTTACCTCTTCTAGCCATAAATGAGTATTCCCACTTCTGTGCAAAGATATTGCACTTACTGAATTTTCTCGGATATTGTTTTTTGCCACGTAATTCATTAATTTAATTTGGAACTCTAGGCCTGTCCTCCAAGGCAGATTCCCTTCTAGCAGCAATGTCATCCATCTAAGTTATAATGTCTAGGCCAGAGGATCTGCATGAGTTAGTGCCAGCTTAAAAGTTGGGAACTGTGGTTAAAATGCAATTTTAAAGTGCCATTTTGACTTAAATTCCTGGTCAGTACCTACAGGAAAAGTGCACCAAGAGATCTGCATCACATTTTGAAGAGGAGAAAGCTGAGGCCCAGAGGAACCAGCAACTTGTCCAAGGTCACGGAGGAAGATGGCAGGGGAGCAGGGTCCGGTCCCAGCTGTGTCAACTCCCAGACCAGGGCCTCAACCACAAGCCCATCTCTCTGCCCAGCTGAGTCTTTCTGTCTGCCTCCTGGGCAGAGCCCAAGCCCTTGGTGAAAGATCAGGATACAGTGTAAGCAAAGTTGTGTTTATTTTAGAATGCGGTCCTCTGCAGGCTCTGGGATGTCGGCATGGCTGCGGAGCCGCCGGAGATGTCGGAATGCGTCATGGGGTTTGTGCTGCCTCGGTATGTGGATAAACCCTGGGACAAATACCAGCGTAGCCAAGGCAGGCTTTAGGAAGCAGGAGGCACCTCAGCTGGAGTTGATTACCACTTCTGCATATCCTGTCGGCTTGGGGGAAATCTGGCAAATACATGTTGGGAAGAGTGGATAGTAAGAATAGGAAGGAATTAGTGGTCATAGAGAGGTCAGAGCGAGTGGCACAGCTTGTTACTATTAGTCCTGAAGCCAGATGGGCTCCTAAGATATATTGGCTTTGGGAAAGGTGATGCACTGCTGCATTTGGATACCTGTCCTGTGAATTCTCTGTGTGATTTGACTGGACCAGCTTCATAGGGATGCCAGCTGCAACATGTGCATTGGGAGCAGAAAGGTGATTATGCCCTGCTTTGTTTTTTGGCTAGTTATCACAGGAAGTGTGTGCCTACTTCTCTGGTGGCCTGTCTTGCAAACATTGTTGGAGTACTGGGCCCTAGAAACATGAAGCAGATGTGGGTGAAGGGTGGAGTTTCTGACTAAGATAGGCTAGTTCTGTTGTTGGGGATGTATTATAGAGAAAAAAAAGGGGCATCTAATTCAAAAAACATACTTGGATATAAATCCAGAAAAAGAAGGCCATCTTTGAGAAGGAATGTCTAGTAGTTAAATGATTTGTAGGAAAGATCCTTTTCTAGCCCACTTCATCCTGGATCAGGCACTGTAGAGCTGTAGCCCAACTCTACAGTGCCAGGGTTAAACCTGTGCTGTGTGAGCCATGATTGATACTGGAATGTCCAAAATGGTAGGAACGAGAGGTAATATTGTTTGTGGGATGCTTGGGAGAACTATCTATGTTCTAAGATCCTCTGAATCAGAGAAATAAAGAAAGAAGGGGTTAATGCAGCTTGTGGGGAGACAGGAAATGTCCCAGCTGGAACTGATTAAATCTGCTGTGTAGCCTAAGCTGCTCAGATGGGAGACACATGGCAGAGTGAGATGTGTTGCTTAGCTCCAAAGGATGTCTTATCACTAAGTGGGCCTTGAGCATTGGTTGGAAGTCTCCCTCCATATTTAGGGATGGATCTCCTGGGCTATCAGCAGAATGTCAAACCACATGTAACCTTTTCCACACACGAGTTTCACGTGCCCAAGAAGAGGCATGTGAAATAAAAGCTGCATGTTTTTCTGCATCTGGCCACCAAGCTGTTATAGAGGCTTTAGAGCTGTCTGATGCCTCACTGTCCCTGCCCATTCACCTTTGTCCCAAGGTAGAACAGTGACATCAAGTGTGAGGCAACATGGACTACTCAGAGATGGGAGAAGGACTGTCAAACTGAGTCTTGGAACTTGACAGCTGTCAGGGCAGTGTTAATTGTGGCTGTATCTAATTAGCAGGGCCTGTGACCTCTGCACGACGTCCTAGTTCACAAGCAGTTACAATTTGTACGAGTTTCCTCTGAGTCATTACAGCAGAGCCATGTTTCTTCTAAACCAGCTACAGCCGTGGGATAATCCTGTGTCCAGCAGGGATTAGCTCCAGGGTCTGTGTGGAGTGCTTCCTTACAAACAGCTGTGGGACAAACCATCTCCAGAATCCTTGTTTGTGGCTATTTGAGTTTTAAGAAAAGTTTTTTTTACAGAATGCGCTTTTAATTTTTAAAAAAAATTTTTTTCCTTTTTCTTACTGTTCTTACATATCTCAGTGCTGAGGCAGGAGTTTCTAGAAACATTCCACACCAGGCACCTGCTTGGCTAATTTTCTCCATCTTTACAAGGTGTCTCACAAGCTCTGTCAGATCCTGGAGTTTTTCCTTGGGCTCTGTCTGGAGCAGCTGGGGTGCATCAAGGCTCATGCAACTAAGGCAAGGCTTTGATGTTGCTCCAGTGATATTGTTGATAACACCTGATTGTTTTCCATCTAGATCTTCTCAGAAATTGATCTTGATCGAACACATGTTAGGCCCTGTAAAACTAGACAAAAGCTCTTCCAGTGGGGCTAAAACAGCAGTTGCACAGCTTTGGGTTTGTTTTCTTTAATAAACTATTTTTCCTTTTTTCTCTCTTTCACTGGGGGGTGGGAGAAATAGTGGATGTGGGGAGAGACAGCTCATGCTGGGCAAGGAACTGATCACGCTCCTGCTGATTAGAACTGCAGTAAAGAGAGGAGGTTTTGCCTTTGAGTAGGAGCTCTGGAAAAAACTGCAGCTGAGCAGTGTTCAGAGGCCTGGCCAGGTTCAGCTCCAGTATCTTTTGCAGTAAAAGGGCTCTTTTACCAGCCTGTTTCCTTGTTCCTTAAAGAGCTGTCTCCCTAATGATTCAGGCTTTGTGCCAGACCCTGGTGTACCTGTGAAGAGAATGAAGATTTCCATTTTGAGCACATGCCCTGAAGTTCTGGCACTGCATGGATTTGAGCAGGTACAGTTTTTCATCAGTTCTGGGAAACAAAACAAACACCTCTTTTTGCCAAAGGAGGGTGAGCATTTGTCCCTCAGCTTTAATAACTGCAATAGCCAGAGGCTGTTGTTCCAGCTTCTATCAGTGCTGAATCTGACCTTGGAGTAAAATGTGCCAGTGTAACCCCAGCTGGAGTCAAACTGCTGGATTTTTCTTTTTTCTTTCTTCAAAATTTTGCTCTTTACCTTGAGAGCATTTTTAAGGTGACAACATTTACACAACAATGACCATGGAATTTGAGTAATTTCTCCAGAATGAAACCTGCATACCTACGGTTTGAGTGTCTATTCTTATATATGTGCTAGTTTGTTTCCTTTAGCCTTCATGTTGAAAGAATGGAAAAGGTCACTTGCAGGGGGATTTGATGGGGAGAAGGGCACCAAGCCCGCCCTGGACAAGGGAAATGATTTAGTGGTTCCCATAAGGTCTGTGAGAGAGTGGATGCCTTGCTACCAAACCCAAAGGGAGGATGAAATTCTCTGCTGAGCAGAGGGTGAGCTCAGAGACCGTTTTCCACCAAAAAGTGCTGGCTTGAGACAGAAGTGATCCATAGGCCCTGCTGCCAAAGGGTGGATGATTCCTCAGGAATGGCTCTACTCAGGATAATTAGACATGGCAGTGCTGGTCCTAGCTGGCTTTCATCTCCCCAGGCAGTTCAGGACATGCACAGCCTCAAACCCTGCAGAAGTTCAATTGGCTTGATCCGGTGCTGCCGAAACCAACGGCAAAGCTCCCATCTTGACTTTCATTACAACAGGATCAACATCTGCAGGAGCCCCCTGGGATATGAGTTGCAGTGAAGGCTGCATTAGTGGGAATTTCTCCTGCATTTGTGAAATGCAAATACCTACACCATAGTGTGAGGCTAATGCTAAAGTTTCCCATTTGTTGTTCTGACCAGAAATTCACATTAGTGTTGAAATGCATGAGAAGATTGCTGGCAGCACTGGGAAAGAGTGTCCTGCCCTGTTAATTTTTTAGCATGCAATAAAGCCTGAAGACATGACTCCAGCTTTTTTTCCCCTGGTGGAGTTTGCCTTGGCTTTGTGACTGGACCACTTATTCTTCTCTTCCCTGCGAGTTTTATCCGGGTTCCAACACTCTGGCAAACGCATCTTAAATATTTGAGGCCCTTGAAGTTTTTCTTAGATTTAAGTGTGGTGACACAAATTATGTAAAAGCTTTTGCTAGATAATTATTCGAGCCTTAACATCTTTTAAGTGTTTTCTGATGTTCTGCAGCTCCATATGAGACTTGCCTTTTTTCCATGATCTGCGTTTGTGGAGATCTTGACATCCTCTGCTTGCTTGATGAAACAAATCTGGAGGCAAAAATGAATCTTTACAGAAAACATCTTTGGTTCCCTTAATGACGATAATTTAAATACCACTGATAATTAGATTCTAAGTGACTCAGAGCAGATTTTCAAAGACCAGCAGCCTGATGACTGAATGGCTGTTCCTATTGAAATAATTTTCAAAAATATTCTGATTAGTAAGAGATGGTGGGAAAGCACCTGAAACTTTTTTAATAGATTTTGGGACAGGATGAGGATGTCCCAAAGCACAACTGATGTAACAATGCCTTTGCAGCAGTGCTCTGATAGCTGAGTAACTCGAGCTGGGACTGCAACCTGGCTGTGAGCAGGTGAAAGCAAAGGTGGTGTGATCCCCTGGTCAGCCAGGTCAAGGAGGGAAGATGGAGATCTGAACTGCTGGGTAATTTTCATTCCCTGCCCCAGTTCTCTCTCTTCTGCTGCAGCAGCATTTTATTAAGAAATACTTGCTGCTGAAACCAGATGAGACTGTGAAGCCCCATGGGAGGAAAAGAAGGAAAATAGTTCCATTTTGAGTTCTCGCATGCTATTAGTGCCACACAATGGGAGGGAGTGGGTGAGACTCAGTGTAGCTTTACCTAATGCTGTGGGTCATGTAACTGAGGTACTCAATGGCCTGGCCAACTGTAATGGGAAGAAAAATATTTTGAGATTCTTAGCTCATCTTACCCCCCAGTTGAGAATAAAGTCCCTTTCTTTACAGATGAGCAAACCGCAGTCCAAAACAGGGAATACATTTCTGCATAAATGTGGCTTAATGGATAAGAGAATGTAACATTTTATGTGTGAATCAGCATTCTGGCTCCCAAAAGGTTATTCAGCTAGTCTAAAATATAATATGCTTGGAACAATGACAGCACCCCTTCTGTTATATTGTAGATACTTTTGCTGTATTTTGTTAAGGATCAGTGAAAAATGAAACATTACTCCTTAATCCCTCAAGAGCTGTCTAACAGAGCAGTTGAAATGCACAAGGAATAGCTATGAAGAAGAAAATAATGGACTGGCTGTTTAGTCCATGAAAGTCTTAGGTGGCACCTCCTGTTTTGCTATGAATAGCAATTTCTCTGTAGACATTTTATTTTCTGTTGATCGAGGGCAGTAAAACTGCAAAATTTTGTACACGGCCAGAAGTCAAACTGATGGTTAGTTGTGTACATAAACAGAAAAGGTTTGCTTTCTGCCTCTGCCCTCGTAAATCATGAAGTGTTTGCATTGAGAAGATGAGCCCTAGTGCATGGAAGCAGAAGACCTGTATTTCTTCTTCCTCAGGAGAGAGACCTCTCTTCTGAGGCCATCCCCTCAGAAGGGAAAGGCATCATCAGTGTAGTGATCACAGACATCCCTTGTACTTCTCTGTTGGCTTTGTTGGCCAGGAGCTGAGCAGATACCGCTGGGCTGTTGGCCCTTACAGTGTGCCCAGGTAGCACCTGGGGAGAAGGGTTCAGATCTGCAGAAAGCAAGAGAGTAGACAGTTCCTGTTAGGATTGCCTTGGGAATTGGCATGTCTGGCTCTCCATGGGGCTCTGAAAACTGTACCCTTACCAGCAAAGAAGGCAAAAAGGCTTCTTTCAAAAACTGCTGAGATCTGCAGTGCACCCTGAGGTATTAACAGAGGCAGGACTCGAGGATGGGTTGCATTTCAAGAATACATTAGAAACATAAGATCTAGTGATTTATTTCTCCCCAGTCCCCCAGCAGCAGCATTCCTAAATCACTTGTGTGCTTAAAATTCTTATCATTAGCCTGTATGTGGGATTGTTTTAAGGCACTGCTGTGCCTTTTGCTGCTTCCACGGTTATCAAACCTTGGAACAGAGGAGGATGTAGACATTAAATGCTGGCTCGTTGCTCCTCTTGGGAGAGGCTAAGGGCTACTCAGAGCCACTGCTAGTGCAGATCAGTGTGCAGAGGAGCTGTCACCAGCTTAATAAATTGACTAATGCTGCCTCCCTTTTGGCTTGGGAGGACTGGGATCTGGAGAATCATGCATCCAGACTGTGCCTAAAAGTTAATTTTGAGCCTGGGCCAGATAGTTAGCATTCAAGAAGCAGTACTTACTCACAAACTAAGAGTCTCACATGTTGTTCTGCCACTTTTTTACTAATATTGTGGATCTCATTAAAAGGTAAACCAATATCAACCCATGCTATTGACTTGACTGTGGTGTACCCTAAATTTAGAGCAGATGCCACAGTATGGTATTTGTCCTGTATCCTGGCCAATGTTTACTTTTAATGATGCCATCTGTGCTTCAGTGTTGCTCTCTTCCAAATGCTTTTAAAAAGGGTAAAAGAAATTCAAAATAGGGAACTGATAGTTAAAAATTATTTGTAAAGTGTTCAACATACTGGCTATTACTAAGGTGTGTGTGCAGAGTTGTTTAACTCAAGACAAGAAAAGAAACTGTAGATAATTAACTCTGGCAAGACGATAACAAAAAAAAAGTAGTCAACAGTAGGTTTTTGCTTTTAAACAAAAAAGGAAAACCACAAAACCTTCCTGTCCCAAATGGAATAAAAAAATCATTGCAAGAAAATCAATCACAAAAAGGGAATGCTTGGAAAGGACTCTAGACAGCTCAGAGGGGAGAGAGAGATGCACATTTTGGACCCCAGTGTGTAAGGACACAATCCTCTAGCTGAATGCATCCTTTAAGGAATCATCCTCTCAGTCAAGCAGCAGCTGTCAGTCTGGGGATGGTGCTGCTGTTTTAGCAAAGCATTGCTTGAACACTGGAGGGCAGATGGACCTTGCAGCTTTAGGATTTGGGGCAAGCAGCTCTAAAGACACTAGAGGATTGCTTCCATGTAATACCTCTGGGGAAAATAATGCATTTATACTCCCCCGTGTCACCCTGGATGTTATTCTGAATCCATTCTCTCCTTTGGCTGAGTTGAAGGAGTGGCCAGCAGGTAAAATGCTGCCAGTGCCTCTTCTCGTGCCCAAAGCACAAAGTTTGGCTGTCCAGGGCACTAATTGTTGTTGTGGTAATTACTCAATGAATCTCTTGCTGAACTTTATGTATGATGTTGGTTTATATCCTGCAGTTTTTTAATACTTTGTTCTAAAGCTGTAGCCAGATTTGGAAATGTGAGTTTGTGTATAGCATCATGCAAGTGTAAGCTCTTTTGGTTTTGAAATTATCCAGCATTGATTGAAATATCATGACTTTTCAGATGGATAATAAGTAATCAAACTGACCATTTTAGAAAAAGAAAGAACTCTTGAGAGGAAACATCTCCAGAGGCTTCTCCAGCTGCCTCTTCAAACTTTCAATGGTCCATAGAAACTGCAAATAGTACTTAAAACTGATACTTTTTGCAGGCACTGAAGGCATCCCATGAGCTGCGTTCCAGTAATGTTACACTGACAGGATGCTGATACAAATACAGAGTTACAGTGGGCCAGCACTGGACAATTCTTCAGCTTTTGTGCTTTTTCTTGGCTTTATAGGTGGTCTAGATCTACACTTAATGTGGGCAATTATGATATTTTGTCTCGTAGATCTTGACAGAAGGAAGAACAGGACAGGTGGGAAGACCAAAGAAAAAGGATTCTAATGGTTGCCAGCAAATTAGAAATGTATAAACAACTTAGCATTTGAAAACAGATATGTACTAAAGAAAAAGGGGTGTAAAATGCTAATCAAAGGTCTGGTGAGGAATGTCCTCAGCTGGTTACCCAGAAATATACTTTCAAGTTGTTTTTATTAGTTTGCTGGATGGAATGCACAACGGCAAGTTTTGAAACTGGGAAAAAAAGGAAATAATTCTTCTTTCTACAAATAATACTTCTCTGATCTGCTGTGCTCTACTAGACCTGGTTTTAAATGGAATTGAAGGACTGTGCACCTTGCACAAGCAAACCCTTTAGTGGCACAAGTTATACAGAAAAAAAGTGATCTGCGAGGGTATTGGGATCACTGCCACAAAGTCTCACTGTTGAGATGATGTTCGTATGAGAGCAAATTCCCTTGCTATATTTCCAAGATGACTTGCTTTGGCATGGCTGGTGTGCTCTTATGCAAAGAATTGTTGAATTGTCACTATTCTACTCTCAGCAGTTTTTCTTGAGAAGCTTTCATCGTCTGTACTCACTTATAAGGAGAATCTCTCAAAAACCAGAATTAAACATCCTTTTGCTTCTTATTACTGTCTTCTGATATTGACCTATTTGTTGTGCCAGTGGTTTTGTTGATCCTGCACACAGGGAGGTTAAATGACCCACTGTGGTCCCTTCCAGCCTTACCCATTCTGGGATTCTGTGAAATGCTTGAATATCCATGTAGAACAATATGTAATCCTCAGCACCTGGCTAAAGCTCACTTCAAATATTCTTGAGGTGGAGTTGGGCTCACAAGCTTTGGCCCTGTGAAATGTTAAATTGTACTATGCTGTGCTAGGAAATGGAAATTAGTGGAATTGATAACATTTAGAGAGGATATGGGATACCACCAGTGAGTGAGCATTTCTGTTGCCTGATCTGCTGTTAGCGGTGAAATAAAAGCTGCTGCTTGAACAGGAATGTACAGGAGGTCAGCAGATCCCATGTAGCTGCTGCTGATAGGCTCAGTGCTGCTGAAGTCAGTGATGGGGAAAAGTGAATTTGAGAAAGCCCCTGGCTCCTTTCCTGAGAATTTAGACAACCAAGTTGCTGCACCCTTGCTCAAGGCTGGCTGCGCATCAGGTGAAATCAGTGAAAAATTATTTCTTCAAGTTCCTGCTGAGAAACTACACTTTGCATGGCTCCCTGCTTCTTTCTGGGTCAGGAAAATGTGAACTAGATTTGATTAAACTTTGCTGGTGATATTTAAATCATGAAGTGTCATGTTAGATTCTGTGGGCAATGAGACTGGTGGGAATTTTCCCCTGAGAGAAGCCTGAGGCTCTCAAAACCAAGGGACTCTTGGCAGGACATCCAGTGCATGGCTCCACAGGCTTTTGTATTTCTTAAAAGCTAGTGAAAGAAATGAGCCTAGAAACAGCCTCAAGGACCCTGTCACTTAACAGAATTTGATTTGCCAGCCCATAAAGTGAGAAGTGTTGATCCTGGGTCCATATGTAAGGAAGGAGTTGAGCAGGGTGAGGGGACAGTGAGGGCTCAGCCCAGGTGATTTGGCTCTGGGCAGGACTGGGGGTGCTGGAGGTTGTATGCAAAGGCACTGCTGGTGGCCAGCGGTGAGGGAGCAATGAGTGTGCTTCCCATTAGCATCTGTTGTTACACAAGAACACAAATTACTCCTCTGACAAATGACATGGCTCCTCTGCCAACCACAAGTTTTGTTCTCAGTCAAAACTGAGACACTATGCTTTTTTTTTTTTTTCTCCTATGTAAAAAATTATAATTCCTGATTTTTCTTCACTACATGGTCATTTCTAGCCCTGGCTTTTAATGTGGAGGATGCTGTAGGACTGGCCAGGTAAAAGAAGACCTTATTTATAAGGGCCTCTTGTTTATCTTTGACTCTTTTGGGGAGGTCCTGATGGCCCAATGCAGGTTTTGTTTCAAGACTTGTGCAGTTCAGCCTGTCATCCATGATCTAAACAGAATGAATAGCGAGGTGAGGTAAATCACCTCTGATACCAAGTTCTTCAGGCAGTCACAAGTAAAGCTGTCAGCTTATAAAGGTACAGAAAGATCTCACAACAGTGACTGATAAAGTGAAGTCAAATACAAATAAATTTTCTGCTACTGACTGCTATCCTCTATCCTATTCCAAACAGGTCTTTTTCCTTCCCTCAGGAGCTGGTTCTGAAGAAAAGACACCAATAAAGTATTTTAGCATCTGTAACATCCAATTCACTTTGGTCTTGCAGCAAAGTTTCCTAGATCCTGCTCTTCTACTTGAGTGAGAAGGTCTCTCCAGGCCAGAAACTGGCAGCAAAACATCCACCAGCATGCTAACATCAAGTGTTATCAGCTGCCCTATCAGTCAGGTCATGTGCCTTCCCACAGGCTTTAAGGGCTGATATTTGCTGTGGCTTGAAATTCAACTTGTGCAAAGCTGTGGTTGATATCTCAGGACCATCATCTTGTGGGTGTTGCTGGGCCCAGTGTGAGGATGGAAAAGGTGGGGTCAGCCACAATTAGCTCTTTTCCAGAGGTAGTGCATTTAATGCTAGCCTTGGAAAGGGGAGGAGATGGGAGTTTGGCAGCACCGCTGGTTTTGATGATTGTGCTGCCTGTCCTACCACCACTGGCCGCTGTAGTTTGGGCAAATGCATGTTTCTGTTTGCAATTCAGGGGCTGCTGTGTCACTAAAGAGAGCTCCCAAGGTCTGAAACACGAGCCATGGTGTTTGTGTGCTCCTTTGTGTGCAGCTAAACCTTGGTGTGAATTGTGTGTGCAATGTTGTGTCGTGTTTTGGTTTTCTGCCTTCCTCAGTTGGTACCAGGATGTTCAGGATGTTGAAGTAGCATCAAATATATTTTTTGGTGCTAGAGCCTTGTCTCACTGCAGATTCTGCTAATGTCACTTTCTCTTGCTGATTGCTGTTGAGACTTCTGACCAGCTGCTGATAGACACAAATTTCTGCATGATTTGTTACAATGGCTGGACTTAATTCAGAGCAGAAATAGATCTCAAAGAATTGTTGTTTCTCCTTGTTCCTAGTAAAGTGTGTGTAGATCTTCAGATGCCCACGAGCACGTATGGCTGCTCAGTGAACAACATCCTGTTCTGATCCATCCTCTTCGCTATTGATCCCAAATTCTGTGGCTGCTGCTACTGTAGTATGTTTCCTCCCCGCTCCACCCACTCCAGGCTGCTGCTGGTGGTCTCCAGCTCCATCCTCCCTTCATCAAAGACCGAAATGTCCATGTTGCAGATGGTGTTGATAATAACAATTGTGTCTCCAACAGTGCTAATGGCCATGGGCTTCCTTTCACCCATCTCAAATGTTTGAAATCCTCTTCTAGCACCGACCACCCCTTTTTCAGGCAGCTCAGTGGGGTGGTTTTGGCTTCTGGCAGGAATACCAGCAGGCTTAGTGATGATGAAACAATCTTGATTGCAGTGCCTGGTGAGTTCCCTCTTCTCCCTCCCTCCTTGCTGCAAGCTGTGGAGCGAGATAGCAGCTGAGGCAAGGCCTTGAACTGTGGGCTCAGGAGAAGCCTATTGACCATGTTTACCCGTCCAGTGAAAATGTTTTGGAAAACTTTCAGTAAAGTTTTCTTTGAAAAATGAATGTATTTCTAGGCTTTTTGCATGCTACAGGGAAACCCCTGGAAATGAATGGAAACTTGAAAAATGCAGCCTTTTCCAAGTGAAGGTTACATCTTGATTCAGGAACAAACTTCCATTTTCATTCTTTTTTACCATTCTTCTGTTTCTCTGACCTTTTCAATCTCTCTAAAACACACTCTTTCTTTTTCCAGTGTGAGAGTAAGACTGGAAGGACAGCAAAAGTTGCTGGCTCTTTCAGGAACAGCAGCAAGTTTTGAAAGGATAAAACTGCTGCCATAAAAAAGGTCAATACAGCCTTCAAATCTCTGAATATTCCAGCTAAATCAATAAATGTGACATTCCTCTGGTTTGTGTCTGACTCAGTGTGCAGCACTATGAGGCCTTCCTTTGGGCAATATTTTCAGCCTCCTGAGCCATTATGGGAAAACATGAGCTAGTTCTTGGAGTTGTCTCGTAGAAAACTGGGCCAGGAGTCAGCTGATCAAGATCTTAATTTAGGCTTTTCCTCTGCTCTGCTTTGTGTTCATATGGATCATTTTCTTTCTATTCTTTTCCTCACCTCCTCAATCATGTCTAGTTTCATAGTCTCTGATCTACACTGATTTATTCTCTTGGGTGGATGCAGCCAACTGGGCAGGATATGCAGGTTTTGAGGTGGTACCAAGGTGCTATCACTGACCAAACAAGAATAACTTAAGAGTAAAATGCCCAAATCGCACTGAAAAAAAAATTGCCCCAAAACCCAGCCAAACAAACCATGTCACATTCTGATTTTCACAGTATCATGTCCCTGGTAAAGATTTTATGGGGCATATTTATGTCTTTTTGGAGAGGGGAGATTTATGATAATTAGGTAAGAGAAATACTATTTAGCTGTTTTGGCAGACTTGGAAACTGCTGAAAGTCAAGCACAACGGGTCCCAGTCTGAAGGAGGACTTAGATTTAAAAATGCATTCAGAAAGGTGCCCCCTTTATTTTGTTTAATCTGGGCACTACATTGCATTAAATGTGTGTTTTCTTAGTGACTTTTTTTTTTAATTAGCAAATAGGTTTCAAATGAAGAGATGTCTTCTGAATGTTGATGGTGGATGCCAACCTCAGTTTGAAATAATTGCACATTGAGAAAGAATGGGTTGTCTGTTCTGAACCACAAACTATTTAGAGGAAAAGTAGTAATAATGTATTCAGTATGCATTGCTGAGCCCAAAACTTCATACAATCAGTAAATATTCTGGTCAAGGTCTTTTTTACAGTGAGTTGAGTCAAGAAAAGTCTCCTTAGAGAGGAGTGGAAGGGAAGGTGGCATAAGGCAGAACACACAGGTCATGATGGGTTAAAACAAAGTGTTCTGGAGCATTCAGAGCAATTCTTTTCTTATTTGATGTGTGCAGTAATGCTCCGTGCCATCCACAATGTCATTTCCCAGGAAGCTGGGAGGTGAGGGAGAGGCTGGATAGAGTCAGAGACAGCATGGAGAGATGCCCATGTAAGTATTCATGCATACAAAGCTCTTGCTGCAGTCCTTGTGCTTACCTGGCCTGCAAAGCCCTTGAAATCTTTCTCCATGAGCTTCTAATTTTGTTCTTTTGCCTGAAATCTTCCCATCCAGCACACAAGGCATGAGCCTACAGGCCAAAATACCAGGCAGTGTGAGGAATGGAGTTTCTTGACCAGGATTCGTACTGTGTCTCTTTAGAGAGGAAGGTTGAGCATTAAACTGCTGTCCCTCCATGGCAGCTTTACTGGAGCTGTGAATTTCCCTGCTCCAGAGTACCAGGCTTCATGGGATTCCAGACTCATCTGTTACAACAAGCAAATGACCCTGATTTGAACTTCCTCCAAGCCTTCCCCTTGTTGCTCGAAAGCCTTTATTCCAGCCAACTGAGCAACAGTTCAGTCCCACCCCTTCTCCCTTAACCGCTGCTTCAGTCTCTGGAGACTCGCGTGTATCATATCAGATACAAGTATACATTCCATATCTTGAACCAAGCCTTGCTACTCCTGGTGTTTCTGGCAGAAGGAATTCTGGATTGGTGTGTGAAGGGTTGCCCAAGTTTTGCTGCTACTGGAGAAGGGATGCGCCAAGAGCTGCATTGTGAGCAAGGATTTCACAGCAAGGATGAGGAGTTTCCAGAGCCAGATGGCAGAGATTGCCCATCTCTGCAGGGTTTGCCTGGGAGACAAAATAAGGAGGGATTCCTGTTAACTCCCTTGGACATAAAGATTTAATAGAAGAAATAGTGCTGTTTCTGAGACTGCTCCCCCATCTTTCTGTGGTCATTGCCTTTGCTCCTGTTCTCATTTTGGGGGCTTTTTGAATGGTTTTTGTGGTCCCCAACAGTTGTTCATTTTGGCTCTTCCCATTACCCGCTACCATTGGTTTAGTCTTCATTTATGTGAGTCAAGGAAGGGGCTACACTTTAACTGAGCTATGTTCCTATTTCCTTCACAGCTTCCCCCAAAGTACACTGAGACACGAATATCTCCTTTCCCAAACGAGTATCTGGGTCTTTCCTCCCCTTTCTTTCTTTGGGAATCCTAACACTGGGCACGTCAATCAATCCCGTTTTAATCAGCATCAAACCCTGTTTGTTCTATTGGAAACGGCTTTTGCGTGAAGACATTACAGTGACAGGGTGGGAGTCTACTTAGACCTTTATTTTATTATGTCTTGCAAAATCTCTGATAACTGGAAAATGGGGAATCTCTGACTCCATTGTGAAACTGCATAAATTCAGAACTTAATGAATTGTAATTAGCGGCATTATAATGGGCTCCATATGTTAGTAAGTCATTTAGGAGGAAATACAGTTGTTTGCCATTCTGCACAGCACTGACAAATTAGGATTCAAACCATACAAGCCTCTGTCTTTCGCAGATCTCTTATACAATGTGTTTGTCAAGAATGTACGCATATGAAATGATGTACAAAGCAGGATGCATGGAACTCTCCTCTCTTGTTTCCATGTTGCCTCTTTGTATGTGAGGGAATTGAGGATGTGCATTCCTGGCTCTGTGTTGCAGGAGGTTCCAACCGTCTTGAGGCTTGGATAAAGGAGTGCTCAGGCTATAGGTTACCTTCTATATTTCAGTACATCCTGCACTTGGAAAATAACTACTTCCCAGGGAGAGAAGTATTGTCTAATAGATCTGGTTGTCATGCCTGAAGGTGCTGTATAAATGACAAAAAGACATATGTTTGTATAATCTTCATTACTTTTAACACGGCTCAATATAATTTCACAAAATGTTTCATTTATTTTTATTTCAAAGATTGTGACAGTTAGGATTTTGAAGTACAAGTTGCCATCTGCAATCAATTTATGATCTCTCCCTAGTGCAATTGTGGAAAAAAAAAAAAAAAGAAGAGGGGGAAAAAAAGAGAATTATTTGGAGTAAAAAGCATTGAAAAACAAGTAGAGTGGAGTAATAGCACATCTGTTTTCATAAGAAATCATGGAACCTGGACTTTTTTCAGTGTGGTATTTTACTACCACATGGCTTTAATCCTACATCTGGGCCTGTTGTTTTATGAAATATTTCCCACAGATGATGTCAATTATAATTTTTGTCCCGCTCGTCAATTTACGGACTTTTGGAATAAGACAAAATGAAACAACCAGAAAAAGAACAACTTATGTGGTCTACTCTCTGACAAAATTATAGCTGTGTGATACACTTCTAAAATCAATAACTCTGTTAATGATTAGCAGAAAACATTGCTTAGTTTATGAGCAGAGATGTGGCCCACACTCGCCAGATGTTTGGCTCTAAGTTGCATTCTTGTTTGCTGTGTATTTACCAGCAGATGTTCAGCAGTTTATTTAATACCTCTTGTATGAGCCAGTAGTAGGTCTAAGTCTGTGTGACATTTATAAGCCATCTGCCAGCAATACAGGTGGAATGCTTTTATGATTTCTCTCTTTTTTCCAGTGGTGATCTATCAGTGAAATCGTAGATAAGTCTTTATAGATTTATATAGCTATTAGGAAATAGAATCCTTGTCTTTGTAGGAAGACCCTAAAATGCATTCCTTAGCAGATGCCTTCTCAGCTAGTCTTTAATTATTATTTTTATACTTAACTTGCAGTGCTATATGAAAGATATGATGAAACTTTCCTCCTCAGAGATATTTGAGCTCTTTTTAAGTGAAGCCCCTCATTCAGGTATGAATGTTCTGAAGGCTTATGCTTGTTGGAGTCAGAATCTTTTTTGAATTGGCCTTTGAAAGCAAGGTAAAGATCCAGCTTGTGTTCCCAGCTTTCCCAGAGGTGAGTAGTATTTGAGTTTAGGGTTTACAATGAACTAGACTCAAATTGTTTCAATGCAAGGGCATGCACAAATTCCAATGCTGGTTTTAGTTGGAAATGCTCACGGGGTCTGATCCAAATCCTATTGAAGTGAAAGACTCTTGCTGACCTCAGTGGGCTTTGGATCAGGTCCATGGAAAAATGTTTCTATGAAAAGAATGCATTTACTGTGGCCCTGCTTCAGCAAGGTATTTGAGCATGCACACAGTGTTTCAGTATGTGCACGGTCCTGTTGGCACACACGTGGTCATTGTTATCAAAGGCTCATGTCACTCCTTGAATGGCCATCAAGAACCTCCATTGTGTCCAGCTTGGGTTAAGATTCTTTTCCCTGGTAGGACCAGGGGTCAAGAGGTTTAGTCCCCAAGCTCTGCAGAGCTTTGGAAATCTGCTCTCTGTAAGGGAAATCCATGCAAAATCTTGTATTCCTGGCTCGAGGCTACCCTGACTGGTTCTCCAGAAGCCTAGCTGGAGTGGTTAATAGGCTGTTTTCTTGCTTTTAAGGGCATGTTGGACCAGATTGTACTTCAAGAAGTCCCCTGGGAGAGATGCTCAAAGAAGTACAGCTGGGCAACTGCAGATACAAAAGATAACCGAGGCTAAAGCCACCAATAAACTGCAGAATCCCACCTCAGATTACATCAGCACATGGATTTAGTTTCTAGATTGTTCATTAATATTGTTTGGGTATGTACATGCTCCTCCTGAGTGTTTGCCACAATATCTAAACTGATACATAAGGAACTACTTTGGTAGCGAGTTAAAAAATGTTTATTGCTCTATTAGAGGAAGAAATATCAAAAGTAGAGGAGTAATATGGACAAGAGGGAGAAATAGAGTAGCTGTTCCAAAGTATATGGTAATTAGAACAGTCAGTGAAGTTATCAGTGCTGCTGCATATTCTGGCTGTGGGAGGTGTTGCAGTGTTGTCTGGACTTGGTTTCTTTCCTTGTCTTTACCCTCTTTGTGCCAGCCCCACTCAACCCTAAATCAGTCCGGTTGGAAATTCAAGTATTCCTTCTCAATAAATAGTCTAAGGTTAGTAGAAACCAGCTGCTGGAGGTGGGAAGAGTGTGATGTGTGAAAATAATGCTGAGATACTTCTTTACTGGTTCTAGTTGAAGGGGTCAGCTCTGTCAGTTAATTAGTTTCCACTATAGTGAACACACAAACTTTATGAAGCTTCCAGCCTCTGCTCTCAGTTCAGTTCTGTGACAAGTGTGACCCTGCAAGTATATAAGGGTTTATAGCAGCAGTGCTTTTGTCTCTCTGTGCTGCACCAAGACTTGCACGAGAGCCTGGTTGTGTTCCTTCAAGAGAAAGGATTCACTGTACTAATTGTCAGGCAGGCTCTCAAAAATGAGCCTCAACCTAAGCATGGAGCTTCTAGATCTCAGTTCACTGAGCTGTCACAGCTGGATCTGAGGTGCCTTGAACGTTCTGTAGAAGTTTACATGTGAAGGGATGCTGGGATGGTTCTGGTTTGTTGATGTGCAGAATGGCTGGTCAAAGTCAGACAGCTTCAGCCTGGGGTGAAGGTGAAGTTTCATAACAGTAATGTAAGTCAGCCCTGGAACAGATTAAGAAAAGTGAAAAAAGAATTTAAAAATTGTTTTATCAGCACTTAAGGTCCTCAGAGTGAGATTGAGGACTTGATTCCGTTTCTTGCAGACAGAAAATCTCCAAGGTGCTTAAAAGCCAAGGTCTCAGAGGCATCTGACTGCGGCTGTTCTGAAATAGGAGTGGGGGTACTCATGTCCTTCTGGAAGAGCCACCAAATGAGATTCCACCCATCTCCCTGGGCAGCACCCAAAATACCCCTAAATATCATGCAACAGAAGCAAACTCAACATGTCTGTCTGAAGGATACTGGTGCTGTAATCTGGCTGCAGAGAAAAATTATTTGGGATGTGGTGTTATCCATTCCCTTCTTGGGGAGAACAGGAAAAGCTGTACTGGTTTCAGGGCGTTCCTAACCCGTTTTAAATGGAATGCTGTAACCAAATCTCATGTTTCAGGGTTTCAGCCTGCAGGACTTGGGAAGGATTTATTGTTTGCTTTCCTCTGAGGCACCAGATTTTTCCCAGCTGGAGACATGACACTGGAGGTAGGCCAGTGCTTGGACGTGGTACTTAAAATCCTCTTTTTGCAGAGGACTGACTGGTCAAACTGATTTGATTAGCAGATTCGGGAAGAAATTTTGTTCTGCATCACTTGGTAAGGCCCAGAACCAGGACAAGGCCTTTTGGTTGGAAAGCCAAAGCAGAGAAAGCCCTGGGATGTGGCAACTTGAAGGGAAAGCAGCTGAGCCCGCAGACAAAAGGTCTCAGTGGTAGATGGGACTTCAAAGGGAGATGCTCAAATCCATCCAAACTGAGAGTTCATTAAGGTGCCTGCCAGCCCTCTCCCCTCTCTGCCCCTGGCAAGGGAGCAAGATTGGGCTTCACTTAGAGTCCAAGGAATGGTTTTGTCACACTAAAATTAACAACTCACAGAGGGCATTTCCCTCGGAGAGCCTTGCAGCCCTTGGATGCCCAAGGTTATACTGCCTGGTTTTCCTGCTGCTCCATAAATGCTTGTTCCCCTTCCTTCTCTGGGGATCACACCTCTTGGAGCTTGCTAGGCAGTGGTGTGAAGAAGCAAGAGTCTCATCAAAGCTGTGAATTCATCTTTTACACCCAAAAGCAACCCTGGGATGCCCTGAGTTCTGCTGTCAACTTTGTGTGCTACAAGGTAAAGCCAGGCTGGTGTTTCCTTAACTCAAAAAGCCGTTTAGTCACTAATTCTCAAAGAATCAGTGCCTTGTGAGATGCCTCTTAGCAGCCCAGATTGCTGTCAAAGCCTGCAGGATTGGGGTGTTCATTTCAAATCCCCACAGAAACGGAGTGCCCAAGTCTTCCTTCTAGAAAACTTTGGAAGTCTGGCTGCTGTAGCTAACTGCACTCAAGCTGCATGGGAGTCTGCAAAAATGCTCAACAGCAGGATCTGTTCAACCAACTGAAACAAAATAGCTGTCCTGAAACTGCCTGTTGACAGAAATCACAGGTTTTCAATTAAGCTTACCTTGAAAAAGGGGTTTGCTTTCCAGGGAAACCTTTTTCTTGAGACCTTTCTTGAAAACCAAAATGTTTCCATCTGTATAATCTGAAAGGGTAGTGTGGGAATTTGCTGGTATTCTTCAGCCTCAGATCCCCATTCATTTCTCTAATGTGTGTCCCACCAGGAATTAGGAAATACAACTTCAGTGATGCAGCAGCTTTCATCTGGAAAAAGCGAAATCAGCTGTATCATGGGGTATAAAGGGAAATGAGAGCATGAGATCTGGAATTCCATTTCCCAGGACACCATGCAGTAGCATTTCCTAATGGAAATATTTTGAGTTTTGGTTGAAATATTTTGGTATTTGAGTTTCGGCCAAAAAATTGAGATTTTTCCTTTGAAAAATTGAGATGAAAACTAATATGTATTTCCACTGAAGTTTTGCCCAGGAAAAATCACTTTCCAACCAGCTCTACAGAAGATCACATTTTTTTGACCATTTAAGCAGCTGTTAGAGTATTAAGATGGATGCTAAAGGCAAGAAAAATAATTGCAAAGGCAGTCCATCAAAAAACAATGGGGGCCAAATTTTTTTAGAGCAGCACTTCAGCTGTGGCAGTGAATTGTGTGAATAAATGTGCCTCTGAAGGATGAAATTGTGCAGGAGATGTTATAAGGCTTGGCTGCTTTTTCCGTTCTGTATATGCTACTGTTTGTCCTTGGTCCGTGTCGGGGTACATGCAACGCTTCAGTAAAGCTGGGTTTGGAAAATGCTGATGGGAATGTGGGCTGCCTTCTGGAGTACTTCCTCCATCCCTCCTTCCTCTTACCATTGCCAGCTACAGAAAAGAGGGCATCAGGGGGTTCAAGTCTGACAGGACAATTGCAATTTTTACTTTATCAGGAGATGTATCTGGCTGTTTAGAGTATCAACAGCTTGGCATGGCTGTTGTTTTTCTCAGTGGGTGCTTTGGAGCTTTGAGTGTCAGTCAAATACATGTTGGGATAGGCAAGTGGAACAAAGCCTAAATACGAACATCCCTCCCTGCTTTGCTGTTGGAGTCGATTAATGACTGCCAGAAGGGCACTCAGTGATGAGAGGGAGTGACCCACCCAGGACTTAGGCAGGGTACAGAAGTTACACAGTGATCCCTCCAATATGACTTGAGTTGCTCGGTGTTTCTCCCTGCACTCTGCTCAGGTGAGAGCCAAGCCAGCGGTGCCTGTGTGTGTCACTGCTCTGATGGACCACACTGTTGTCCTGTTTTTTGCTAAGCCTTCTGTTTTAGCCTTGGAGTCAGAGATTTTCACACACTTTCATGTAAATAATGGCCAATGTTTATTTATCCGTCTTTTCTGTTTTTCATTCCTTTTGTGATAAGAGAAAGCTTGATGAGCATCCTTTTTCTCCAGTGAGATTGAGGAGGAAGTGACATGTCCTCCAATCTCTTGTGGAATTGAGAACCCTATAAAGTATCAGAAATGTAAATAAAGTTTCTCCCTTTTCCCTCTTTCTGATGAACCTAGCAGGTGTGAGAGTGTCCTGTATTGTGCCTTTACCAGCACACCACTCGGGTGTGCTTCACACACCAACAGCTCACACTCCCCAGGAGCAGAGCTTCTGCTGGGGCAAGAGTAGAAGGTGCAGGAAAAGGTGATTGAAAAGAAGATTCTTCGAGGGGAAAAGGTTTACAAAGAGCTTATCTTTGTGGGATATTTGAGTGGAATTATAGTTATATAACTTGTGCAGATGCAAGTCCTTGTGTGTGTGGCTTTGTTCCAGAGTAAGTCTTTCTCTACTCAAGGCATATCCCCAGCATACAAGGAAACTCACTAATTTTTCAAAGTGTTAATGATCTATTGTGGCCATGCCATTGATAATTACAGTCTTTGTAATTCCTGACACAAGGTCAAAGCTATCCTTAAGGCATCCTGCCACAAAGCCTGTTGCAAGGATACTCCTTTTTGAAGACAGTTGTTGTTGTGGTGGGTTTTTTTACCTGACATATCAACAGCAGTTCATCCTGAGTGAACTGCTGCTCAGGAAGAGGAAATTGTGTCCATCCAGGTGTGCAAAGGCACAAATGTGGTCTGGCCACTCCCTGCACTGTGACATCTACTCCTGAGAAAGAGTCTAAATCTTTTTTAACATGGCAGGACTCTTGCCTTTGGTTTTAAATATTTCCTTCGTGAGGTGTAGAACCATCACCAGGTGGGTAGAAAAGCTCTGAAATTCCACTAAAGGGTTAAAATAGCCACCTGTGCTCTACAGCCATGTTAAATCACCAGTTCTATCCCAAGCTCAAATCAAATCATTTACAGTGATTTACCCTCTAAAGTACCCCAGCTTGCTGTCTGCTTCACCAAACATCTTAGATGATCTCTTTTTTTAACTGCTGCAAGTGGTTGTCAGATATATCCTAACAACCTGTGCTGTGGATTTGCTGCAGGAATTCAGCAGATATTACAAATACTATGATACTATTTGTGGGTTGTAAACTCATTTCCTGCCTGGACTTCAAATCACAGAATGGTTTGGGCTGGAACAGACATTAGAGACCCTTTTTTTTCCAACTGCCCTGCTGTGGGCAGGAAGAGCTTTCACTAGCCCAGGTTGCTCAAAGCCCTATCCAACCTGGCCTTGAACACTGCCAGGGATGGGGCATCCACATTTTATCTGTATAATCTGTTCCAGGGCCTCACCACCCTCACAGTAAAGAATTTCTTCCTGTTACCTACTCTAAATCTTCCCTATGTCTGTTTGAATCCATCCCCCTTTGTCCTGTCATTCCAGGCCCTTGTGAAAAGTCCCTCTCCTGCTCTCTTGTAGCCCCCTTTGGGTACTGGCAGGTGCTGGAAAGTCTCCCCAGAACCTTTCCTTCTCTGGGCTGAACAACCCCAGCTCTCTCAGCCTGTCCTTACAGAAGAGGGACACCAGTTTTTTCAATTATTTTGTGCTTTGTTTTCTTAGAATAGTGACTTACTGGGCACAGCTAGTTGAAGTTGGAGGTAGAATTCTTGCAAAGGAGAAAGATCCTGGAGATAATCTGAGTAACAGCATCAGACTTACCCTGTGATCATTTAGAAATGGCACTGAACATGTGAGTGTTTGTAACCCCAGCATTTGAGCCCCATTTCAAAGGCAGCTTCTCCATCAGTGCCGTGCCTTCAAAGCCTGGAACACATGAGAGTCACTGATGGTGATATGTGATATTGCAAGTGAACTTCTGCTACTATGAGTGACTCAGTGCCACAGAGCAGAGAGTTTTTATTGAAAAAGCTTTACTACTAAGTACAGGCACTGCTCCAGATGCCTCTGAGACATTATTTAGACAGAACTCATCATTCACCTCTTGGAATTAATTTGTGGATGAAAATTTAATTACAGCAGTGCATTTGTAACTTTTTGTTCTTTTCCCATTAGGACATGAGGAAAATGTAGAGTCGGTAATAGCTGGATGCCACAGCTTTACCCAGATCATAGCTCCTCTGGGGCACTGCTTTGTGCTTCCAAAACAGAGCACAGCATTGCTGCGTTCCTGTCTGCACATAGATACACAGCAGTGTCAGTGTAAGCTGTGGCAGCCTGAGCAAGTTTTGTGGCTTTAATGCTCTCTGTGATCTTCCTTCTGCTCTGATTGCCCTGTTCCTACTTAGTATCACTGAAAGTACCTTTTGCTTTTAGTGTCTTTCAGCTCCTCCTCACTAATCAAGATCAAGCTGCTTCTGTTTGCCCTTGTTGCCTTCCCTGGACACTGTGCTCTTGGGAAAGGTACAGCAGACGTTACAAAAGATGTCAGGATGCCTTAAATCCCCCTGTGGGTAATCTTACAGTAGAACTTTGAGGGAACCAGAAGCCTCTTTATCCTCACCTTCCAAGTTTAGGATTTAGCAAACTGCATCTGTGGTTCCTACCATTTCCCTTGCTGTTTTATCCAGTCTTCCAGCACCTTACCCTGTTTACCCTGTTTCTGAACAGACTTTCTTTTCCCCTGCTTGCTATTCCTGAATACGTTCAATGTTAATTTTCCAGTCATATGAGTTATTCCATTATATGTTATGCCAACAAACCTATAATTTTGATTATGTATTGATGCTTTCAGTTCCTCCTTTTCATTTCCTATACTACTTGCCTGAACATGCACACATCAGCAAATCGACTCTCCATTTCCTTTCTGTCCCTTGTCTAACCCTGTTATCACTACCCACATTCCCTTCCCGAGGGTTAGGCTTTTTTCCAGGTCACCATGTTCTCCCTGGTCGCCCTGACATTACTTCAGCAGTCAGGCATACAGGCACAACCCCAATCCAGGCAATCTCTTCTCAGAAATACTCAGTGAACTGGTTTTGTCTGATAGTTCTTTCCACCCACTGAAGAGTCTGAGAAAGAAAATGGAATTGAGGAATGAGCCGGAGAGTTTAAGAAAAATCATTGAGGTGGGTGGGAAACTCTAGTTCTGTGTTAACCACTGTTTGTGATTTGTTGGGGAGCTGCTGTGTTTAGGCTGAGTTATTGGAGTGCCATAGTGAGAGTCCCATTGCCTCTGTCAAGCAGGTCTAGGAGGTTTTATGGTCTGTCTTGCTCCGAAATTATTGCAAGTGACATAGAACCCCTTGAAATGGAGCATTTGCTGGAGGAGCAGTGCTAATGACATGGGTGGTCTGCGGATTACTAAAGTGACTTTGAGTCATTTTATTTTTCCCTTTTATATCTACCTGTGTGGCCCTACAGGAAGGAGAATAATGAGGGAAGCACTCATTAAATGTGGAAAAGGGATCTAGTTACCCATTTTCAGGTGTGTCGACATGCGTAGATCCTGTATGGAAAAGTCAATTTATAAATGAAGGGAAAAATATGTTAAATGTGAAAGTTTGAAATTCTGCAAGCTTTGCACCTGCCTTGCAATGTGACACGTGACAGGCAAAGAGGGGAAAATTGGCTGAATGATGCCAGTAAAACACTTAAAACCTAAAATAGTAGTGAGAATTTTCATACAGCAACAATCCTTGTACTTGTAGCAGGCCTGAGGGGTTTTCTAACTGCTGGGGGAATGGGGCCTTTCAAACCAAGGGGTTTCCATGCATCAAATCTGTGCGTGACCTCTGCTACTGTGGTGGAGAAACTCGGGATAGCATTGCTGACATTCCTGCACAGGCATCCTGGTGTGGGAGTGCCAGGGCCTTGCTCTCCCTGCTGCCAGGAGCTCTGGGAGCAGTGATGTGACTTCTCCAAGCTGAGCAATGCAGGTGTTGGGAGTTCCTCACTCAGCTGAGGCACCACCCTGCCCCACTGCCCCCCCTCCTGCTCCCTGTGTGCCCGGGATGGATGTGGGGCTGGGTTGCTCACAATGGCCTGAGTGCTGCCTTGTTCAACGGCCCCTCCAAAGCTGTCACTGTCACCCACGTGCACTTCGTTCATGCTGGGACCTAAAAGTGAAGATAAGAGATATTTTTCAAGTCATGGCTGGTAACAAATGTGCAGCATCCCCNACTCAGCTGAGGCACCACCCTGCCCCACTGCCCCCCCTCCTGCTCCCTGTGTGCCCGGGATGGATGTGGGGCTGGGTTGCTCACAATGGCCTGAGTGCTGCCTTGTTCAACGGCCCCTCCAAAGCTGTCACTGTCACCCACGTGCACTTCGTTCATGCTGGGACCTAAAAGTCAAGATAAGAGATATTTTTCAAGTCATGGCTGGTAACAAATGTGCAGCATCCCCCATGTGATACCTATTCCAGTCCATATACAATTTTTTCCACGTTTTTCATATAGTTTTCACTGCAAGAATATTAATGTAGCTACGTTTTATGAGTCCACCTGCACCATCTGTCCCTTTTGAAGCTCCTATTTACCTCACTGGTGCAGGATCAGGCACCCTCTGTGAAGACTAGGCTGGCTCCAGTTTCTATTACATGGCTGTCTCTGCATGGAAAAGCAGCAGCAGGTAACACAATAAGCAAGCACATGGTAGGAAAATTGTCCAGTGCACAAAAGAGATCCTGGATGACATTAAACAAATGGCCCAAAGTAGCTTTAGAAATGGTTTCATGCATCTCAGGCTGTTAGCTGGTTTATGTTTCCTGTCTGGAATGAAGAGAGAGACAGGGCAAGAGTCAGGCCTTGTTTATGCTCATGTGTTTATTGTATCAGAGACATTTAAGTAGGAGGATATGACAGGTTTTCAAGGGGACAAGGTATGACTCAAATCCAGGTGCAGCTTATTTTCCATGAAATGCATCACTTGCCTATTAGACATAGATTTACCAGCGGCCAAAACAAATCTTGGCAAACTTGGCATTCTTCTTGCCATAAATGAATGGCATCCCAGCTTGTTATTGTTCTTGTACAAATATAGCAGGTGTTGCTGATTTCTGCTTGATAACCTGCTGTTTAAAGGGAATTATTTAACTTTAACGTACAGATAAGTGGGCTGCTAAACCAAATTCATCCCAGGTGTAACTGCAACCATTTTTTTTTGTTCCTAAACTAGATTCTTATCCTAAATCTTATTTATTAGAACTGGACAGATGTTGCTGTGTTCTTCCTAAAATAATGGGTTTTGAGGTGTGTTTGCTTCAAGGAGTTAAGGCTTTTTTCTTTTTTTTTTTCCTTCTCCAGTCCTTGTGATGCCTCCCTATTCGTGCATCTGTCAGAACTTCACATTCTTTGAAAAATAGACATTGTGCTGTGGACATGCCAGGAATCCGGGACACGAATGGGATTTCAGCCTGGAAATGCTCCTGTACTGTCTAAGGTAAAAGAAAGCTTGCTGGAAGAACTTGAAGGAATTCATTTCGATCATAAATATGTTTTAGAAATCAGTGTCCACTGAGAGATTAGATTAACATGGATTGTTTTAAGAAGCACCCAAGCTAAAATAATGTTGTGAAACCTAAGCCAATGAACAGCTGTCTATAGACCTTACTGGTCTTTAAATTTTTTTGGTGGGTGGTGGGGAAATGAAACAAACATAGATACTGGTAATTAAATCCAAGGGAATGGTATTTCCAGGTAGCCTGCCAGCATTGGGTGCTACATGCAACGCAGCAGATAAGATCTTCTACACTGTTTAAAGATATTTGAACACTCCCAACATTTTTGCATGTTTCCAAAGAGAGAAATACCACAGACCTGAGGTTACGGGTGTCTGTGCTGGGTTTGATGGGAGGGAACAGATTCGTGCAGCCACCCCATGGCACTGAATCATTATTTCCAGAAATGCTGCCTCCTGAGTCAGTCAGTAATTTGGGGGTATCCACAAGTCCATGCCTGTAGGTGGGTATGTAAGTACCCACTCACATCCACTGTAAATAGAACTGCCTGAGCTACTGTGCAGCCACCCTGTAGGAGCTTAAGGGTTAATGTTGCCCCAGTGGGCCTTTGGTTATGCTAAAAACTGCTCCCCAATTACTCTGTGGAAGGGGACAGCTTGCCTAACTTACCCTTTTATAATCTGGATTCTGGTAATGGTTTTACAATTATTTCAAGCTCCATCTCTGACATGATTCATCCAAACTGTGTGCAGCAGAGCCCCACTTGGTGTTCCTGGATTTTGTATCTCTTGGTTTGGTTCTGACTGATCACTGGTCTTTCCCATAAAAGAGTTTTGGGAGGGTTTTTTTTCCCAGAAAAAGATGAAAGTGGAAGGGATGTGTCTCTCAGTGCAGCTTTGTGAATGAAGATATGCCACTTCTGCTGGCTGCTAAATCAGTTTTATTGTTGTATGGGCTTTAAAATACATACAGCATAAGGGAGACTTGAACTGTTTGTTTTTAAGGGTTATTTGTTGCTGTAGACTTCAGCTGGTATGGTGGCCTCTCATGCTTGATGCTACCTTTTTATGAAATTGAGACTGGTTCCTGGACTCCAGAGCTTCACAAACAGCAGCCAAGAGAGGCTCTATTGAAATGCACCGTAAGCCTCAGTTTAGAAATACAAAGTCTTAGAACACAAAGCAAGTGGCCAATAGGTGACACAGAGAATCTGGCAGAAGCAGGAACGATCTGATTTTAGAAATGAGAGAAAAGTCAGCCATTTACTTTAAGCATGAAACCTCTGACAATTTATGCTCTGAGTCAGTAGTTTGGCACTTATTGATAAAACATTATTGCTCTGGTGAACTTCTAATAGGCCAACAAAAAGAGCCTTGAGGCAAATATATCCAGCCATGCTGGATATGCAAACATAAAGCCAGTCAATGAAGCAGAAAGCTTTTATTTCTTTATTGAAATGTGTTGGTTTGGTGGTGTTTCTTGGGGGTTTTGCATGTGTGTCTTATTTATTTTCATTTATCCCCAAGCAGCCCACAGTATACCTGATCCTAAGGCCTTGGTTTCACTCAGGGGTTTGTTGCATTGTGCTGTGTTTACGGGTGGAGCATTTCAGTGCCTCCTGTACTATCAGTGATATCCCATGGGATCTCTTCAGGGGAATGATGTGTGCCTTTGAATTCTACTGCGTGCCAAGTGACTAGCTAGGACTTTAAAACTTGTCTCTAATCTCTAATTTATCCCTCTGCGTTCCTTATATCATTTAATCCCCTTAGGACAGTGGAGAGTGAAGGAAAAGGTATTTAGATGGTGGCTCTGTTGCCTTAGCTCGTTCTCGGTGTGACCTTTTAGAACAGAAATTCAAACCCTGTCTTTGTAATTGGCCTGGGAGATGTTTGTGATCCTGTAGGGATCTTAAGCTGCTCCCAGATGGGAGCTTCCCACCCAGAGGCAGCTCTGGGGGTGACATTTGTAGCTTTTCAGAAGAGCTGCTTCCAGGCCCAGACACCCAACAAAGTCAGCTTGAATTGAAGCATAACCAAGTGGGTTGGGTGTCACTATGAAACGGCCTGACAATTCAGTTCTGGCAAAGCTCTTTTCTTCTCCTGTGTGACTGATTTGTCTGTTTTCCCCTACTTTCCTTGCCAATTTATAATGGCTTCACTAATATCTTTCCTTTCGTTGCCCCCTACTGTGAAGTCAATTAAATTCGTCTTAACTCTTCTTCTTTCTCCTGGTCACCTTTTTTCCCTGCGTTTCCTTTCATTGGTGATATCCCCACCCCCTTATCTAAAGACTGAGCTATCGAGGCTGCTCTCAGATGCTCTGCTGACTTAGTAAATGCAGGTGTAGAAACTAAAGCCATCTCTCTCTTTGCTGGGTCATTCTTTGAGATCTACAATTCCCTTGGAGACAGCTGTTGTCCTCTTCTGTGCCTTTAATCCAGTTGCTTCTTGCTCTGGGAGCTGCCTTTGTCAGACAGGACTCTTGGGGGTTTTTTTGCATGAACTCAGTGTTCATGTTGCAAAATATGTTTCCATGAGACTGACTGTGCAGCTGGCAAATAATAGCTGAGTCCAGCCGGGAGGAAACCCATTTGTCACCGTTTCATCATCAGTCCCCATTGTGTTGCCATCAGACAATCCCATTCATCAAGACAAGTTCCAAAGTGCTGGTGTTTACCAGGGACACTGCACAAATTCCATCTCGGGAGATGTTAAGTCCTCCCTCTGCGGTTTCTAGCATTGTTCTTTATTTCTGTTTACAAGGATGTCTAAAAAGACTACCTGAGGTCAGCAGCCTGTTTGCAGGTGATGTTTGATCCCTGAATGGAGTGCTGGCAACAGGGGAAGAACCTGGGACCTTTTCCTGGCAGCCTGTTCAGCCTAAGTGGGAATAGGTGGCTTTTATTTACTGACACGAAATAGAGTGGGAGCTTGCCAGTGCCATCCTCTACATGTTGCCCACTGCACCTGCCAAATACCTTGTGCTCAGAGGAGCTGCTCTTCGTGGCTCCCATAACCTTTGTGGAAACATGGGGAAAAGTGTGAAAAGAGAAAAAGATGTCTTTGTGCTTATCAGGGTGACAGCAGAGCTGGGACTGGACCCTAAGTCCTTCTCTTCAGTGCCCTGTCACCTCCTGAAAACTTTCTTCTGAGGCTGAGTTCTTACTTGCCAATGGCCTGATATCTCCAGAAGACAGATTCTCTGAAGGCCAGGAGGCACTTCTGTGGTCAGGCAGACAACCTGCAAAGCTCAGAGCATAGGAGTGGATCCTGCAGACGGGGAGAGAGCACTCGGGATCAGGTGGCTGAGTGAGACCCAGTGCTTAATGCCAAGGGTGAGCTCAGGGGGGCTGGTGGCTACTGCAGTGTCTGTCCCACTACCCCGAGGAGCTGGCCCTGCAGCCAGGGCAGGGCTTGGCACTGGGTTGTGACCAGAAGTGGTTTTGTTGACACCAGCTGAGTTTTTGTTCTTGCAAGCTTTGCTTGTTTTGATTGGAGGCTTTTTCAGCCAGCTTTCCACCATTTCTGGGCTAGCAATCAGAAGTTGCCTGCCATGGAGCGGTTCAAAAATGCTGAGAACTGGTTGAAAAAACTTTTACTAAGATGGCAACAGTGGGCATAGGAGAAAGACAGGACATTAAAAAATTAGGTAAGAAATCTGAAGGCTTTCAATTTTGGATGACCTGAAGAATGCAGGTAGAAGAGAGAGGCTGGAGAGTCCAGAACAAAGCCAAAATGTGCTGAGATGGGAGGGTTTATTTGGATATCGAAGCAAAGATTGGTGAAAGATGGAGGGTTATTTGGGACCACTGCTGTGGGGACTGTGTCTTGGAGGCACTGAATTAAGGGGTTTCTGGACAGGGTGTTTAGTGGGGTTGTGTTCCTAACAGTAAGCAAGCGGATGCCGTTAATCAGAACAATATGGGGCAGGCAAGTGCCCGTCACACTGGGGGGGGACATTTTTCCTTCCCTTCCCTTCCCCCCTCTCCTCTCCCTCCCCAGCATGGATATCATGTGCTATAGGGGGGCTCGGTGGTTTGCAATCAGCCAGGATAGGTTGCGTTAATTAGGAAACCTGCAAAGAAGTGTTCTGCATCCCCCAGAAATCACGGAAAGGGTTAGTGCTCCACCAGGAAGCTGACAGCACCGCAGTGGACCACAATTAAGACTTTAAAATATGTAACAGCATTTTTATGACATCAAAGTACTGTTGCTGCACAAGGCAGTGTTTACGAAAAGCTCCCTGCTCTTCACCCTACAATCACGATGTACATATTGGCAATAAGGAAGTCAGCAATAGCTATTTACTGCTCTCCTGCAGCTGTGGACTTATAACTTAGGTCCCTAATTAAGTAGAAGCAGGGCTAACCACGAAGCACACCACAGTGCCTTAAAATGGCTTTCATACTGCGGAAATCTGGTGTTTGGTTACTCCAGAGAGTGGGTTTTTTTCCCCTTGAAAACTGTATTTGCACATTCAGAAATAATTATCTGGAGATGAAAAAAAGAAAAGCTGTCTTGATGCACCAGGAGATCTAAAGAGCCTTTCAAGGAAAGCATTTCAAATAAAAAAAATAAAAAATAATCCGGCTCTATATGGGAGATATTGACACCAACCCCATCTTTGTCACAGAATGTGAGTGATTGTTAGCAAAGAAACTGGTCATGCTGCACAAAGGAGATCGCAGCGTGTGTGTAAATCTGCATAACCTAATTGACTATCTTGGGAACGTGATCTTCAGCTGTAAAACCCCGCTTTTGACAAAACAATAAAGTTAAAAAGGAATGTCCCATCATTATGTTCCTTAAATGTCACAGGAACTGCAGTAAGTGCATCTTGGCAGAGGCGAGCCTACATCATTAGTTCCTCTCCTGGTTGCTTTTCGGTTTTTTGTTCCACATGGCCTGACTTGACAGGACAACAAATAGGCCTTTGCATCTGTACACATTTATTAGTGGATTTTATCGCTGGACATCAAGGAAATTGAGTCTCATCTAAAGGTTTATGACTGTACACATCTGTGGATTTTACTACCCTTCTTTTCAAACAAACAAACAACAGCAGCAGAAAATAATTTTTGGAAAGTACAGTTTAAGATTTAATAATCATTTGATGTTCTGAGAAGTCCTTGGCTGTTTGTCCAAATATTTGCTGAACGTTTGTTGAGAACTTTAGTTATTGGGAGCTGGGGGTGGGTAGGGAGCTGGAGGGGAGGGGGGGGGGTAGGCGTGCTTCTGCCTTGCATGAAAAGGTGATTTTGTGTAATCACAGCCTCCTCCTGCTCCCAGCATAGCTGGATTTTGTTAGATCCTGTCTCGAGATGACTTATCATTGGGAATAAGCCTTTTGTACACACAGCAGTCCTGTCTCGAGCTGATAACGTGCAGAGGAATCCTGGGGGTCAGACCAGGGCACAGCACTGCCCTGTGCTGCCTTTGCTCTGCTTGTTAATAAGTGAGATTTTAATTCAGCTGATTGGTAAGAGAGAGCCTGAAATCTAAGCTAAAGCAAGGCCTGCACAGTCTGCAAGCCTTGCTCATTTAAATTCCCCATGAAATTAGTGGGATAAAGAATTTGTTCAAGATTTCCTCAAAGTGTTGCACAGTTCCTTCACACCTGACCATAGTCTGAGCTGTCACATTTAAAGAGAAAAATATAAAAAATCAGAACCCTGAAGAAGATTTTGGAAGCAGCAGCTGGGTGTAAATTGAAACAGGGCATGCCTAAGATTAGAAAGAGGCTCAGACAATAATTTGGAGAGAATTGTTTTTTCTTAATGCTGTGTTTATGCACAAACTAAAAATGACAGCTTATGTGCCAACACTCTGAAGTATTTTGCTGAAAATAATTTGAGGTTCATACCTGCTAGTGTGTTTCACTGGAAGAGAACTCTCCAAGGTAAAACTGAGGTCTGAAGTTAATGGAGCTTGTTTTGATGGATTACACTTTGTTCATGAATATTTTACTAACTCACATAAGGGAGAACTGGAAGCTGATCTTTAAATCAGCTTTTTCAGCCTGGGCAGCTGGATGGAGGAGAATTTTTCCCTAACAGGAGAGTCTTACTCTCAGCCTTATACCAAGGATGTTGTTTCATGAAAACATCTTCAACCTACTTTATTTCAACCTGAAGTGTTTCAGGGGAATTAAGTTTTTAGATGGAGAGTCTGACTGGCACTAAGAGCCTGAAAAGCTGATGTTAGTTATTCATTGTTTCATAGTGAGGAAATAGGGCTCTCAGCTGACCTTACAGGTTGATTTTTCTCTGTTCACTGACTATTCACTTTGAGGGACACTTACACACACCAGCTCTTGGAGTAAGTGGAGAAGGAGATAGTGGGAGATAGTATCCCAGCCAAGCCACTGGGATACTTGGCTCTTCCCTGAAAAGAGAACTCTCCTCCCTCACTGTGTGCTCATGGTGGCTCTGTTACATGCCCACTTGAGGATGTAAGTCAAGCGGAACTGCCCAAAGGTGGTGACAGAGCCTGGAGCAGAACCAGGGCCTCCATACGGATCTCCCAACTCCGCATGCTCTGGTCTGACCTCAAGGCCAGATTGCACTGTCAGTGTCCTGTTTTAATGGTGGTGTCTGGAGAAAGAGAGAGCTGCACGTAGGACTGAAATAATGTAATCATCCTGGAGGAACTGATAGCTAAACTCTTTATCTTGTTGGGCCCAGCAAGGAGTGGCACCAAAAGCAAATTTCAGGACAGAGGATGGAGCACCACCTGTGCCTTTTGTTGAGCTACCACAGCCAGGCCATTTAGCACTTATGTGAAGGCAAAGTTTAAGAAATGTTGCTTGCTGGGAAGAATAAATAAATGTATGTTTTCCCTATACCACATAGTGCAAGTGAAACTGCCACTGGGGTGAAGAAAGCCTGTGGCAGTCCCTTTTCTCAGTCGTTTGTAAACCTTGGAATGAGTTCCCAATGAAATTGTTACTCCCCTCTGCAGTGGGCTACTTCTTGGCCAGCTCTAAGAAGCCCCAGAAATATTGCACCCATATGTGCCTTTTTTTTTTTTTACATTCTCATTAAGTTTATAAAACCCACAAATTTAGACCATCTGTCCTATAAATGTTTCTAAACTACAGCAAGATGAAAAAGCTGTTCTAGCTTTTTGATATAAGCGGTCAGCAAACCAAACACAAAACCAGAGCAAAGCAAATATTTTCTTGTCATACATGCTTCCCAGCCGTGACGGATGAACTGTTATTTTTGATGTGTGTTTGGATCCAAATTTTGGAGAGAAATGCCTCCTAGATATGTGCACTTAGCACCAAACCAGCTTGATATGAAGAATTCTTGTTGGGGAGGGGGAAACAGAGGGAAAGTTGCACCACATGCTGCCAATGGATCATATTAAAGAGGCTGTTTCTTCAATTATTCATCTCCTAACTACCCTGCTGACTGCTTTAACAAAGCCATCCCAAGCATGGACTATGTCAGCCCATTCTCAGGGTAAGGTGTGCATGCTTCTATTCTACCCACCTGTATCTTGGATGTTAATCCAGGAATATTTATTGCCTCCACGTGAGACTCCAAAGTGGGCTTGGAGCAGGATAATGAAGAGAAGCTGTTTGCTGCACTTGCCTGACAGGTGGGATTAAGCCCAGGTCGTTGTTTGCAAGCAAACCCAACAGCAACTCGTGCATTGTGAAAAGACTCAATAAAGCAAGGGGTAGAAAGTGGAAATCTCACTTGAAATCCTTTTTCCTGGTGTTTCCATGGACACAGCTAATTCGCAGCCTAAACCCTTTCAGAATGAGAAGGCACTGTTTGAATTGCACACCCTGCTTTGGTATTTACAGCTAAGTGGGAAAAATGAAATCTGTTCTATGTCCAATGGCATTTTTAACTTCCTTTGCTGTTGGCACGTTACTGCTTTGATGGCCAAATCCTCACCCAGATCCTGGGTCAAGGAGATTGTGCCTGACCCACAGACCTGCCTTAGTGGTGTGCTGAGGAGCTGTGTGTGGAGCAGTCTCAAGGGGGGCAGGGAATGCTCAGTACAACTGGAAGGACACATTGAATCATCCTTTCTTGTGGAGGAGGAGAAAACTGGTGCTTGAGCTGTGTAAACTGAATTGGTGCATGTGCAAGCAGTGATGACTTTTTGGTCTCACTGAACTCCACTTGCCTACCTTCAGGTATTTCCACAGCTGATCCAGTCCCCTGGGCCACCTTTATCGTCAATGTATATATAATGATGCTATAGGTAATACTTAAACACATCTGGCTTGTTGTAATTCTCTATCCTGGAGGTAAAATGTGAGTTAGAAGTTATTGTCCTCTGCTATAATTATGGGAGCAGTGAGATAAACAACTTGTAGATGCCTGTATTTGGGCTGAGGATTGCACCTTTAGTATGACTTTGTGTGTGAACCTCATCTCTAGCAAAATGAAATGTGCCTTTTTAAAAAAAATTATATTTAACTTCTTAGATTAGAGGGATGGAGCACTTCTCCTACAAGAAAGGCTGAGGGAATTGGGTTTGCTTAGCCTGGAAAAGTCAGCTTGGGGGTGACCTGATTGCAGCCTTCCAGTACCTAAAGGGAGCCTACAAGAAAGATGGAGAGGGACTTTTTAGAAGAGCCTGGAGTGACAGGAAAAGGGGGAATGGATTCAAACGGAAAGAGAGAAGGTTTAGATTGGATATTTGGGGAAAGTCCTTTACAGTGAGGGTGGTGGCACTGGCACAGGTTCCCCAGAGAAGCTGCCTGCACCATCCCTGGAAGTGCTCAAGGCCAGGCTGGATGGAGCTCCGAGCAACCTGGTTTGGTGAGAGGTGTCCCTGCCCATGGCAGGGGGATTGGATCAAGGTGATCTTTAAGGTCCCTTCCAACCCAAACCGTTCCAGCATTCTGTTCTATTATCCTCCTTGTCACTTCCCCACTGTACAGGCAGCTGTTTTGTCCATAAAACCATAGTGCAAAACCCCCAAGTTGTAGTTAAAACAAGCCCCAAGCTGAGCTGTGCCTGCCACTGCTGCCTGGCTCTCTCATGGTATTTGAAGTTTCTCCATCTTTGCTTGCCCAGCCCAAGCCTGACTCCAAAATGCACTTCTTCCAAACCTTTCTTGACAGACAGCTGTGGGTTTTACATCCTGACTTCGTGGCAGCTTTGCCCCAGGAGGGCAGGGGCACTCTAACCAATTCCTGTGCAGCCAAAGGTCCAGTGCCTGCTGTCAGCATTGCCTCCAGAGGTTCTACACCTCTGGGGTTGGTCTCCCCCACTCCCTGCTGGGTAAGGCTCTTGCAAAAACTAAACAAATGAAAAAACCCACTGTTCTCCCAGTGCAGTGCTTGGGATCAGCACAGACAGGTGAATAATGCTGTTGACCAAGGGTTTAAATTCAGTTCAAATTTGTAAATACAGCACCAGTCAGTTCCTTCCACCCTCCTGCTGCTATGATAACTTAGCCTGGT
The DNA here is from genome assembly GCA_013397175.1 of Platysteira castanea. Taxonomy (NCBI): domain Eukaryota; kingdom Metazoa; phylum Chordata; class Aves; order Passeriformes; genus Platysteira; species Platysteira castanea. The sequence continues at coordinate 1,426,068 of VYXC01008047.1, forward strand.
CTTTCAGCCCAGGGCAGTATTCTACCTGACTGTATCTGCATAAAATACCATGTTCCATAGGCAAGCAGCACTATTCTTCTTTATAGAATTCCATTTCTACTTTTAGGAAAACAAAATATATTTTTTCCATTCTGGGTTCAAGCCTTAGCGTGTTTTGGAGTCTGCAGTTGAAGTGCTCGTTGAACAAAACTGAATTACTGCAATGAATCACAGACTTGCTGGAATTCATGCACTCTCTGTAAAGTTAGGACAGAGTGGCAAATAATCTTGGCTAAAAGTACTGGGTGGATGGAAGAGATGTTGAAACTTTTTTACTGCTTTATCACTATATTTTTGGAAATCTGAAATGTCTAACTAAGGTTTTATCTGCTTAGAATTTCTGGCTTTTTAATTTGTACAAAGCATTTTGAACACATGAAGAGAAGCGTAAGTACAGACGTATTCCTTGGAAAACTTAGTTTTATCAAATGCAAAATTTAAGACTTCCAGTTTAAAGCAAAAGTGATTTGAAATCCAACACTTTAGGCTGATGACGAATGACTCTTTTTTCACTTGGACTGCAAACTCCAAAGTTTGCATTTGACCCAACCAAGCTGGGCCTCTTTCCCCTGGTCTTCCAATGGAAGAGATCACTATTTCTCCACAGCCTGAGTTACAAGTGCTGTGGAAGAAATGCTGCATTCTGTAGTCTGTCAGAGAGGCTGTGCAGGGCAGTGAGGAATGAGATGTCCTGGACAATATGCCCTGTTTCCTGCAGGGTCTCCAAGATTGGAGTCTCCATAGTGACAGCACAGGATTTTAGATTTGTAACTCAGTGGGAGTTAGTAGGACTTCTGAATTCTGCAGCCTTCTGTGCATGCCTTCTAGTCTTTTGTAAGAACTGGAGTTGCATCATCAGGTTAAGATTGGGGCTTTAAAAGTTATACATGCTAGTCATTAAATAAACTGTAAATAATATACCTATATATGACAGTTTACATGCATAAATATGCTCTCACACCGGGCAAAGATCAGAATTCATTAGTGAATTGCCTTACTAATCTGCACGGCTCAGCAGATCAGCAGCTCTTGATGAATCAGGTTAAAAAAAATAAATAAAAGCTTTGGAACACCTTTTAAGTGTAAGAGGAGGATTGAAAAGAAAAATTTTGTAATAAAAAATTAAAACCCACCCAAAAAACCCACCACAAAGAAACAATTTTGCAAAAGATTTGGAGAAATAATTAACTCTGCCCCTTCTCTCCTGCCTCCCCTCAAAAGCTGAAATACAAATTGTCAGTGTTCTCTTCAAAGCTTTGCAGAAGTTCAGCCTGCATCAGGCTTGCTGCTGAAACGTTTTCTGTTCATTCATTTTCAAAAAAATGAGAAGAAAATTTTGCATTTCAGTTCTATCCAGCAAACCCCCATTACACAGCTTTATTGCTTTACTGTGATTTCACCACAGAGCAGAATCAGTGCATGCAGCCCTCGACCAGCTGCCATGAATGTCTGAACTTGACGTATAAACAACGTGGGTTGTTTACACGAGTCAGGGTATTGCCATGTTTATTTTAACCAGATTTCTCTGGAACAATAGATCTGGATTTAAGTCCTGGGTTCACATCCAGGTGGGAAGTTGTCCTAGTGCTCTGTGGACCGTCCTTGGCACTTTGGTGACTTGTGGGGGTTTTCTGGAGGAGGAGCAGATTCTGTGTTCTGCAGATTCGTATCCTTACTCCTCTGCCTGACGGTGTGCTACAGTGGGAAGGGCGCTTGCTACTCCATATCTGTTTCACTTCTCTCTCCAACCCTTGATGCCTTCTCCAGCTACCTAGAAACAGAGACTAGCCAGGAGTAAGGGAATAAAGGGAGGTGTTTATCTGAAAGGCCTTCAGAGGTACCACCCTGGGGAGCCAAAGGCTACATCCAAAATGGACCCTGAGATGGATGATGAGTCACGAGTTCTTCCCACTTTTATAGGTTTGGGTCAATTGCATATCAGCATAAATTCACCAATTAAAACTTTAGCTTTCTTCAATTTCTCTACCTCTCTAGAGGCCGTATCTTACACCTTTGGGCCTAGGACAGTCTGGGTGTCCTTGAATAGCAAGCTCGGAGAAGCTTTGTTGTGTCTATCTGGCCTAGGAGAGCAGCTAACAGGCTACAAGAAACTTCAGAGTTACACTCTAGGCAATACAGGATTTAAAAAATATAAAAGTTAAAATCTAAGGCATCACCCTAGATGTCCTTAATCACAGTGTGCTCAGGAACTCTTAGCTGCTGAATTTGGATTTTTCTCCCCCACTGTATTGCAGGAGAGCAACAAGATGTGTCTCCATCTGTGCAAATAAAGCAGAGGCTTTCTTGCACTTGTTTCCCACTTTTTTTGTGAGCAGAGTTAGGCTAAGAAGATTTCTGCTTGTATCTTCCTTTCTCTTCTTTCTCCTTTGGTGAAATGCAGTAAGAGATCCAGGTGTTTGAGGTACCATCTGAAAATAAAATCGAACTTATATGAAAGGTTACACTGCAGTATTTAAATATATCTGAGTCAATCCATGTGGTTGAATTTTACAAGCAGAGATGTCATTTTTTCAGCATAATTTGCTGTGTGTCAGAGCAGCCTTTGACTGCTTTGCACGCAAGGCAGTAGCTCTGGCAAAGCCTTAGGGTACTTGGTGGTGTCTGATGCCAGCTTCTTTCCTCATCATGGGAAAAACTCAGTTTGAGCTGTGTGTTGTCTTCAGCTGTTACAATTTTGCCCTTGTGTGTGTTGGAGACTTGGGGATAGGGAGATAGAACCCTGCAGCCCATTCCTTGCGATTTTTGGGCCTTCTGAGCCATCAGGTACCAAAATCAAACTTCTGCAGTAACATTTTGGCTCAGGTACCACAGGAACTTGCACTAATTAATAGTTTGGCTGCTTGGATTTGCCTGTTGTGCCCTCTACCTGTAGCTTTAGGTGAGCAAACCTAAAAAGAACTCTATTTTTAAAGGTATACTCAAGAGCATGTTACTAAAAATATTGCTGTTACTAAGGAAAATAATGCAAACCTTTGTTTTATGTTTCTTCCTGACCATATTCTCTCTCAGCAACACTTCTGCCAGGAGCCTCCACACAAGCAGAGAACCTCAGTTTGTCAGTGGATTTATTTTTAGCTACTCCTATCTCCAGTGCATGAACATCCCTTCAGTTGCCAAATACGGGAATTGATCCAAAGCTCACTGAAATTAACAGGAAGCATTTCTGTGAACTTCAATGAAATTCATGTCAGACTTGTACTTCAGAAAGGCTGTTTTGTTTTTCTTGCCTCCCAAAAATGAAACGGGTGACTGTTGCCAGCAGCAGTGATGGAGACCTCCTGGAGAGTCTTCTCCTGGAGGCACACATTCTCTGCTGGCTGATCCACCTGCCAGGTAAGAGGTGATTCTGCCGAATTTGTTATACCTGCAGCATTTGCTTTTTGATATCTTTGTGTGTATATAGAAAGTAAGGATTTCCCTGTCATAGGTCAGAAGAGAATCAGAAACTGACCCTGTTTTACATGGTTTTAAAGAGACAAAATTACTGGTGTGCAAGGTTTTCTATCGACAGAGCAACATCACTTATTTCATCTTATTTACTGTGAGCAGGATAAGCAGGGTTGTAAATAAATGTAGTTTTAAAACTGTTTCAGTAGACCACAAACCAGCAAGTCTTTGACTTCAATATGATTTTTTAGCTGTAGAGAAAATGTGGATAGTGGTTTTGGACAAGGTATCCCAGCAATAGAATTTCCTATGATGAATATTCCACCTCTTAAATTGAGTACTCCTCATGCCTTTGCATGTCAGCAGGGAAAGGAACCAGATTATGATGTGAATGAAGTTCACAGAGAGGTTAATAACTTTATAATTAACCCTGGCTGGGAGATAAGCAAATGAGCACTCAAATATGCAAAGTAGAGTGGAAAAATGCCCGTTAGATTTTCGGGTTGCTATTAGGAGGGTTTATTCCTTTAGTTTTTTGATGAGGAACAGCTGTGGGTTGGCCTGGGGTAATCAGAGACAGCAGACAAGCTGGTAGGGTCATTGCTCCTTTGAAATGCTCAAGTTTATGGGGTGTCAGAGCAAGGCGGGTCGTGAACCGACTGGGCTGACTTGGAGCACTGGTGGAGTCTCAAAGGGCCGGGCCATCAGCTGCTTGGGATCAGCACAGTGCACGGGAATCCATTCATCCCAGGTGGGGATTCGCCCCTCAGCACTGTATCCTTCTATCTGCCACGTTTCTATCAGCACAAAAATGTGATGTGTCTTCTTTGGGTAACTTGTAGGGCTGTTGGTCCTACAATCAACCCAAAGGAGTGTTTCTGTAATGAAAAGATTTTAAAGGGTGGCCACATTGAGCCACAACCTCTTTGTTAGGAATAAGCAAAGATAGCTGCTTTTGTGCAAGCAGTGTTTTGAAAAATACCTTTTTTTCTTTTTTTTTTCCTTTTTCGGAAATTGGAGATGGCTTTTTGAAAAAGATAATTTCTATTTTAATGGATGTGTGAAAGCCAAGTGCTTTTGTCTTTGATTTTTTCACTTCTCCAGTTGTGTGGTGTGAATTCATTGAAGTTTCTTTGGGATGACTCCAGAAAAAGGTCTTGCCCATGGACACCTTTTGGGCACATCTGGACAGAGCAGTCCTTTCTTTAACACAAAACTGGGCATTTGGGAAGAGACATTTGCAGCAGCTGAGTAAAGATTTGGCCAGGTCTTCTCCAGCATCATCTGTTGTAGCCTTTAGTACCATATAAAAAGCTGAATTTCATGTATGCCACTTCAGAGTCCCGTTCTGATAACAAAAATCTGAATTAGAGCCTGTTTACCTTAAAAGCAGATTTTATTTTTTCTTGTGTGCCTATTATATGGAGCAATTTTTCAAATTAGCTGTGGGAATTTGTGTTCTTAAAAGATAAATACAGAAAGAACTGAAATCATCCCAACTATTGTTACCAATGATTTAGGGTAATATGGTAATTGAAACATCAATTTTGTCTCCTGTAACTAGTAGGGAAGTTTGCTTATTATTTCTTTTCTCTTGCAGAGCTTCTAGTTTGTGCAACCTCTGTCAATGGAGCTGTGCTAATTTATGTCAGATGGTCCAATATTTTTTGCTTATGATTTCTGCCTTGGCAAAACACATATATAATATTGTTTTTCCCAGAAGGTTGGCTGAATACTCTAAAAGTCATTATTGACTAATACTGGGGTTAGCCAAGTAGGACTAGGATTTCCTTCAGTAGTGGAAACGTCGATCATTAGGGTGAAACAGATTGTATTTGCTGAAAGAAAAGCTACTTCTGTTTATTTGTAGGGCATAAACATCCCATGGGTCTGTTCAGAGTTATAACAGTGTAAATCCATTAGAGTTGAGTGGAGACTCAAGCCTATTATTTTTCAACAAGTGATATTCACCTGTTTGCTTAAATGATGCCAGGTGGACAGAACCAACTTTTATAACAAATTTAAACTGCTCATAAACAGAGCTTTAAGCTCCCTTCTTCTTTGACTTTGTCCCACAGGCCTAGAGGCTGACAGGGACACCTGTACCTTTGTGGTGAGGCAAAAGAGCAGGTGAAGGGAAACTCACGTCTTTATTCTGCCTGTATTGAACAGACCACACATCATCTGAGGAGGGAATTAAGTTACACTCAGTTTTGAGAAGTTAACGCTTTCTAAAACATGAAACTCAAAGCCTGTTTTGCCAACAAGTAGCCTCAAGTTCAACTGGCGACTCGCCCTCTGAGCTTCGCTATTTTGCACCAGTTTGATCACACAATGCACAAGCTGGTGTGGATTTGGCCCCAGTCTGCTAAAGCAGGATCTGCGGCAAATGAGAACCCCGGAAGCAGCAAGATCTGCTGGGATGTGGATGGTGCTGCTGGAAGAGAAATGGATACAGAGTGGAGAAAAATCCCAGAAGCAGCTGTGCCAGGTAAAGAAAATCTCAGTCCTAAATTCATCTGAAGGTACAGAGTAGCAAGGGAAAGTGATTATGCGAGATCCTTACCCTGTTGATTAAATATTTCAGAACAGCATCTGGCTGCAGTCTGGTATCAGTATTCTGGTTTTGCAGTGGGTAAATCCACCTTATTCTTTAAAGTGCCAGATATTCAGCTCACAGGAAGGTCCTCAACTTTAGTTTGGGTGAACTGAAGTTTCTGTAAAAATAATTCAGGAGAAAGAATGCAGTAATCCTTCCTGGCTGTGACAGAAACAGGTCCAACCATTTCCAGGTCTGCAGAAGTCTGCCAGGATTAAATGTTAGAGTCCTAAAAAGACAGCAAGCTGTTTCAGTACATCTTAGTTCCAGGTTTATGAACAGAGGTTTGTGGTTCCAAGGTAAACTCACACATTTCTTACAGATGTGCAGACAGGTAGTTAAAATCCCCAGAAACTGCACACAGCAAGGTGTGCAGGGTTTAAGGTTTGGTCCCCACCACTGTTTACCAACCTTTTAAGTTAATATTTGAGCATTTCACCTTTGCTGTCTGTTTGAAAATCAAATGGAAAATCAAAATGCAAGCATCCAGTTGATGCTATTATGTGAAGGTCACCCACTCACGCTCAGGAAAGCTCTCCAGTTATGATCTCCTTCCTGTAGAATCTTGGGTTTGGCAGATTTCATGTGGTCAGAGCTCTACTGTTTTTCCATGTGCTCTCATTCTTTTAATCTGCATTTTTTAAATGAATTCCTCAATACTAGATACTCTTCCTTTATTCTTTCTGACACCCAGCCAGTGTCTTCAGATGACAAACTGTAACTCAATCCGTTGTAAACAGTAAACATTCTCAGCTGGATTTTTTGGGAGGTTACCTGTGCAATGAATGGAAGTGGAACAGAGCTGGACATCTCGGAGATCACTCCTTGTTAGACTTACAGGTTTCAAGCTTCTCCTGACAAACCAGGCTACTCCACAGGGAAAATTTAGTGTTGATATAAAAGGCAAATCCTTATCCAACATCCTCATCTGAAAATCTGTTGCACTTTGGTACTGTGGGCAGTAAAGTACATTTGACCATCTTTGAATACATCAGATCAAACTGCTTGGACATTTTTCATTCTCCTTGCTGCCTTTTGGTGGCAAGATATCAGTGACATACTGTTCTCTGCAAGTGTACAACCCCTCGGTGTCCAAATGGAGGATCTTTATGGCTGCTGTGACGATGTCAGCAGCGCTGGCACTGATTCCAGCACGCCAAGGGTTCCCTCAGAGTGGAGCCATTGCAGTCTGTCCATGCTGAGCGAGCACAGTGCTCAGGTCTGCCAGACACCAGCGGGTAAAGGCTGACCGAGACCCGACAGCAATCCACGGGAACTGGTTCCTGAAGGAATCCATCTCCCTTCTCACTGACCTGATTTCTGTGCTCTGCTCTAACTCCAGGGTGTGTAGCTGATGATTTCCTCTCGCTCCTGTAAGGTGTCCTGCATGTTGAGCCTTGGCAGCCCAGGCCACCTTTACATGGCAGATGGATTGCTCTGGAAGACTCTGGCTTGCTTCTGTTTAGGTTTCTCGTACCCTAGCTTTCCATAATAAATGTCTTGCTATAAATTCTTGGCTGACCAGAGAAGTTTGGCTAATCCTGACTTCTGGATGCTTATCAAAACCAAAGCTTGAATTTCATCCACCGTGAATCCTAGTCTATTTTTAATGCTGCTGTTTGGAAGCATGGCTCCATGTGCTCTTAATAAAACAGTGGAAACAACATGCAGCAACTTTGTAAACAAACTTAAAAACTATTATTTTATCTTTTTTAGAGAGCCAACTTATTTGTAAATAATCTACACCAGATGTTGGCCGTGACATAAATTCCCTCTATTAATATCTTTTTATATGACCTTGGACAAATCACAAGTCTGTGCCTTGGTTGCCCAGCCAAGAAAAGGTGTGGTAGCTTCTGAGACAATGAATGCTTCAGGAACAAGGGTTATTTAAATAACTAAGAGACAACATTGGTTCTTTGACCATAGCAATGAGTACTGGAACTAGAAGGAATTAAAAGCATATTTCTAATTCTTACAAAAAGGGCAGGTTGGTGGGACTTGTAGTGAAGGCACAGCACGACAGTCCAGTCTGTGTGCTTATATATTTAGTTTATATTTTGGATAATGCTGCTTGTAGCTGTGTTGAAGTCACTGGCCAAATGGTTAGGGCAGAGCTGGCCTATTTATGCTTTCAAGTTGGCTTTTCTAGAAAGAAACTTGAGGTGCACCTGCTTGGAATGTAACTTTTATTTAAAGTTTAAGATTTATTTAAGATTTTCTGGAGCCGGAGCCTGATGTCAAGATGATAGGTAAGATTTACAAAGGCACTTGGATATCCTCCCCAGGATATGCTCCTGGTTGGCAGATCCCACTCCATGGTATGTGCACCACCAGTACAGATGTGCTCTTATTGCTTTCAGTCTGAATTTCAGGCTTTCAGGGCAGAAAAAAAGCTGAATTTTCTGACTTGTGTGCCTGTTGAAGCAATTAAAGAAAGCAGCCTGCACTTCCTAAAGTGTTTAGTCCTATTCACCAGTCCAAAAACACAGCAGAAATTCACTTGCTGTCTGGGAGAGCTTGAGGGGGGCTTCCCCTTCCCCCCAAAACTGAATTCTTATATTGCAGCCACTTGTTTTGGTATCTAAGTGGGAACTGTTGTGGGAGAAAATTTGTTTCAGGTGCCTTTCTGCAGTGGTGACATGGAGAGACAAGAGTGGAGAGGAAATAGGTATTTTTGCAGTCACAAATGGAATCAAATGGAACCAGGTTTTGTGAGCTCTCTGCTGTGTCCCCACCACTGTGGACAGAGTTATGTCCTGTATTCTTGCTGGGCTTCAGGTTTTGCCCCTCCCAAATAGCAAATCTCCCAAATGCTTAATGCAAGTTCTGCTCTACTCCCAAATGGGATCTGTAAAGCCTAAAGTGAGACATCAGCAGAACGTTAAGTCCTGTATCAATGTCCTTTTTTTTAGTGAAAATGTCAGTATCTCTTCATTCCTCACAGCTCTTGTCCTGTTTTGTTGCTGAGCATAAAGAGCTTCTCTGTTTTCTTGTGCTAGTGAAAATATCAAACCCTTATTCTAGTCTCTTTCTGGTGCTGACTTGGTTTTGATTTCAGATTAGTGTGCTCTTGTTGGCTTTTCCAACACCACATGCAAAGAAAACCAAAGAAGAAAAGGCCAGATGTGTGGATCAGCTGTAATGCAAAGCCATCCAGGCCCAGAAATCAGCAGGAAAAATGTATCTGATGGAGCAGCAGCTGATCTGCTCCCCTCCAGCATCTCTCAAGGAGAGATAAAAGAGCCTCTGGCCTGTCAGGCACAGTTTAAACCCTCCCATGTTTCCCTTCATCCCCACACCAAGCTGTGGTGTGGGCTGTAGCTGCACACCTGCAGCTGTGTTCCAGTTCGACCTTTCTTGTTATTCCTGCCGAAAAATAGATCTCGACAATAAATTCAGGAGAAGCTGGTATGGTTCAGAAAATAAGAGCAATGTCTCATTTCTCCTTTACTATTTCCACACCTGGGGTCAGTGAGAAAGAGGAAGCCAAGTTGAGGTGTGGGTGGAAGTGGAATGGGTAAGATTTAGCAAGATGCACAGAGGGGCAGGGCAGATGCAACTCAGTTTCTGAGGACTTTTTATGCCTGAACTAAGTGTTCTTTTTAACAGGGAGGACATTTTCCCTCATAATATGCTCTGTGGCCATTTTCTTCCTTTCAAACAAGTGCAGTTTATTGAAAAGCTTCCATAACCCTCCTTTTTTTCATTATTAAAATGAAACAGGAGTGTCAGTGAACATCAGGAAGGGCAACTCCATCTGCAGCATCAGAGGTGTTGGTAGGTGGCTCCAGCAATGGCCTCAGCTACCACAGGAGGTCTCTTCCTTCCCCTCTGGTGTCTCTGTTTGCTGAATCCTCATTGCTGAGCATATCCAGCCAACCTTCCTGCACTATTTCTTTACCTTCTTGCAGGAACATGCCATTTTTATTCCTATCACAGCTCCATCCCTCAAACATCTTTCAAGGGCTCTTCCATCTCTGTTTGTTTGCTCCCTGAAAGGATCAGTTCTGCCCTTTTTATTGGTAGTGTTTGCAACATACGTGTCTAACCTTCAAACAAATTTTATCCAAAGCCTGCTGGATTCAGTGGATTTTTTCAGAATTCACATTTTGAATTGCTTGAATTCCCCCTTTTCCATTCTCCTAGCTACCTACATCCTATGGATCCTTATATCCTGACTGGTTCTGCAGTATCTTCTTCCCAAAACACATTCATTACTTGTGGTTGAACATGCACAGTAAGTTCCAGGAGTCACATAAGAAAAACATCAATAAACCCCCTGCTAATGGGATTCTCTGTCAAACATACATTCAGTTATTCTGTGAACACGGCTAAGTCCTGAATACCAGATTGATGCCTGGGAACATCGGATGGTTGCCACTGGCACAGGTTCCCCTTGGACACAAACTAACGGGTGAAAATTCTTCAAATTCTTCAAAAAAATTCAAAAGTTCTCTATTTTGCAAACTGTAGTGGCCCTGGTTATTATTAGGAAGCAAATCCACCCCATAAGTAACTTTGTTTTCAGAAACAAGCCCCTTTTGCTCTTGTTGCACGTGTGGTACTTCAGCCTGAAGTAAAAGTTGGATTCAGACTAATTCTGTTGGTTAAGTGCTCTGGACTGAACTTTTTTTCTCCCTTTGTCATATATACAGCCACATCTAGCACTGGGTGGGCTGGGTTTGCTGTCACTGAACTCCTTTCTCCTGGGTTGAAAATGCTTGCTGATTTTGGTTTTAGAGGTGGAGCTCAGCTTGTGCCTCAGGCTGCTTTCAGGAAGGGTCATATGGATAAATATGAAATCAGTGAAGGTCTGCATTAGCAACCATCCAGCAATTCAGCACACAAGTGCTCTTGTTTGAGTCAGCTGGAGAGTTACAGCACGTTCAGGGAGGAGAAGAATGAGCTGGCTTATCCCATGGACCGACCCCTTCCTTGGGGAGGGAAGTGTTCACCAAGTATTAACATACATGTGTAATTTGAATTAATTTTTCAGTGTAATTTTCAGACTTTGCCACACTCCGTAGCTCAACATTTTCAGGAAATCCAGCCTTTTATTCCAAAATAAAAATGTAGAAAAAACTTAGCCCTTGCCCTCACTTATTTCCACCACCAACCTCCCTCTCAATTTGGGCAAACAAAAACATTCAGGTAGAACTTTCCCAAATGAGCTTTGTGACTTGAGGGAAAAAAAATGTAATTACTATGTTCAAGGAAAATAGACATTTTCCTCTAATTAAAAATCCAATTTTCCATGGGGTGAGGGGAAAGTGAAGCTCAACATCTCTAGTCGTGTACTTGAAATGTGTGGGGAAAATTGCACAGAAGGCAGCTGTGTGAATGAGCAAGCAGAGACACATAGATTGGGTTTTTTAGGCTGCACACGCATGGGCTGCTTTCTGCAATTGGATTTTTTAGGCTGCACATGCGTGGGCTGCTTTCTGCTTTTTCACATCCCTAAGAGATGGTATTATTTTGCTTTCTCCTCCTTTTATTGTGGCATTTTCTCCCCTTTCCTTTCGTACTCGTCTTTAGATAATTCATAAAAAATGTGGGAAAGGCAAGGAAGGGAAGTGCAGATAAAACTCAGTTATTTTTAGTTAATTGTTCAGCTTCTTATTTTATCTGGAAACTTTCAGCAAAGCCTTCTCCTCTCATCCCTGGGATGGAGATCTATATTGGCCACCTGTAGCTGTCCTAATCCAGCACCTTGCTGCCATAAGAGTCTGCCTGAAGTTCCAAGTGATTTAAGGGAGTGAGTTTGGCTCTGCAGTGTCAGAACACAGCTCCAGAGTCAGGTGAAGAGGGAAGTGCCCACAGGATCCAGGGAATAACCACGGCTTCCCTCCATCCTGCTGTGTGCGCTCATGGCGAAGGCCTCGGCCCGGAGGGAAGAGCAGAGACACAAAGAAGGTTCTGTAGCTTTCACAGTGGTTGTCCTCTTTCGGGGTGGGTTTTTTCTTTACTGCTTTGAAGGCCTATTTCATGGGACACTTCACAGAATCAATGCAGCTCATCAGCAAATGGGTGCTATGTGCACCAGGCCTGTGACAGGGCAGGCATTTGTTTTCCCTGTCAGGGGCTTTCAATCCTGCCCCAACACTGGACGGGTTGTCCTGCTGCAGATCAGGAGAGGCTTTTGCATAACCTGAATTTTGTGCAGCGAATCGGAGTTTATTCTATAGATTCAGTTGGTGCTTATCTCTGATTAGAATCCTGGCAGAATATTTTTTGATTCTGCCAACTTTCAGGCCACAACTGATTAATAAGCGTCAGGTGCTCCATCCATGCCAAGGTTTAAATTATCTTCTTTTCTGTTTATTTTTTCCTACACAACTGAATGCATATAAAGGCCCTGGTAAATGCCTCATTTTAGAATTTGTAGCTAATGTTTGTTTAAAATGCTTAAAGCACGAGCTCCACAGGGTAGGCTTTGCTGTGTAAATTAAACAGCCACCCATTTGAAAACAGTAGTGCATAGAAACTTAAATAGGAGAAACTTCACAGACAGGCTGAGGCGATGCCCAGGTGTCCATGCCCTGTGTTTGGCAGGAGGTTTTGCCTTTTGGTGTCAGCCTCAGGCTTTCCAGTGTGATGGATCAGCCCCCAGCAGCCCTGAGAGATCCCAATGACAAAACACAAAGATGTTCTAGAAGCAGCATTCTGGGGAGGCTCACTCTTTTTGTTTCCATCTGCCTTCTGAGCCTTTCTGTAAGAGCTTCCTTCTGTGTTCTCTGCAGCTCTAAGGGCCAGGGATGCATTTTTCTACTTACTGTGATTGGAAATCATTAGAGTTGTGAGCAGGATGTATCCAGGACATCCCTGCAGCAAGAGGAGCAGTGCAGAGAATTGCGCTCCTGTACGATCAGGCTGCACGTGCCTTGGTGACAGTTGTGTTACCCCAGCTTGCTGTCACCTGGGTGATCCACACGTGGATCACTTGGTTGTGTTTTGTTACCAAAATTTCAACTAAATTTTAAATTATTTTCAGTATTTTTTACCTAGCCCTGTATCAGTACCTCCTCTCCAGTTTTCGCTGACTTGAGCATGGGGTAAGCAAAATTAGTATGATACAGCTTTTGCTTCCTGTCTTGTCTGCTTTCATTTCTAATTGCTTGGAGATCCTCTCAGTGTGTTTTATTTTGCTGTATTTACTTTTTACGTTGCCTAGTTCAGTAGCAGTGTGATATCACTTAGAACCTCTAGGAACTGCTGTAATATAAATATCAGTAAACAGAAACGTGGAAAAAGAAGAAAACTGGCCTAGAAATGGGCCCAGGCTGGAATTTGAAACTCATGTGGTTCCTGTGGTTTGCTGTCGTCTAAGGAAGTGACCATGATGTTCTGCTGGCCCAGCTCTTGGGTCAGATCTGCTTTAGACTTTTGTGTGTGACAAATGTGATGATTTCTTTCTTCAAATACTTTTCTAGTGCTCTAGAACAGACAGTGATACCAACTAAACACTCTCTCATTGGCAGAGTTACCTTGCACGGGGAACTGATATGTTATTTTGCTGTTTAACTTTTCTTCTCTGGGAGGATTTACTTCTGTTGTGTTCTTGGCACAGCTTTTTATTATTGACTTTTCCTAAATGTAGATAGTGTTGCCTAACTTTATGTTCAGGAAACCAGACCCTGGTAGTACGGTCAAGGGACTGCATGCTAATTAATGGACAAATCAGTTCACGCTAACCTGGTCTCAGCCAGGTTTAAATATTTGTTTCGAATGGCTTATCAAAGATTAAATAACGGGGTAGTTACAGGCTAAGGAGTGAAGTGTGCATATCCCTGAACTTTAGTCCTCTGTTTCTGTCACTCAGCAACATTGCTCTGTCTGAAAATGAGGATAACATTGCTCTGCCTACAGAGCAAAGTACTAGAAATGGAGTTTTCAGTCAACATTTTTTAGTATGTCTGTGTACAGAAAGCCAGCAGGAAAAATTCTGCCCACGTTTACACATATGCAACCCAAGTTTGCAGTTAACTGAGCACAAAATGCTGTCCTGAGTACACAAATATATTAGAAAACATGTGTGCTTTATAAGGATTGTACTACTGGTTTTCAGCATGGTTTTATTTAATGAAAGTTAACATGATCTATGGTAATTATTTGTGCAGTTATGAGGCTTTGTTGACGTAAGCATGCAGTCATGAACCCGCTTCTAGCACATGGTTTTAATTTTTGCTTTGTTACTTTCACGATTTGACACTCTTAGCCAAATAAAATATTTTTTGAGAATTGATTAATGAACATTCCCTGATTTATAACAAGACTGATTTATAGAGCATTAATAAAGAATAACAAAGTTTACCCTAAGATGACTTAGGCTCTCATTTGTGGTAGCTTGCTAATGGGGCAGGTGGTAGAAGATAGCGAAAACATTGTCATGAAAAAGGCACGGCAGAATTCCAGATTTGTTCCACAGGAATCCAGGAATGGCAAAACTCTTCCTATGTTTGCTCATATTTGTGCAGTCCTGCCTTTCAGGTGGCTGCAGCAGGTCTGGAGAAATCTGCTGTGGAAATAGCAGTTCTCATTCTTTCAATACTGTTTTCTAGCCTAATAACGTAGGTGGCTTGTGGTGCAAGGGAACTGAACTCGGTGATCTTATGAGCTGCCACCTTTGCAAACTGGCTGTGCTGATGTCTGCACGTGTGCCTCCATCCAGACATGGAGAATTGGGCAAAATGAGACACCTCATGGTCTTCAGAAAATCAATGCATTCCGCATCTGGCAGCGCAGCAGGACGAGTACAAGGCTGACAGATTTCTGGCATGCTCCCTCTGCAGACATGGCGTTTGTGGAAATGTAATTACTTTTCATAAAAGAAAATGGAATTACAATGGAATGGAAAAGAAACACCAACTTGGTTGACACAAATAAATTATCCTGTAAGATTAGTAACCATGTTAGTATCAATTATGTGATAATTCACACTGTAGTTCTGCTATCTGAGCGTCTCGTCAACTGAACTATGTAAAAATTCATGATCATGTTCTATTTCTTCCTGCAGCAATCAAGATTTTGCTTGGATTTTTGTATGTGGAGCCCGTGCCAGGGGACCAGCTTTGTTTGTTTGCGCTGCAGGTTTAGAACTGCAATACTGTGACCTTCCTCCATGTGTCTTTTGATTGATTGATCAAGACCGATACCTGGTTTCAGCTGCAAACCAGTTTTCTGTTGGCTCGGGGCTAAAAAGTTATCCAAGTATCCCGCAGCTAAGTCTCTTCCCCAGTTTTCTCACGGCCAACAAGGAAGATGCAGCCATGAGCTGTTTCTACAGGGCAGCAGGTGGTTTCTCCAAGCTAAGCTGGACCATCCACAGCCCATCCGTGGGAACAGGGATTCATTCTAGGGCTCAGTACTTGAGTGCCAGCAGAATATCCACTTCCATGGTGAAGTGTATTCCTTAACTCTGGTTTCCAAGCTTCCCTCTGTTCCTAAGGAGGGATTATTCCACTAAGGCTGTTGGTGTAGTCTGCTCTCTCTGTAGTGGCGTAACTCTCAGGTGTTAGCCTGGTTCTGTGCCATCAGAATCTTGGATTGCTGTGATTTCTGGCTTTTCCATGTAAACCTTTGGGGGTGGAAAATCCAATGTCGGGGAGAAATGGAGAGATGAAAGAGGATACATGTTTGGATCTTTGCCAGAAGGCTTATTTCTGAATACAGGTGTAAACCAAAGCCACGACGCCCCTGTGGAGGTTCTGAATGCTCAGAAGGGTTAATAGCAATGTGGGGAGGGGCTGTTTTCAGGGACTGGATCTTGAAATGGCTTTGCATTGGGATTTATTAGACATGTCTTTCCAGAGCCCTGATAGCTCAGGGAAGTAACTCAGGCTGGTTGCTGACCCTGAAGCCCCAAGAGCTTCTGTTTCCCAGCAGAAGCAGCTGAGCCCCATGGCTGTGTTACCCAAGCCCCACAGCATCATACGGGGGTGTAGCTCCAGTGCTGGCATCCAAGGACTTGTAGCACTGCTTGATGTAACAAGGATTACAATTGTCAGCATAGCAGAACACCTACTTTTCATCTTAAATTGCAAAACTTTCCTATAAGGGGCTATTGTCCCCTTACACATGTTGCCTTGCTCTCTCTGGCATTAAATTCTCTGAGCAGCAGTGGAATAATAAACTTCTGTGTGTGTACTCTGCATTAGTCCCTATTCAAAACTTAAGACATAGCCTGGAAGTAAGCCAAAAATAATGTGAATTAGTGGATCTGGGGGATGTTCAGTTTTTTGTGGGTTTGGGGTTTTTCCTCTTTCTTTAACAGCTAGCCCAAAGAACTACTTGCTCAAATTTGGGGATGGTATCTCCTGTCTGAGTTGGTCTGCTTGGCGTAATTGGTACGTGAGGATGTGCTTAGAGAGCTTGTAAACACTGTAGTGCTAAGAGAAGAACAGAGACACAAGGTGCTAACAGATTTCAGGAAAAATGCTTGGGAAAACAGAGTTCAGCTTGACCTACTTCTCATTAGCTTTAGTCTTCAAAAGCAAAAACAAAAGACTCAATTATTGTTTAATTTTCTGGAGCGCTTAAAAAAGCTCTTGAAGTTTTCCATCTGAAATAGAGACCAGAAAAAATGCCTGAAAACCTGACAGTGGGGTAAAGAAAACAAGCATAAGATGATCATTAGTCAGAAAAAGTTAAATAATTAAAGAAAAACAGCCAGAAAATAAAATTAAGAGATACTATGTCATCAGTTTTCCTGACAGTAGTTGCAGTCCACATTAAGGAACATCACACTGAAGTAATTTTCCCTTGCTGTTTGGTAACAGTGGAGCAATAACATCCTAAAAACATGAATCTATTACTAAAAAATACGATTGCAGATTAAAAATACTATGTGGTTGTCTTCTCAAGGTGTTACCGTAGAAGGATCACTGGCAGTATCAGACTTTTTGGGTGGGAAACATTTCAAAGTTGCTTGGTATTCCTGCCAGAAGTCACTGCCCTGAGCACTCAGTCTGTTGCCACTGGGACCTCAGCTTCTTTAGAAATGAAAACAGTGCATCTGCTAGCCAGAGACAAGCTTACCACCTCACGAAAGATGCAAAAATTTATTCAAAAACCATAGAAAAGAGTCTAGGTTGCTCATTTAATTTGCTGCACCACGAAAATAATCCTGGTGACTTATATACAATGGTATAGGAAAGATTAGAAATGTGATGGGGCCTTTGCTGCTGCACCAATTTTTGAGAGAATGGACTGGACATACCAAGGGAGTCAGTAACAGCTGAGAAACCTTAAGTAGGTTGTTTTCAGTGCTGTGTTACATCTCCCCCAAAGGCAGAGTTGATCCAAGGGTAGTGGAATCGCCAAGAAAGGTCTGAGTCAGCAGGGCTCTGAATGGCTGTTGTGTCAGACAGACCCAGCCATATGAAAGCACTTAGACAAATATGCAGTTGTTAGCACATGAAGAGTTTTGATAAGAAAGATAAATTTCTTTATATGCTATGCTGAGGCCTCAGGAGAACCCAGACTCATGTTTTACTGAAACTGTGTTACTTCAGTCGTGTATTTGGGCTACATCTCTGCTGCCTTTCCTACCTGAGCGTGTCCCTGGCAAACCTGACTTGTGCAGGATTGAAAAAGGCATTTCCAGGTGTGCCTAAGCCAAGTGCTGGCAGCACGTCCTGGGCAGGAAGGCAGTAGAGCTGGGGACTGCAGCCTGCTGGAGTTCCTTCCAGTGAGCTGTTCTGAAGCATCTCCAGTAAGGACTGGCAAGGTGAGCTGCCGTGGAGGCAGGCATAAATAAGGATGAGCAGGCAGCTGAGAGAGATTTTCCGTCCTCTTTCAGAGAGTTCAGGATGCACAGAGGAGTTTTTGGTGCCCAGCACTGATCCTGGGGAGCAATGGTATGAGTGTGATCCAGAATTAGAACCACTAGTGAAGCAGAGGAGGGAGAAGAAAGGATTGACAAGGAAAAACAGGAAAGGAGAGGTTACTAGAAGAGAGGAGGAAGAAATTGACAGAAATGAATTAACTGACAGACACTCCAGGGGCCTGCAAGGAGACAGTAGGTGGGTGCTGTCTTTCTGCTCTGCATGTTCAGGGTGGTGGTGTCCAGCTCAGTGCTGGCCTCTGCCTACCCCCATGTTACAAATAGGGCTTACAGCAGCTGTCTCTGAGTATGTATTTATATACATCACTGAAATCCACTTCATTTTCCTCCCTTTTCTTTTACTCCTGAAGCTGGATGCAGATGTGCAGAGCTGGCTGAGAACAAGCTCTCAAGGGTGGACAGTTCTTCCCCCTTTCATTCACGTGGTGCCGCACAGCACAGGCACAGTGGGAAGCACAAACAGGGCAAGTGCATGACAGAGATCCCTGCAGTTCTGGAGTAGGAACCTCGGCATTCCAAATGTTCTCTGGACGTTGTGCAGTTCTCTTGAGACTTCCACAGACGAGGGATATCAGGCATTCCAGTTTGCTGATGGAGAAACTCAGACAACCTGTCCTGTAGGTGAAGGTCCCAGGGACAGCCAGTGCTGTGTTGAACAAAAACTGTTTCCTCAATCAGTGTCCAGCCACTGGCCATTGGTTTCTGCTAAAGCCCAGGTTTGGCGAGTGAGCTGTGATCTTTCAGGTGTCATTTCGTGTATCCCCATCCTTAAGAGACCCGTTTCCCACTCTTGGGTAATGCTGCTCCTTGGCTATTGGCATGGAGCACTGAAGACATCCGGTGGCTGCTTGGGCTAATGGCAGGTGAGCGAGGAGGCCTCGCTGAGGTTTTACGTAGCCAAAGGTGCTGCACCACTTCGAGTTAAAGTCTCGTGTGTCAGTCACCCACCAAGGCTGGGAGAACACACCTCCCACGTACACCTCTGTGTCCTACTCCGTGGGGAAGGGGTTACCAAGCTGCCCCTGCCTCCCTCGTTCCTGTATTCCTGAATTTACTCATCTACAAAGGGAGCTGGGCAAGAAATGTCAGGGTTATTATATTTTTAATCCTTTCCCCATGGCTCTTAAGCAACAGCCCACAAGGATTTCTTCTTGAAAGCTGGTAACCAGTGGACCAGATGCTCTGGTCTTTCCCTCTGGGACTCACAGCTACAAGTGCTACCAGTGACCTTTGAGGACTCTCGAAAAAAAACCAAACCGTGCACTGCTTTCCCATAGAGCGTCACTGTGGAAACTACAGTCTTTCTTTGTGCTTCATTCATTTTCAATTTGGCCAGGCCTGCCACTGATACATGGACAAATGAGGAAGCGGCACAAGAGAAAAGAATACTTGACAGAGGAGACCGGCAAATAAAAACTGTTGTGTTGTGCTGTCAAGCTCAAGTGTGAATAGTGCTGCACCTGGAGAGCTCGGACAAAGGGGCTGCATTCATGCCCAGTCCCTCGTGTGTGGGAAGCCAGCAAGACCTAAAGGAGCTGCCGTGTCAAGAGCGTGATTCAGGAGACCTTCCTTGTTTGGGATTAATCATATAAAAGGGAGGCATGAGTAAAAATATCCTGTTCACAGGAATATCCTGCGGGCTGGGTGTATGTATTGATCTTTGCTGAGCAGTGCTGCGGAGGGCTCTGAGACATCTGGGAGATGAATCATCCCCAGCCAGAACTGGAGCAATTAGCTACATTTAGACCAGCAAAAGGCCTTGAAAGGTGTCTAATTGAGTGGCTTGCAACCGCGCCAGGAAACAATGTGGATTTGACAAGAATCCCACAATTAATTTCTGTATTGACCTAGTGGGACACCATTTGCTCATGTGGGCAGATTATCCTAGATAACTAATTCAATTCTTACAGCATCCACTGCAGACATAAATGTTTTGTTAACTAGGAGCAAAGTAAAGGAGGTGGTTAATGGCAAGTCTTTCTTGCAGCCCATTATTAAATCTGTGACCATTTAAACATAAAACAGGGGGTTTTGGCAAGGTCAAGGCCACACATTTCTTGGGAGCATGAAGTTCAGAATTCTGCCCAGTGGTTTTGAACCACAGTGTTAAACTACTTTAAACAAGCACACATTTACTCAAGGACGAATTTAGGGGGTTAATAAAGGAAGACATGTCCAATACAATTTATAGGTATTAAGAAAATTAGAAACAAATTAGGTTCTAGGTAGGTGTGCAAACCTAATTTGCCAGAAAAAGAGCAATCATTTCATTTATAAATACAAAAAGCAAAACTTTTGAGCTTACTTTAAATATTTTTTAAACATCAACCTTTATTATATGGAATTGCAGTATAAGTATTGAAATTTCTGCTTTTAGTGTGACCAAAAATGTGATGGCTGGACCTGAGAACTTGTTGGCAGATTATGATTGGCAAGATAAAACCAGAATTAATTTGTGAAATCCAGAGCTTTGCAATTTATTAGTGATTATCTCTGTGTGTGTGTGTGCACAGCGCTCCCCAAGAGGAACAGCTTTTATATAACAAGTTGATAAAATAAATAGCAGTGTTCTGGGAAGAAAGGTCTAACTTAATAAGCACGGAGGCAGAAGTAGGTTCTTTTTAATGATGCTGACTTTTGCTTCTCTTTCTTGGTAGTTCTATTAGAGGAGCTCTGCATCTTAACTAATCACATTGGAGCTTTTCTATCAAAGCCCTTTTCTGAACAAAAGAAGTTTGTATAAAATTGGCTGTTAAGAAGCAGAGAGTCTTAAAGCTGCTCCTTCACTGTGGCCAGATGCAGAGCTGGGCTGCAGACAGTGCGAGTTCCCTTTGGGTGAGTGATGCAGACAGGCCACAGCTCGAGGTCTGAGCCAAACTGTGAGGAGATAAGCTGGAGAGGACTCCTCTTGTGATAACTTCCAAAGGAGGTGCCTACTCATACAAGGGATGGCTTGTTTTATTATATTCCTAAATGCCAAGAAGCTCTAAGGGATATCTTCCCTCTCACCCCCACCAGCATGAATGAAAACTCTCCTGGACTGCATCGGACTTATCCCTGAGTGTGGCTCCAATTCTGCCACCTCAGTAAACTCTGCCTCTTGCTCAAGGTTTGTGGCAGTAGTAATGATTCAAAATAGCTCCATGTTGTACTCCAGGGAGTAGGATTAGGCAGCAAGGTTAGTCTGATGACAGAAGAAGGATTAACAGGATTCTTGATTTATGGATTATACCTGAAGCAATTACAGACGAATATGTGGCAGAGGCTTCAAGGTTTAAAATCATGCCTGCTTCACACCTTGCAAAAATCTCTGAGTTGCTCTGGCCGAGTGCTCTGCAACACGTAGAGGTTGATGATGTTCCCTGGTCTCTTGGGGATGGTTTCAGCTCTGAAGAACCTGGACATTCTGGAACCAGACTCAGAATTGAAGGGGAGGCAAAGGGGTAAGCTGGAAATCTGACCGCTGCCCAGGGCAGAGTTCATCCCTGCCCACCCCTGGGTCTGCTGAATGGCTTCTCAGGTCTGAATCTTCACCTGCTTTGCTGCATAAGAGGATAAAGAAGGAAACACAAACAATTTTACTGTTTTTCAAAGAGAAAATCCATGTTTGATTTTGACAGGAGTCGAAATCCTCAAGGAAGAGATCAGATTTGGAGCAGCTTGTAAGCAGTAGATCACAGGAATCCCAGTCCTGGAGCGTTTTGCAGAAATTTCAGTGTGAAGTGACAAGGCCAGTACAGACAGCAGGAAAGGCTGGAATGCTGCTGCATTCACTCATGTTTGCCAGGAACTCCTGACTGTAGATAAAAACTACTCTGAGCTGAACAAATGCTGAATTTAGCTGCATTAGTAGATAGTCTTTAATTTTTCCTTCCAAAAGTTCTTTTAAGATACTACTTCTGACAAAGGAGATATTCCCATAAAAATGTGTTCATTCATCCTTCTTCTCTCCCCACCCACCCAAAAAACTTAAAGCCTCCAACACTCAAGAACAAACAAACAAGAGCAGTTCTTGGGTCTTGCATTGCCTTTGATTTATGTGTTTAGCTTTCATTTTAAAATAAATAGTTTCATCTACCAGGGTCAAAACAACAGAGCTGCTCTAGAGAGGAATAATCCCTTTTCCTGACCCGAGTGACTCCATTAAGAGGTTATACAATGGAATAAAACACAACAAAAACTTGCTTTTATGACATCCCTAATACCTAAGCTTAGAAAAGGAAATCAGGCTGATTCCTGGGACAACTGGATGAACCCCAGAGAAGGGGATGGCAACTTTTCCTGCTGAGGAGTGACTGACAAGAGAGTTTTGGAGCCAGTAGCGGTATTTTGATATCATTGTTGTGTTGGGGATTACATATGCAACACATGGTGAAGTTGCTGTTGACTCCAAGCAGTTTGTTTGCAGCCACAAGAGAAGAAATTAAGGGTGAAGCAGCCTGAACTGATGTGAGTCCACTGAGGAGCTGAGGAACTTGGCCCCAAAGCCCAATTTCAGCCTTAGAACAAGTGTGCTTCTGTAACGCACAGCGCTAACGTGATGTCAGAAAAGTGCTTGCAACTTATTTCCAGTTATTTATTTTAATTAATTAAGTGGGAGCTGGGAGGTTTTGCTTGCTTGTTTTTTAAGCAAGCAGTTGTAAGCTGAAGTTTAGTGGAGCTAAGTGAGGGCAGCCAGCAGAGCAGGTGTTCTTGCCGGACGCAGCAGGAAAGTTTCGTTTCATCGGGCTCTGGTACTGGGATGGAGGAGGGCTGGCAGAACTAGGAAAATTTTCTCTTCTATTGAGCAGGTTCTGA
Source organism: Platysteira castanea (assembly GCA_013397175.1). Classification (NCBI taxonomy): domain Eukaryota; kingdom Metazoa; phylum Chordata; class Aves; order Passeriformes; genus Platysteira; species Platysteira castanea. The sequence continues at coordinate 1,448,756 of VYXC01008047.1, forward strand.
ATTTCTTGCATACCTTGAGGCAACAAAACCAGTGCTAGGAACTCATGCATCCAGTCGGTGAGTTTCTAGTTAAGATGATGCCTTCTCCAGCTACCTAGAAACAGAGACTAGATAGGAGTAAGGGAATAAAGGGAGGTGTTTATTTGAAAGGCCTTCAAAGGTATCACCCTGGGGAGCCAGAGGCTACTTCCAAAATGGACCCCAAGATGGACGAGTCATGAGTTCTTCACACCTCTATAGGTTTGGTCCATTTGCATATCAGCATAAATTCACCAATTGAAACTTTAGCTTTCTTTGATTTCTCCACCTCTCTCGTGGCCCTAGTTTACACCTTTGGGCCTAGGAGAGTCTGAGTGTCCTTGAATAGCAAGCTCAGAGAAGCTTTGTTGTGTCTATCTGGCCTAAGAGAGCAGCTAACAAGCTACAAGAAACTTCAGAGTTACACACCAGGCAATACAGGATTTGAAAAATACAGAAGTTAAAACCTAAGGCATCAATATAGTGACAGATGTAACATAGAGGGCCTGGCAGGTTTTACTCTGTTAGATTTCAGAAGGATCTTCCCCATGGCTGCTGCAGCCTCTGGATGCGGTCCCCAGCTCTGTGGTTAGCTGTGCTGAGGACACACAATGAGTAAGAGGACAGATTGTGCAAGCTCTTCTCCATGCTTCTTCCCAGGAGGAGAGAAGGGATGTGAACTTGTTTGAGTTGGGTGGACGAGTAACCCACATATTTTACTGTGAGGACAAAGGCTGAACTTCTCTTGGGCTCAGAAATGACACAACAGTTCTCCCAGAAATCCTGATGAAAGAATCAATTCATAGGTTCCCAGTTCTTCAAGACAGTTCTGCTGGCCTACAAACCGTGTTTTAATGGATCCAGGAAAACTTTGTTGTCTTTCCTCCTTCCCAGCAGGACTTATGGGAAAACACTGGAGAACTAGCAGTTCCCATCAACGCTCTATTCCAGTGTCTTCTCTGTGGGCCAGCCAAGGAGAGCTAACAAGCCCACCCACTGAAGTTAAGAATTCCTCTCCTGTGTGAGGTGGTAACTCAAGGTACAGCATGAACTAACACTGCAAGGAGAAGTGTTTAATAGGAGGTTTCCCAAGGGCCTTGGAATTTTAGAGGAAGCATTAGAAATGTATCAATTCTTTCTTTCACAGTGAGATGATGCCTTTCTATAATATTACTAACTGAGCTTGTTTAGATGAAATAGGAAACACAAGATAAAACAATCCCCTTTTGATCACTCATTCTCACAGCTGTGGCAATGACTGTAAAGCTTCAGGTTTGGTCAATAGCTGTGTGAATGTTTGCGATGATTTCTGTTTATCCTTCCTGTACAGGAAGAAATGTCCAGGAGCACGTTTGGTAATATCCTATAACTCTTGGTAATGTGAGACCTCCTTAAAGCAATCTGTTAAATCTTAGCAGAGAAGGGGGAAGAGACCACGGCTTTCTGTGTGTGAATTATGAGGTGTGTGGATTAGCAAAGGGAATATTAACAAGGCTTTACTGTACTACTTCACACAGGGTATTAGTTATTCTGTCAATCTTACTGCTACGGGAGGTCACCGAGGCAGATGTGTGAGCAGGCTGGGAAATGGGATGGGTCACTCTTCTGCCACAAGAGTTGAAAATTCCTTAAACCCTGCATCTGGTTGTTTGATCCAGGGCATGAATTAATAGCTTTGATTTTAAAAATTCTACATATTCCTCAACTAGTGCCTTCACAGTCAGGCATCTGTGTCAAGGTGCTTCAGTGTTAACTGTCATTTTATCTGATAGTTATGGCAAACTTGACAAACAGCTTTTAAAAATTGCACTTTTGGTTTGTGAGTCCTATGTGATGCTCTTTACTGTCTTCCAAAGAGCACATCTGGAAGTTCTCACTGACTTTAGACCTGATAGAGCTGGGGGCTGCCCATTTGTGGGTTCAGGAGCCCAATTCAAGCTGCATGTCTCTGAGATACCTTCCTGGAGGTGAATCTCAAGCTGTGCTGCAGAGGCTGAGCTGTTCTCTGTAAGGCCTCACATTACCTCTAGCACAGGCCTTGCTCAACCCATAGATCCAAATTCTCTGACCTACTTTGAGGCAGCTTAATGGGAATCTGTATCGAATAACTGGTAATGATGGCTGTGGGGAGAAACAAAATTATTTGCCTGACAATTGAGTCATCTTTGTTTCATCTTCCCACAGCTATTAATTTGCTTAAATTCCCCGCATCCTTTGTATGGCAGTTGTCCTCCTGCCTCTGCTATTGATTCCCATATGTTTCTACCTCTGGACTGGAAGTCCACTTGCCTACAGCTGAATTCTTTTTCCTTTTTCTTCCTTGCTGCCGGGAAAATGATTTTGTTAGTGTAGTTAATTTATTGTCCCTTTTCACCACATGAGATCATCCACTTCCAGATGTCTTTTTGAGTAGCTGTCAGTGATGCAGTCCTGTCTGAAACTGGCACCCGAGCCTTCCACACACGGAAAGGAGCATGTGTTGGAAGGTACCGTCATCTGTTCGTAAGACACAAGTAATCTTTCATGTGCTTGGCATTTGTTGTCCTACAATTAGACTCCTCTCTTAAAGATAATAACCTAATTATAGGCTTTGCTTCAGCAGTTTAGTGGAATATGCTGGTGAATCATGGGTGAAAGGGGCAGAGGAACATTCTGCAGCTATACAGGCCAAAATTTGGGATATGACAATCAGACACTGCTCTTACCTTTTCTCCTTGCTTGTAGTGCTGTCCCTGGGAAAGACTTCCTCAAAATGCTTCCTCAAAGACTAAAAATGCATTTAATGAATCATTTCCCTGCACTGTTTATACAAATTGCAGTGTCTAATGGAAAAAATATCTGTAACATGGATCTCCTGAAAAAAGAAATGTGAATCTTCTGTTTCTGTGGAGAACTTTTCAAAATAAAAACAAAGGGTTACCCAGCAGTGCCAGGAACTCACCTGTCCTGTTTGCAGGAGCTGATTTCTGCTGGAGTTACAGGTACAAACCCTGACCTGTGGGAGGAGGAACAGTGTGGTTGTAGACATTCCTCTGGCAGGCTTTAGAGCTCACGAGAGAAATCCTGACAGAAAGCACCCTGCAATGGCCACAGTGTGAGACCTAGGAGGGGCTGCAGGTGTGACTACAGGTGCTGAATTTCACTGACTGATTCGGAAAATGGACATTTTTAGGGCTGCACACCTTCAGTTTCTTTTGCAGCTGTGTTTTGTATCTTATGCTTCCCTAGATACATACTAGGTTTCCAAAACAGGCAGAGAAATGCTGGGTTCTGACTTTTATGCCCAGGTCTGTCTTTAGCCAGCACTACCTTATCTTTGCTCTGGATTGGTCTGAGGTGCCCAGCTTTCACCTGTGAACACCTCCCTTCAGGGCCTTCCTCCCTTGGCTCCAAAAGTAGGCCAGAAACCTGATTTTTGTCTCTTCAAACTGTCCTGATAGATCTGGGCACTTGTTACTTACGCAATAACAAATTGCCTAAATTCAGGCTTCAACTGACAGCTCTTGGCAATTTCTAACCACTCCTACTTGAAAATATCTCCATTTTTCCAGCTATTGTGCCCAGGACACGCTTCAGCCAAGATCACATTTCTGAGAAGGTATATCCTACATGCACTGTGTAATGCATCATTTATCACTGGAGATAAAACACATTTGAGCTTTGTCTTCTGTTAACACACTCTTAAGCAGGCCAGATCCTCACCTGATAGAAATTAAAGCTGCTCTGTGCAGATCCATGGAGAAGTGCCAGTTGACACTGGTTAGGTAATATCTGTGTATTATTAATCAGGGCTCAGATAACGTTGTAGAAATGTTGTTCCTCAGCCAGGAGATAAATAGCTAAATAAGATAAAAACCAGTAATGAGTGCAGTAGGCCAGAAATACTGATGTGGAAATGTCTGGGCTGTAATTGTTGGCTGTGAGAGAGTTTGATTTCCTAGAGGCCAGGTGGTACCTCCAGGCACAGGAGGTTAGCACTGGGATTTAGGGTCAGCAACCCCTTGCAGGCAGCATCAGGAGGTGAAATCTCAAGGCTTGTCTGTGCCTGGAAATTAACCAAAACAGCTATTCCAGAGTATCTGGAAATGCTATTTTGGTGTGTTTCCAAGTGCAGACTGCTTTGAAATGCTAATGCTAGAAGCTGTTTAGCTGTTATTTACAGTAAGAAACAAAGATAACAGCCCACTAGACACTTAAAGGAATGGGGGATGTTTGGAATTAAAAAAGATGGGATGGCTTTTATTTTATTACAAACAGGGACTGACCATTGCTGGTTTGCACAAAGGCTTCTGCAGAAGAAGGAGGGATGATTCTATTCTTGTAGCAGGTAGGACAATTAGTGATGAGACTAAATTGCATCCCAAAAGTCAGGCTGAATACAAGGAGGAAGTTTCTGCATTAAGGACAGGACACTGTCAGGCTGTCTGCCAGGGAGGCTCCATATGCAAGAACTGCACGTAATTGAAAACAAAATAGAAAATAACTTTTTAGACTAATGCAGGGAGCGCTGAAGTGGGCTACTTCTATCTTCTGGATAGTTTCTCTGAAATTTGAATTTGAATGGACATCAGAAACAAATTTCCAGCAAAATCCTCCCTTCAGCCTGAAGGAGGGCTCTGGAATGCTCAGTCCGTGTTTTTCCCTGGGCATAGGGGTTTTTATCATGGTACGTTTGACAAACTGTGTGTATTTATAGCTCTCTGAGTGAGCACACTTGGCAGAATGGACACTGCCATTCCTGCAGCTTGACTGAGACGTGGCCTGGGCCTGAAATACCTGCTTCACCCAGGAAACTTGTCACAGGGTGCCTGGAATCACAGTCAGGCTGGCCAGGGGTTGTTTCATAACATCAGTCCCTGCAGGGCGCCCCGTGGCTCTGTCACTGTCCTGAGAGCTTTCTTGGTGTCCTGGTGGGACAGCAGAAGAGCTGGCAGACACTAACCCCCTTGGCATCCTTGTGTCCTCTTTGGAATTGTATGTGGAGGCTCGGTCCTGCCTCAGCTGCGGATACCCAGCCTCGGGAAGAAGGACAGCAAGTGTTAAAAGGACTGGCGGCTCAAGGAAGTGTTGACTGTAACAGGTACCGTAATGATGAATGGCATGAATGGACAATCACTCCTGCCCCAGCAAATAAACCCTGTCACATGGAATCCGGCGTTTTCCAGGGAAATCAGCTTTCACTGCGGGCTGCCAGCACCAAATGAGCTTCATAAAGCACCTGCAGATCTGAGCGTCAAGCAATTATTCCACTATCTTGCCTAAAAACAAAAAGGGCCCTGCCCTTCGGTCACCTCCGACCTTTACCAGCTAACATAAACTAATTACATTTGCGGCAGGAGGGGGAAGGGGGGTAAACCCCACCCGCCCAAATCTTCTGGAGGGTCTTGCGGGGGCAGTGCCGGGTTTGCGGGGCGTCTTGCGGCCCCTTCATCAGCTCATAGCGATGGGGAGCGCCTTCGCTCAGGCGCTTGAAGAGATCCGGGGGGCCTGAGCCCCGGGCCGGGGGAGCGGGGCTGGGAGCGGGGCTCAGCCCCGGCCGCCCCGGGACAAGAGCGCCTTTGTTCGGCATCACTTAGCAGCAATTACAGCCCGTCAAAACAGTTTTTGTTTTACGACAACGTGTTAATGGGCCCACGGTTGGGTGTGAGAAGTAACCCAAGCCGCATGCACTGAAGCAAGGTTAGAGGTTAATTGAGACTTTCTAACACAGCGCATGAGATTTTTGCAACCTTTTGCAGCGAGGGAAGTGGGGAACAAAAAGGAGATAATGTGATACAATTAGTTGGAAAGCACGAGGGTCAAAATTCCCAGATGGAAAGGAAAACTGGCCAAGTGAATCAGGCCAGATGGGCCACCTGGACCATAACGAATGCCAAAAATAGCTTCAGTCCTTAGTCTGATGGATGAGGCAGTAGGTGGTATGTCTGTCCTTCACAGTGGATTTATAAAAAAAAAAAGCAAGGTCAACATTATAAACAGCAGTAGCCTGTTGCAATTTGTATTCCAGATCTATGGTCATTAGTGCAGCTCATATTTTTGCTTTTATTTTCTTTATTTCAAAGTTATGTGATTTTAACCCAGCAGCCCCCTTCAGACTTATTCATGGTAGTGGTCTGCTGATAAACTTCGGGCTTCCCACCATTTGTGTTGTTTTTCCCACTGCAAACCTCCGGAGCATTATTAACTAACTTGTTACTAGCTCTCGAAGAAGGTTTTGATTGCAGGCCTCCCCACAGTCATTGTGAAGATGTTTGGGTGTACCAAAGTACCAAGTAACCACCTGCTCCCTGCTCACGTCCCTCTGCAGCCAGTGGGTGCTGCACCTGGAGCTGGGAATGATAAGGGTATGGTTCCCTGGGTATGCTGTTCTTGCAAGATCCCAAGGATAACACTCATCCCCTCACTCCGAGCTGCTTCAGCTGCTTCCTTTCTCCTCTGTACTTTGTCATTTCCAAGGCCTCTGTAGGGTAACACATGTAGAACAGGAAAAAACTTTCTTGTATTCACCTTCCAGCTTGCACTGGAAATGAACTGCGAGGTGACTGGAAGTGCCAAGTCACTGCTGGCACCTGTTCAGCGCTTATTTGTTTTCCTAGAGCCACTGTGATTAGTTTCCTTCACTACCATATAAGCTTCCTCTATTGAAGCTGAATCATCTGCTGCAGGTGCCTGTAGCTCCTTTTCTGTGTCACGTCCTAATGTTTGGGGGAAGCGGGATAAGGAATGTGACACGGGGGAAATGCCACCTGCCTCTGCTGCCTTCTCCTTGCCCCAGCAGCCTGTACATGCCAGCCCTGCCAGCCCTCAGTGGCTGCCTTCACCCTCCAGTGGGCTGAGCAAGGCTGATGTCTAACGAGGAGCCGCTGCCAGCCCTGGGGTACCTGCTTCAAGGTCAGTGGAGCCCAGCTGGGCTTCATTAATGAGGACTGGCCTGGTGGGGAAAGCGCATTGGCAGGGGGACAATGGCACTGTGCAGCCTTCGAGCTCCAAGCACCAGCTCAGCAGTGAGGGAAGAGCAGCAAGTATTAGGTAATAGCAATGCAGCAGCGAATTGCCAAGGCTGACCCCAGCTTTGCTGAGCCTGCCGCTCTGGTTTTCCATCTCTCCTTCCTCCTTCCTAGGCCTAAAAGCAAATGTGGTGAGAAGGAAGGGGTAGGAGGAGAAAGGGAGTAGAAAAACTCTTGGGAAAGTGAAGGGGGGTAACAGGGGTGGGAGAAATTAGCTTGAATTTTGTATTTGTGGATTACCTAATGTACTTGGTCTAATTCCAAAGTTCAGAGTGGCCTGGTGACTGCATAGAGAGAGAGAGGAGAAATGGAGGAGACTTGAAATAAAAGCAAAGACCAGCCATTCAGAAGGTGTAAATGAGGGGGACAACTGTGACCTGGAGAAGCCGGTCTGTCCTCCAGCAGGACCTCCCTTAACCAGAGCACTGCTAAGTGCTGTGTGCAACAACCAGACTGTTCTAGGAATTGGGAATCTCTCACAGGAAATGTAATAAACCCCTGAGCTTTCTTTCATGGAGATCCTCACATAGACCAGTCTTACAGATCTGTGTTGGTCCGCTTTCCTGTGCTGTAAATATTCCCAAAGCAAGTGCTCTTCAGGAGATGCTGCAGTGACCTCATTGCAAGGGTGTCCATGGTACATAATGATTCAGAGCCTGTGCTCACTGTAATTACTTTTCTATGCAGGTGTGAATCTTAAATGAACACTATCCCTGACTTTCCCTGGCTCTTCCTCTGCTCCAGCCTGCGCTAGAAGTTTTTTGTACTTAACTGGTGGCTGGGGAAGCCAGAACACAGTAAAGCAAAGGAAGCTCACGGGAACCAGTGAGGATTTATTTTCTCTTCATATGAACTGCATGGTTTATTGTTTTTGCTGTTGAGGATCATGATTCATTTGTTGGTTTATTTGTGGATGGGTTGGGGTTTCTTTCCCTTCTCTTAGAAGCATCAGAGCCTGGCTCCAGCTGAAGGTGGGATGTGAGGTGACTGACACACACGTTAATGTTCCTGCTGCTCCTAAGCAAACTTCATAGTATCAGTCTTTGGCATGGGTTTGTGGGAGTTTGTACTGAAAGCCTTGGAATTTTCTACATAATGCAAGGGGGCTTCTATTTTTGGGGGGATGTGGGACAAATTTTGAGGATTCTCCTCGATTTGAATACACACTTAACTGTTTGAGGTTCACAGGAGATTGTCTTCTCTAGTCTGTTGTTCCTTTCACTCTCTAATTTTACAAATCCAGTAAAAAAAAGATCATCCCAAACCACTTTTAAGCAAATATTTTGTGGACTCAAGATTCTTGCCAATCCTGGCTATTAGCACAGATCACTTCAAGTTTCTTTTCTCTACATCTCTCTTTTCCAAGGTCAACTGCCTTTCCTTTGTGATTTGTTCTTCACTGCTGCATTAAAGACCTTCCGTGTTTCAACTACAAGTGTAAAGCAGAACCAGTGGCTCCTGCTCTGCCAATCTCCCTGAGCAGATAAGAAAATCTTGTCTATATTGAACATCAAACTGAATTAAGTTTGTGAAGCACAGTGTTGTCTCTTCACCTTGCGTAGCAGCTGGAGGGCTGGCTCCTAGTGAAAACATTGCTTAGTTTAAGCTAGTTCCTCCCATGATTTCTGACTGATAAAAATTGGCTAAAATACTGCCATATAGAAAAAGAATATATTTCTGAGACTTATGTTTCAAGCATAGTTTGGCACTATAAATGGCTTTAGCTTAAGGTACAGCTATGGCAAGATGTGGTGTAGCTTTGACTTTCTGCAGTTCCTTATCTTTTGGGTGCAAGACTGTGTATGTTAGTTTTATTTTGAACAGGTCCTTAGGTATTAAAGCCATACGATTTCCTTCATTTGTCATCAGCAGAGGTTAAGAATGTGGCTTAGATAGTCAGCCAGTTAAGATAAAAACTTGTGAATTTGGAACAGAGCACTGAAGTGGGATTAATGGTGGGCTCATTTCTCTACTGTGGATATTCGATAGTAGCTGAAGATTTCCAATAATAAATATATTTTTAAACGTTGGGGAAAGGTCTAATCGGGAATAAAAATAAGGTTACACAGCCAATAAAACACAGATTAATCAGAGCAAAATACTTCTGCTAAGTACAAGAACTACAGGAATACCTCTCTTGTCCTTGATTTGCCTGCTTCTGGAATGAAGTCTCAACTCCATGAGTTATTGCTACTGAGTGCTTGTATTTTCTGTGAAGATCTTTTTGAAACACTCCTTGATTGCCAGAATCAAAAAATAAGGTAGAATTTCAAAATATAGAAAAGTTTGATCAGGTCTAACAGGATAAAAATAGAAATGAAATGAAATCTCCAGTAAAACAAAGAGTACCACTGCCATTGTTTTGTTTGGTCTTTTTTTTTCTTGGTTGACTTGGGTTGTTGCTTTTTAAAAAATGCTATGTTTCTGGTTATTTTGGGAGTTTGACCTTTTTTTCTCCAAGATGATGACCTGGCTGATGAAATAAGTTATTTCATGCTGATAGTGCTGCAAACAAGGGGAGAGGCAGGCGTATCACTGTAGAAAATTTAAAAAAAAACCCCAAACAAAAACCTCACAGCAACCAACCAACCAAACTCTGAAGCGACCCTCAAAAAAACCACCAACCCAAAGCAGTTCTTATATCCAGCACTGTACAGTGATGCTCCTCCAAGGAACAGGTGGGAATATTGCATCTACAGCATTACTTGTGCATTTGTCATAGGGATCTTCTGTGGAAACTCTTGCTTGAACCCCTGAAAGTCAAGTGTAAGATAAAGAGCAAGGAAATCACATTTTCTGAGGGGTAGCAGGTTAAAGTTTGCCCCCTCAGTGAAGTCACTGACAGCTGCACTGTTAAAAAGCCTGGGCAGACCTGACAGCCCCAGCGCTTTAGTTTGAGGTGTTTCCAAACACACCATTCCCTGTCCGTTGCCTCCCAGGGAACAGATGGAAAGTGTTACCAGTAAAGCACATTTTCATAGGCTTTCTGGTTCTCTTTAGCAAAAGCCTTACAAAAGTCTTCAGACAAATTAGTGCCTGAAGGTAGAGGAAGTCTTTAGGAGCGCAGGAGAACTGCTGACTCAGCCTGTTCTCCGAGCCGTGTCCAAGGGGAGCTGCTTTCTGCCTTCAGCATTTCCACCAGGGATGGCGATTCCTTCAGAATCAATTACATTGCTCTCAAATGTCTTCTTAAGTTTAATGAGTCCAGTGAAATCCTGAGAGTCACTGACGAGCAAGGGTTAAACGATGGCAGAGGCAGCCAACGAAAGTCAACGTATAACCCAAGGAAAGATCGCATCAGATAAGGCAGATCCCAGATGGGATATGCTCTCCTGCAGTTTTTCTGCCTTTAGTCCCACACCTCCTGCCCCTCACACTGCTGAGCCAGGCCTTCTCTCAAGTTTGGTGATCCCTGTTTGGAGCAACTCCAGTGGCGCTCTAGGCTGTGAGTTTGTCCTGAGAAACACAAATATGTGGATATATAACGAGTCAGGAGTGACAGCATCTCTGACACATCTGCTCCTTGCTTTGGTTTCACCCAAAGCCCAGAGATGCTGTAAGAGTGATCTGTTTGTTTGTTTTTAGAACTTTATTTCAAACTGGGGAAAACCCTAATCTTCAATTAATCACTGAGAAATTTCAGTTTTCGGGAAACAGAGCTGGTTTGAAATCACAGGAGAATCAAAAGTAGAAAAAGTCTGCAATCTCTTAATTAAATCTTTGTATGTTCTATAAAAGTCAAATATAGCTGAACTAAGTTTTTCAAAATATGTTCAAAAATTGGTTTCCAGGTTTATATTGTTGTCTTGGTTTGAAAGATGTGTCTGCTGAGGAAGGTGGGTGTTGTCCTGTTTTTTGCTAAGCCTTCTGTTTTAACCTTGGAGTCAGAGATTTTCACACACTTTCATGTAAATAATAGCCAATGTTTATTTAACCGTCTATTCTGTTTTCATTCCTTTTGTGATAAGAGAAAGTTTGATGAGCATCTTTTTTCTCCAGTGGGATTGAGGAGGAAGTGACATGTCCTCCAATCCCTTGTGGAGTTCAGAATTCTATAAACCATGATAAATGTAAATAAACTTTCTCTTTTCCCTCCTTTCTGCTGAACCAAGCAAGTGTGAGAGTGTCCTTTATTGTGCCTTCACCGGAACAGGTGGGAACCTCCCTTGGAATAGAAAATGTGACTCCCTTCCCTCCAGATTATTATAACTCTGAAATTACGGGGCTCGCAAGCAAAGATATGAGAAATAGGAATAACAGTTCTTTACTAATATATATATATAACACAAGGCAAACAAACACCAATAACCATGGCAGTAATAATGAGCAGAACCAGAGACCCAACCCCAGCCTCTCCCGGCCCCAGGCCCTTTCCCCTCGGTGCAGTTCCGCTCACGGCCGGCAGGGGGCGCCGGTGGCTCCGGGCCGGGCAGGGCGGGTGCGATGGTTCCCCCGCGCCTGCAGGGGGCGCTGTGGGCCGAGCTCAGCCGCGTCCCCTCACGGGGACAATGGCGGGGGGTGGGTGGCTGCGGCTGGAACCTCGGAGCGGCGGCTGGGGCAGCAGGGACAGGCAGACCCCCGAGGAGCCAACAAAATGCATCAGAAACTCAGCAGGAGCCACGAGGTGTCCCGGCTTCATGCCAAAAGTAAGTTTGTTATTGTTTTTTGATAAGAAATATATTCAATTTCCTTACTTTCATGCTGGAGGGATCTGTTTGTCTGAGAATATAGATTGTGATGGAGAATATAGGTTGGGATGGAATTAAATCTATGAGCACAGTGGAATAGTGATAATATTCTAATGGAATAGCTACTAATAGTGAAATATCTGAGGAGGATGGTCGGGTGCTCTCTGATTTGTAGCCACATGACTGCAGCTAAAGGGAGCTGTGGCTGGAGGTGTGTCCTACCTCTCAGGCTGTGATATCACATGGTACTTGGAATGTGCTTAAATTTCTTTGTATAAATGTTGATTATTGAATGGATGATTTCAGAAAGATGATCTCTGCCTTGAAAGTTCAGCACCTACTTGAGCACCAGGCTGATTTGAGGGCATAGACCCGGGAGATGAGATAGAGCCCATTTAAAAAGATTGGAGATGGCTGTTCTGTGGAAAATAGTGGCCCATAGGGACGGGGAGAATGAAGTCTTGGAAGACTGTTTATTCAGTAGCATCTGACTGACGGCGGATTTTAAAGGTGAATGTTTGAGTTGGTAGTGAGCACATGTCTGAGCTGGGGAGTTTGGGTGCTCAGTCTGCAGAATCTGCAGTGTCTCATCTCAGGGTTTGTGGCACAGAGCTGGTGCTTCTGGGGATGCCTTGGGTCAACCACTGGAGTACCAGAGTTTTCTGGTTTCCTGCCTACAGCCATTACTATAATAACTGGATCAGAATTCCTTTATTTAGCCAGGCTGGTGGAACACAGCATCCAGGGAAGCAGCTGACTGGTTTTCCTGGTCATCCCTGTGACTTCCGAAACTATTTGTGAGTAAGTCAGTACAATATTCCATAGTCTGCAATAGCTTGAGCTGAGTAGGTTGCTTACAAAAGAAAAAGGAAATAATATCTCCTTCCCCTTTCCTGATGAATTTTGCTTATATTGAAGGAAAGATACCTTGGTATTGCAAATGCACTTTGCCTGTTTAGGTGATTCTGACATTCTCATTTCCATATGGAGGGTGGTATCACAACCCATTTTTGCTCTTATCATTCCGTAAATTTTCAAAGCTTACTAAATTTTGCACAAGTGAAAAGAGGCAAACACAAGGCACAAAAGAAATTTTGTAGCTTTCAGCACTGTCAGACTGTCCAAAACCTCAGAGCTGTTTGAAATAAAGAAAAAAACCTGAAGAATAGAGCTGAAAAAGTGGGAAATGATAAGAACAGAATTTGCTTTAGCTGAGAAAAGGAAAAGAACATGAGGAAATAAAATTGAATACATACTTTGAGAAACTGTAATGCATTTCTAGTTTTTAGAAACAGCTTCAATATTTCATTCTAACATTTTTCTTTGGTCTCCCTCATGTGCACTTGAATCTTAGGGAATCAAGAAGGAAGGGACTGATCCTGACCTGACAGCAGAGCTGGGAAGTAGAGCCAGTTTTGTAATATTGATACCAGACAGTGCAAATGTAGTTTACTGGATCTGGTAATCTGCATCTGTCTAGTCCAGCTGCCCCGATGGTCTTTCAGACAAGATTGGATATGTTTTTCAAAGCTCTTCTGTGGCTCAGCTATCTGGCATGGGTTTGGTGCAGGAATGGTGGGGTGAGCTGCTCTTGTTCAGGATATCAGATTGAACCTTCCTAACCTCAAATCATTTTTAGCTCTACCAGCCACTGAAAAGTCTCCAGATAATGCTGACTCGGACTGGTACCATCTGGACTTGATTTGAATCAAAAGTCAGGATGGAAAATCCTCGGTAATTCTCAGACCCAAAGGCCAAGGCTGGAAAAACAGAACCAGCCACACTTGCAAGAGGGCAACTATTCCTGGTCTGTGAGCACTGATGTCTCTCCCTCACTGGTGAGAAACCACCTACAGATTCAGAACTGTTTCGTATTGTTTTTTTTTTTTTCCCCAGGGTACCCAGAAAGGTATGTGTGGATTATCCATATGAGACCAGTTGGCAGAAACAGAATTATATGTTTTTAGCAAACAATGTATTTTGAAATTAAGCTTAATGTATTTTTAAAAACTCTACTTGTTTTTTTTTTGCTGAAATTATCAATAAGAGCATGTACTGCTTTTCTTTAACTATTGACTTTCTGAACTCTTCTATTTGAGGGTACCAGTGGCTGGAGCTTATAGTTTATCTCTGTTAGCTAAGATAAAATGAAAGGGTTTGATTAGAACCTGAACAACAATATTGCTGGACAGCATGAATTAATTATTGCAAAGAGGAGATCTTTTCCTGAATAGTTGGTTTCCTCAGTAGCTAAGAAAGGAAATGTTAACCAGTGTTTGCAGCAAGTCAGCTCCTGTGTGCTTGCTGCTAACTTTGGCAGGTTTCTGTGCACTGTGTAGAGATGGGTGAACCTCAACAGGTTTTGGATGTTCAGTTCTATTTATTATAAGCACCTGAAAGGTTGAATGCTTATCTGAGGCACAGCAAAACCTCGAAGCCAGCTGGGAGGCTCCAGGCAGAGCCTCCTGCATGCCCTCAGGCTTGTACCAATGTGCGGTGCTCTCCCAACCTCCTGGGAGCGTTGGGATATCTTTGATAAGGCTCTGCAGAGCACGGAAGGAGTAGGACTTTGATGTGGGTCTTCATGGTGTGGTTGGTTGACAGAGGCCATTCAAGGAGGTCTCACAGCTGCAGTGTGAGCTGGAGCAGGTGATGGGTCTGAAGGGATAGAAATGGATCTCCATAACTATTTGTTATAGGAAGTGTTGCAGCTAAGGGTGGTTGTTAGGGAAAGGAAAGGTCTTCCTGGACTTTCCTCTCCACCCTAAGGATTGCCTGAATTTGGACTTCGCTGGGCTATGTTGTCATAATGTTGTGCTGCTGTAGCTCCAATGGCTCTGTTCAGTCTGCCTGAGCCTCTGGCTTCAGCCAGGCAGAGGAACAACACAATTCATGTTGTGGTCAGTGTGGGTAGTAGAGGTGCTGGGGAATCAGGCATGGCTGGTGTCTGCAAAGCTGTCTCTGCTGAGCAGTTGGTTGTGTTTCTCCCCCTTAGCATCAGCAGATAATTTTGAAAGATACTTAATTCAGTGGGCTCTCTTCGTGATACCAACCCAACCACAGAGCACCTTGTTGCAGCTTCCAAAATAGAGCATACATCCCTGGTTTTTAGAAATTAAGCTGGACTTATGTTGCCAAATTTGGGATGCCTCTAATGTTTTCCTTTGATACTTGTTGTTTGTGATCATCGTGACTCATTTTCCAGCAGGAGTCAGAAGCTTTGTCTGAAAATGAGGTTCCCATAGTGTACTCAGTGACATCCAGCCCCACTTCCCAAACGTGCAGTCAAAATGGATCATATAGAGAGAACAGGAGCATTAATCAGAGCCTTGGGATGGAAGCAGAACTGGGAGAACAATCCATGTCTGACACGTCTTGGATGGTGCTGCGAAGCTAGGAAATAAAGTTGCATTTCACAAGACTGTCCTTCTTGTTGATATTCCAAGTATTATGGAAAAATATCAATGTAGTAGAGCATGAGTGCTGGCATCCCTTTGTCCAGCACACCAATAATCTTGGCTGATCCCTAAGGAAAAGGCAGAAAAAGCCAAAGTAAAATATTTTGTCTTCTTTGCTTTTATCTCCTAGTAGAAAAAACCTTCAGCATCTTTTGTCTGTGTGATGCAGAACACCACCAGAGCCAGGAGGTTTTCTGTTAATATGAGAGTTATTTCATATGTTATCTAAACATAATCAAAATTATTTCTGTCTGAGCCCATTATTTCTGTGCAGTGCTCTGCAGAATAAATACTACCCAAGAATTTAAATAATAGTTTTTTTCCAAGAGGAAGATTTCAGAAACCTTTCCTGGTCATTTAATTTATTTTTTTAATCTAATTGTTCTCAATCTTTTCTTAATCTGCCATAATTTTAGCTGTGTCTGACATTCTAATGTAGTTCTATGGTATCTAGCTGACATTTGATCTCTCGTGTGGCAAAGACTATTTCTGCTTCACTTCTACTTGAATTAGGGAGGTCAAGGGAGCATCTAATCCCAACCATACCCACAAAATCTGGTAACCTCATAGGCTTAATTGTATTAGGCCAGATGCACATTGAGCTGAGAAGATTCAGGGATTCTCCAACAGCAGAATTTTTGGTGTGGGGTTCCTGGAAAGTCCTCTGTAATGTCTGTGGATGTGTTGGCAGAATTAATGAATTCTGTCTCAAACACTGGATGTTTCTTTCTTGAAGCAATTTGTTGTGGAGCAGGTTTTCCTGTGCTTTAGGATGCTGGGAAGATAAAACAGCTGGAGGCTTGTTGCACGTTCTTGGTTGCTGGGTGTATGGAATCCTCCCAGACACGTGCCAGCTGAGACTGCTCAGAAGGGGAGACACTCGGGCATCTGCATGACCCAGGGCGGTGCCATGCAGGGTGACAGTGGCACAGGAGGTGAGGCAGCATCCTGGGGATCCACGGCCCAGACTGCAGTTCGGCACTATGGGAACAGCACACTTTGGGATGCCACCAGCAGAAGCACCTCATTAAGCAGACCACCAGAGAACGATGACAGCAGAGGCAATATTTTCAATTCCCAGAAGGAAACATAGCTTCTACATGAAACCTCCTGGCACTTGTTTATGGAAAAGTAATACCTTGATCAAGATTTTTCCATAATACAAGTTTTCTGGGCAGTTTTCTTGTCTTCCAAGCCTAAAATGCCCTCTTGAGTGGCATCCCAGTGACTCTGCCCCTGGAATAAGAGCCATCTAGGAAGATTGTGCTTCCTGCTCCAGATTTGCGGTAGCAGCTCTGTGAACGAGGATCACAAATCCAAGAGCAGCTGTTGCTTAATGCTGCAGAACAAGACAAGGCGTTGGGTTTGGTCCAGGCCTGATGTAAGCGAGGCTTGCAGGGCTTCCAGTATTGTTGAATTTGGCCTATTCTTCATACTCAGGAACGGACTGTGCTGCCTACTTGGCTGTCCCAGTCCTTCATGCTGAGCCAAAGGAGTCTAAGACTATTTGTGGAATCTGAAAATGAAATCCTGGCCCTTTTTGACTCAATGGGCATTTTGGTGTTGACTTCCACAGGGCGGGAATTTCACCCTGTGTATCCCAGATGTCAGGAATGTTTTCTGGTTTTGTGATTCTCTGTGGAAGATGTTAGATGCTGTTTTCCTTAGCTCTGCTTGGGCGTAAGGGACCTGCCTGGATTATTTTGGTTGGCAAATGCATTTTTCCAGCGTCTGTGGCAGAAATAGCTCTGTGCATGAAGTGCCAGGCTAAGTAGCTCCTGTTAAGTAGCACCTCTGCAATTCTGCAGTTAACACCAGCTGCTACTGCCAGACCCCTTCCGTGGGCTGTGAAATGTCCAACTTTGTGGTAGCTGCTGCTGTTCTACTGTGTGCTTAAAAAAACCAAATCTTGGAGAGATAGCCTTTGTTTGGGGGGTAAAACAGGAATTGTGAAATCCTGGCACCAGCACAGGTCAAGGCAAAGCTTCAGTGAGTTGAAGCAGGATAATAAGAATTTTATCTGAGAAGTTTAATGGGACTAAAAAGTCCATGTCCCAGTCCTGATGTGGGCTAACACTTGAGATTTCCTTTGCTGGTGCTGAACCAGGAAACATCAGGAGTGTGGGGGTTTCCAGCAGGAAGCTGCAAAGGGCTCCAGAGATTTGAAATGTGTCCATGCTGAATTCAGGGAGGGAAGGAGGGATACAGTCTTAGGAATAAGTAAACTGGTTTTAAGTATTATGCTGGGCTTTGGGAGAGCTGGCTTCATTCCTGCTATGACTTAGGGCAATCACTGCAGACCAGAGCTTTTGTAAAGCACATGTGACTGTGTGGACATCTCAGAAGTGATTTAGAGTCCCAGCTCTCATGCAAATCTGAAGGATTTAGAAACCTAAACACTCCTGAAAACCCTTGAAGAAGTCTTATATCCTTCTTACAGCACTTAAATAACTTTATGTACTTAATTTATCTACGGAGCTGCCTTCTTATCCCTTCATTCCACACCTCTGAACAGGATACAATCTTTGCTTCTCTCATCTCATGCTTACCAGGTCAACACTAAAAGATAAAACTGGCCAAGAACTCTCATCTGAAAGCACGTGGTCCATGAACAGCTCATGCCTGTGTAACCTCCCTACCCAAAACCCCAAACCAGCTCTGGTCCATAATGCTTATTTGAAATGGGGTCAGTAGCCCAGGGGGGTGGGAGGTGTCCTGATTTATCAGCCTTTTGGTACTTCTGCTTGGGCATCAGGGTGGTCTCCTGAATCAAGAGTTCTGAGAGTTTCGTTCTTGCATCCTATTCTACAAATGTTTACCTGGAATCAAAGAATAATTATTATTGTTTGGGTTTCTTAATTTTTAGTGCTCATTCCACAAGGTTTCGTGTGCCCAGTTCCCAGATGAATTAAAGGATTCTTTCCATTTGGTAGTGTTTTGTAGGAATTAATCTTATTTTTTAAACATCAGCACCTGTTCCATGACAGCTTCCTTGCTCCCTCCTCCATTTCTGACACAAGTAATTAATTTAGTGAGGTATTATTGTATTTCATAGCTGAACTTACTTTTGAAAATCTGTTGGAGAGGACCTAAATAAATCATTAGTTCACTCAGCAGCACCATTAACGTGGGTAATAAAACAAATTTTATAAATTTGTCACAGACCTTGAAAGTGGTGCCAAAACCTTTTAAATCCACACACCACATCCACTTTTCTTCCACACACCTCTCTTGCCATGCTGGTCATGTTTTTGGTGTCTGTGGCAGGGTGGCTCCAACACTGAGGCAGATTTTAATTCTTCATGATCCAATAAATATCCAAAGCCCTGGATCTGTTGCCCAGATGACAGCATCCTGTAAAACCTACCAAATTCAGTTCTTTAAAACAATTTATAGTCTTTAATTGAAGGGCTGAAAGGAATTAAGTATACATAACAAAATCCTCCCACAAAACAATACAACAAACAACCCATTTTCTTGTTTTTAACAAAAAGAGTGTAAAATGTTAGGTCTCGTTCATACACAAATACTGTACTCTTCTTTTGCTACAGATAACAGACACCCCCTCAATCCAGGCTCACTATTCCACCTGAAAGTATTTTTTTCAGAAATAGCTGTTTCCTGTGAGGAGGGAAGATCCCTTTGCCAAGAGAGTTGTCCACACTGCAGAATACCAACATAATGGTGCAGCTTAAAATTAGGAGGCCGTAACCCTAAATAAACTAGGTGCAGTATTATGGAAAGTGTATGTTCTGTGGAGGGCCCTTGTGGAAAAGAATTGATCAGGAAGTACCTTTGCAATCAAAATTAAGACTGTAAATTGAGGATCAGGATAAGGCACGTTCAAGAAAGACAAGGAGCTACTGGAGAGGGTCCAGCTTAGGGTCACAAAGATGATGAGGGGTGTGGAGCATCTCTCTTATGAGGAGAGACTGGGCCTGTTTAGTCTGGAGAAGAGATGACTGAGAGGGATTCACATGAATCCACATCAATATCTCCAGGAGGAGCCAAGGAAGGTGCCAGACACTTTTCAGTGGTGCCCAGTGACAGGATGAGGAGCAGTGCCCATAAACTGAAACACAAGAAGCTTCACCCCAATGTGAGGAAGGATTTCTTTACATCGAGGGTGGCAGACCACTGGAACAGCCCAGGGAGGGCGTAGAGTCTCCCTCTCTGGAGAGACCCCAAACCCACCTGGATGCATTCCTGTGTCACCTGCTCTGGGTGCCCCTGCCTTGGAAGGGGTGTGGGACTGGGTGATCTCCAGAGGTCCCTTCAAACTCGACCTATTCTGTGATCATGAAGATGACATGCAGTATTTCGGGGCAGTAATACCAGCTCTGTGTGGCTGCTCTTCCTTGCCAAGCCGAACCCTTTACCTTTGCCCATCCAAACTCTCCCTGTGCCTCATTTTCAGCCTCTCCTGCAGTCAGTGATTGAGGCTGTTCTGTAGCTGTCAGGATCCTTCACAAAGCCCTGTGGGCCATGAGGAGGCCAAAGCTGTACCTTCCTCCACCAGCCTTGGTGCCCACTTTGGAAGTGCTTCCATACATATCTTTGCAGAGCTTTGTGTGCTGTTGCAGAGCACTTTAAAACAGAGTTTCCATCAGTTTCATGGATGCATTCTTGGATGGCAGGAGCAGGCCAATAAAATCTATGGCCAAATCTCAGGGACAGCCAGTCAAAGCCTTTAATAAGAGGCAACTGGAACTGTAGCTATGGAGAGGATTGGGACAGCCCCCAGAACTCCCCTGAAGGCTGTTAGCATCTGAATGGCTCTAGTGTTATCTCTTTCCAGTGCTCCATGCCTGTTCCATTCAGACTTTTATGTTTTTCCACTGAACAGCCAGCTGATCATAACCAACAGGATTTTATTTTAATTTCCCAATAGGGTTTTTGTTTTTCTTGAAAAAATGACTGAGACCCAAAGGATTTTCCAGCCGGAAAATAAGACCTGTCAGCTGGAAATTCTGAGTAGATCTAAGTAGACACCTGTATAATACTTTGGATATATTATGTGGCTGGAAAGGAGTGTGAGGGTGCAGGGAAAATCGAGGGGGCAGGAGAAGAACTTAAGGAGTCTATTATGTTCTAGCTGGTTTTCATTTTTTTTTTCCTAGAAGTAAGTTTTATTTAGCAAAAGAACCCCTCAAAGATGAGTAATATTGATCACAATACACTGGAATGTTTAATGACAGTGGAATTTATGCTGGATCATAGTATGTGCTGATGCTGTGCTGAACCTGGTGCTGTCACAATGGCAGAGGGAAATTTCAGGAGAAGCCTCTGGGACCTGATTATTCCTTTACCTCAGTGGACATCCTCATTATAAGGCATTGCCATTAACTGGAAACCTGCATCAGCTCAGCTCTTTTGGGTGGCTGAGAAGTGAAAAAGTTGAGTTCTTCTCTTCAAGTTTGAGGGGAAAAATAACACAAGAGTTTTATAATAATTATTGCAGTGGAATCCAAACTATGTAAAACTTGTCCAAATACTCATGTTGGTCCTGACCACTAAACTGCTTTGTTTAGTTGCCCAGACATATTTAGGTGAACCTGGAGCTTTGCTTTAGTGGTTGTGCAGGTAAACAATACAAAATTCAGCTTTACCAGTTTTATTTCTGTGTGATCAAGGGATTGTTATTAGTTTCAGCATTTGGTTGTCCCTGAAATGTGAAGAGAAATTGGGGATTCAAAAGCACTGCGGACTGAACCTGAAGGAAATATTTGTACAGCCTGCTGTGACCTGAAATCCCTAAGCTTTGCACAGCTGTGGAAAGAAATCCATATTGGAGTCTATTATATTCGGACATAACTATAAAACACAACCTCTCAAGTGCATGTTCCAGGAATAAAGAATTAGACATTTAGGGACTGTGCTCAAATATTATTTATACCTCAATTCATCAAGCAAGAGAAACTAAACTAAAAGTCTGGGCTGAGATTTTTTTTTTCAGTTTGTACTCAGGTAATAAGTTTATGATGTTTTATAAGTGGAGGGCACAGAGGCAATTTCCCTGCGTGGTGCTGGAGGAAAAGGCTGTATCTTGCCCTGTGCCTGGTACCCCAGGTCTTTTGTTGCAGGTGGGGCCTCTGACTGAAACTTGTCCTCTTCCATACCCAGGACAAAGCTAAAAATAATTGTACTTGGATAATGGATTATGAAATAATTATAAAACATTTTAAATTATAGCAAAATCAGCATGGGTCTAGAGATTAGCTGCAATGCCAAGACCTAAACCAGCTGGAATAATCTAGAACAAAACCCTACTTTAACTTGTTATTTCCATGGTTTAAAAATACACCTTCTCACTGCTGAGTCTTTGGTGTTGGTGGTCGCGTTGCATCCTGTTGTTAGCACCTGGAGCCATGCTGGGAAAATCCAGTTCTTGGCATGTAGAAGCTAATGCTTCGCATCGACCTGTCGTTGCCAAATTACATGGAAAGCATTCTCTTGCCAGGTCACTAGAAATTAGATTAATTGTAGCACAGAAACCACAGGGAGGGAGAAAAAAACCAGTGTTGTGCCTCTGAATATCTCTGTACACCTTGGCTGTACAACAGCAGAGTCAGGCTGAAGCAGAATCACTGGGCAGGCTGCACAGAAGTGTTTCCACTGCATTCACAGCTCCTTGGTGGTGGGATTCAGTATGGAAATTATGAATGTGCTGGTTCCAGTAACCACAGGTGCCATGGGGCTGGACGGTGGAAAGGGGTGTGATTGACACATGTAGATATTAATCAAGTGTCTGACAGCACCACTTTGAATTCTGTTTCCTTTTTCTTAATTTTTGCTTAGAGCAGAAGTCAGAAAGGCTTCAGCCTGGTAGAGGAGGTCAAAAGCATAACTAGGCCAAGGTCTTTGTGGAAGTGCAGAGCTGTGTTGTGCCAGGCCCTTGCTGGGGGCACAGCTGTGGAAATGTCCTTGTACCTTTGTTTTCCTTGGTGCCATGTTGCCCAGCTCTGCTGGACACTGGCATTTTCCAGAAGATCTGACCTCCTCCATGTGGCCTTTCCAAACACCCTGAGTCCCAGCTGCCCAACAAAGCCAAGGCATTCAGCCTGGCTGCCTCAGCAAACCATCACCACTGGGGCACAGAAACAAGGGCACAGAACAGTCAGCTTTTTTTTCTCCTCTCTGCTTTATGTGAAAATCTAAAATCTCCTTCTGGGCCACAGCCTCCGGGCAGTTCTCACCAGAGGTAGTTCATGAGACAGAACAGACAAATTTCTCTGTTGTAGAATATTTTCTCAAGCAGAGCAGGAGCCACACTTGTACTCTTCGGCAGCATTGACCATTTCTTGTATGTTGAGTGGGAAGATTTTCAGGTGTGTTCAGCTTCACTGCCCTGAGTTTTCCTGTGGATTTCCCAGGAGTAAGTTAGGTCTATGCCTGTGGGCTCTTGACTAAGACAGGCTGGAGAGGTGACAGGCCCCCCTGAATGAATTTGCAGAGCTGGGAGGCAGAGGCTGTTCTCCACCATGGCATTCACCTGCCTGAAGGCATGGAAAAGTCTTGAAGACACAGGGCAGCTCCTGTGACTTGGTTTGCTGACTCTGAAATGTTGCAAAGCAGTACTTTACTGCTGGATAGTGTTTTGGGATAGAAAATGCATGTGGCATGTGTTTCCATTTTATAGCATGAAAGAATTCCCATCCATGCAAAGTCAAATTTAAGCATCTGACATAGAAGGAATAATGAGCAAGGAATGGTAAATAACCAGTAGGTTTTTTATAGGCACAGACCTTAGCTCAGTCACATTGGGCATGGAAACAGGTGCTTTGTGTGTATTCCCACAAATAAAACATTACTAAGGAGTAATGCTAGCTCAGAACAAACAAAACAAGGGTATTAAGACCATTGATGGAAAGAAGTGCACATTATTTTGTGTAAGAACTTGAACATTTAGCTAATCCAAGTCTTACCTCATATAGGGAAATAAAAACTGTCTTCTGTCAAACTTAGCTAAGAACAATTTTGGAGTAGTCTTCTATTGTCATGGCTGGAGAGTGGGACTGTTTTGAGGGCACAAAGGAGCAAAGCTTTGGATCAAAGTTTTGGTGTCATACCCATGAGAGCAGGCCAACCTCTACCTGTGTTATATAGGAGAAAGTTAATGGAACAAAGTAATTCAAATAGGATTTGCTTCTTTACTAGACATGCTTACAGTGCGCTTGAGAACACAGGCTTTATTTCATATATGTCTGTCTTGAAAGAAATCAAACTCCTTTCTGTTGACGTAGGCCACAAGCAGTGTCTGTGGAGCAATCTCTCTAAATAATTCCTTGTGCAGCTACGGAAAATCCTTCAAGATTAGCAACTTTCAGATGCAGAGTTACTTAAATGGTGTAGGATACCTTCAAAAATACGAATGGTTGTTCAAAAGCAGCCAGCATATGGGTATAGCTGGGATGGGAAGAGAGGAGGATCTTTCAAAAAGGACAATATATCCTTCCCTATTTTCTGAGGAAAATGTTTCCTGTTCCATAAAAAGACAGAGTGACTAGTGTGTGACATAAACATGTTACAGAAAAAGTACTTCGATGACACCTTGGGTCTGCTGGTAAATTCATGCTACCCCTGTCCACAGTGTAGTGGAGAATGTTGTTCAGCAGTTGGTATCAGCACACGCTTGTCCTTTCGTGCCATCAGCCTCTGGTTCAGGAAGCTATTGGAGCACATGCCTGATTTCCAGAACCTGAAAAGTCCCATTGATTTCAGCCTGCAGTATAAAACTATCACCTATCATAATTATTAGGATGCATTCCTGAGTCCTAGGCATCCACTGATTGCTCATCCAGTGTGCCCAACTGTACTCTATCACATCAGCAGCTTCCTTCCTGCAAAGAAAGCACACAGCTGACTTGTTGCCAGTAATTAAAACTCTAGTTTGTTATTCAAACCTTTCCTTGGGTCTAGTCATTTAAAAGTCTACCTGATCATTTCTTGCATCCTGTTAAAAACAGTCTACAAAATGCCAGCTGTGTGGACAAAATCACAGTCCTTTTCCACTTCCTGTAGTTCTTCCTTAAAGTCTGCAGTCTGAGCAAGGCACTAAGACAGGCTTAATTTGGTCTTTGGGGGTTTTTTAGGATTTGTTTATGAGGATAGAAGCTGAAGCCTCCTGCATAACAGATGATGCTTCTGTATTGTTGGAGGATGTGAATAATTAAAGAATGCATCATGTCATAACTGCTGCAGCTGGAGAAAAGGGGTATATTTGTGGCTGAATCCTTTTAGCTACCACGCAGCAAATGCACGTGCGGTAGACTTTGGCAAATAAGTTGAAAACTTCATAATTAACTGGCTGTCAAAAATTTGGAAGCAAAACACAGGAGGTGGTTAGGAAATCAAAGTATGATGTGTTTTTAATTACAAAACACAAGGAAATTTAAAAAATTTATGAGTAATAAATCTATATTGTTGGTACCAAATGGCTCCCTTTGCAGTCCTTTAATGTAACACCTGCGCTTCCTCTCCGTGAGTAACGACCCATTTTTGGACTGCCCCAGGAGCAGTGGAAGAGGAGGTTTGCAGGCTCAGGAGAACAAAGCCAGGTTCCCAGACTGAGCCCTGACTGCACTTTAGGATTCCATTTACAGTCTGTTTGGTTTGTAATTCAAATCGCTCCAGACCAGAGTTAATGTTTAGACCACAGCCACCTGAAATTTGCTTCAGGGCTGAAGCCCAGCCAGATTGCAAATGGAGGAAACACTTGAGGTTTGCTAAATACAGTTAATAGGGGATTAGAGGCTGTGTTTTTTATGGGAGCACAGGGAGGTCTGTAATAGGAAAAATATTAAAATGCAAATATACAACTTCAGCCACGCTGAGCAGGATGCAGCTAATTGCACTCCAGCCATCAAGTAGCTGTGCTTCCTTTCATTAAGCAAAGGGAAAATGAGAGGAAGAAGATACCAGGGCTAATACAGCTTTTGATGAGGGATGGTCTTTTACATCCAGCTGATGGGAAATGACCCAATGATTTGGTGACTGCACTGGGAGTTCTAAGATTCCAGAGGTGATACCTGTCTTTCTGCTGCTGATTTGTTTTACGCACCAAGACTTCCAAGACTTGAGAAATTTTGTTTTCCACTTCCTTTTTTAACGTTTAGCTCCTTGGAGCTCCTCCACATTGTGTGTGTGTTCAATGTCTCGTGCAGTGAGGTGTGGGTATACCCACTGGATGAGAATTTACTGCTGCCCTGTAAATTATGGAGTCACTGGAAGGAACCTTGGAGGTTGTTGGGCTGGATGAAACAGGATCAAGTGTAGCTAAGCCATGCCTACCAGACATTTGTCTTAAAGTTTTCTTTAGAACTCCAGCAAAGGAAATTCCACGTTTCTGGGTTGCCTGTAAAGTGGTATTTATCTAAATTTTGTCTGCATAATTTGAGGGAAGGAGATTCCACATTCCAAAGTTGCTTGTTCCAGTATTTCGCCACCATAGCTGAAGTGTTTTTCTAATATCTGACCTAAGTTGTCTTTGCTAGAGCTTATGCTGATTCCTCCTCTTTCTGCTGGCTATGAAGAACAATTAATCATTCCTCTCTTCTTAGAAGTCCCTACACATTGGAAGATTCTTTGTCACATGCATTCCTCAGTTTCCTCTCCTCCAGACTAAACAACACCCAAGTCTTTATCCTCCCCTCACACGGCAGGTTCAGAACTGCAGCTGGCCATTAGAGCGACTTCTGTGTTGCCAAAAATCTGTGTAGCCCTGAGATGTTTTTCCAGAGCCAAGAGGATTTACCCTTGTGAAACTCTTAGTCCTGAGATTAAGAAGTTCAAAAGCTGTTGTGAACACAGGAGACATGTCTCAGTTTATTTGGTTAGAAAAGGAATATCAGAGGACTCTGGGCAATTCCACTGGTTTTGAGGCTTGTATGTGAGGGAGAAACCATTTGTGTGCTTATGCAAACAGTTCTTAATGTGAGAAATTAGATTTTAAAGTATGAGGTTTAACTCAATAAATAAATTACAGTCCTTTATTAAAAGGAGGAACATGGACAGGGAAGAACTGGGTTGGGGAGGGAAGCCAAGGGCTGGCAAAGATTGGAGGGGACACAGGAGGGATGGAGCTGTGGGATCCACCTTGGAATTATGCACTTGCTCTGAAAAACCTTTGTCTGTCACAATTCCCAGCAACCAGGACTGGAGAAGTTTGAAAGTCTTTATTGGCTGTTTTTGCTCTCCTCCTGTCTCCTCCTTATTTTGCCACTCAATTTGTTATTTTCTGGTCCTGTGTACAGTTTGAGAAAAACAGACACTCTGAAAAAATTCAAAACTTCCAAAATTCTAGACTCCAAGGACACTTCTTTTCACATTTTTGTTCTTAAGGAAAAGAAGGACTGTCAATCTTACATGTTCTCATGTCTGATGTTTATTAGAAAAAGGAAAGCTTTTAATTGAAAAAAAAAGGTGCTGAACAAAAACTCCTCAAATTTTAAAGGACTCCTGCAAAATCTGGAGCAGCCTGCCAGAGATGGAGTGTGGGTTGTCCTGCAGGGACAGACTGTCACCATGATGTGTCCATCCCTCTTTCTGCCAGAAGCAGGAAGCAGGGGAGGCTTTTCTGCACCCGCAGCTGACTTGGAGCATCTCCTGCTATGTACAGCAGCTCCTGTGGCCAAGAAATTTTATGGGGCAATGGCTTGGCTGGGTTTTTCTCCTTTCTGTAAACCCAAGACAGGAAATACACAAAGCAAGATGCACATGTGCATCTTCTTTGATATCCACAGGGAACACTCTTGCCTTCTGCCTGGTGCAAGAGGTGTTGGCATGAAGAGATGATATTGCAAAGCCCTCAGCTGTCTCCTCAGCCAGCTTTTGAAGAAATCTGGAAGATAGACATGATTTTGTCTGCAATTTAACATGATCCCAGTTATTTACACTGCCTTCCACAGCAGCGGTGGGCAGTGTGCTAACTTATTTTTGATCACTGGCTCTGAAGCATCTTTTGACTGGCCCACCTTTTCCATGTGGGAGAAACAAAATCAATCTGTGGAAAAAGAGAGGATTCAGCACCTATCCACTGCTTTACCCACTATTTAAAACTCTTCATCCTCTCCAGAGGATAGCAGTAAATCAGAGCCAAAGCCTTACTCATCCTAGCACTGAACAAGGAGCTCCTGCAGTGATTAAAGCCAACCTGTCAGTGCAGTTATTCTGAGCTAACATCACTCAGGGTGATTCATCCACCTTGAGCCGTGTTGGGAGCTGTGTTTGTGCTGAGTTCGGAGCTCTCCCTTCTAGCAGGGATAACAAGCCAACTTTCAGGGGTGTTGTATGATTAAATATCAGAGCTGACCACTGCTTGTACCCCTTGTATCACAGACCTCTGGCCTCTGCTTTAGTTTGCAGTGGAGAATTGGCCAGAATTGTACATTGCTAAATTGTACATTGTTAGAAATGTAGAAGCATCAGCTTTGTCTCAAGTATCCCTATCCATGTGACCTTTGATGGTCTTTGTTCTTCCAAAGACTTCTGAATAGCTGAACCTAGCCTGCCATATTTAGCTGAAAAAAGATGTCTTCCCTGCTGTGTGTAAAATAGATGGCAGATCCCTGATATCTGTTTAAAGAGAAACTCTTATCTGCTGGACTAACGCTGGAGTAGATTGCGTTGCACCACAGTAAAGGATCACAGCCAGGAGAATTCCTAAAGTCTCACTTGTGAAGTGAGTTAGGATTCAAACAGCTTGTGCTCTTATGATAATTCATGCCCTTCTCCACGGCTTGCCATCAGGATTTAAATCAAATAGTCCAGGCACAGAGTAGTTATTACTGTTGTTGATGATGGCAGTGAATTCAAGGTTCCTTGGGGAATCGTGGTTGTCCACTTTGACCTGTGGTGTAAAACAAGCCAAAGAATTTGACCTTGCTATTTTTATATTTCCTACCAAGTACAGGAACTATCAAAGACATTAATCTGGGACTGAGCCATGAGCGCATCTTTTAGAAAGGCATCCAATCTTGATTTCAGATTCCAAGTGATGATAGAATTACAACACCCAGGAGAAGTTACTCTCATTTGTTTAAAAAAAAGTGTTTCCTACTTGAGCAAGATGAGCTTCAGCTTCCAGTCAGGAGTTCTGCCTGTCCTGTGTGCTATATTGCACATCCCGCTAGGAGCACTAGGATCCCACCCTGATCTGGGTTTTCTAGAATGTGAAAGAAAATGACTGGCATTTGTCTTAGGAAAAATTGTAGTGAACTCTACATGTTTCAGAAAAAAATCACTGTTGATAGTGGATTTGGGTTTTTTTAAAATTGTCTTTCAAATTACATTTTTTAAGCATGTGATTAACCTCCCCATGAAATATCAAATAAAATATATACTTTTATGTGAGAAAACTGAACTGAGAAATCACAAATTCTGAAGCAAAAAGCATCCAATATTTTAGCTGTGCTGAAATCCTTCCAATATTAAATACACTCAAATCGCCTACTTATCTGTCACAACTTTAAATTCCAAAGTCCTAGTACAAAAGGATTCCTTTATAAAGCTAATGCTTATATGTGTACTTTATATGAAAAGATAGGAGAGAATTTCTTTGTGCACTGTGAGCACTGGTGATTTGCACAGCTTTAAATGATGTAGAAAAGTCTCAGAAATTTTAAAAGCACGAGAACTGATGAACAAGTTTCTGTTTCCCTCAGCAGTGATTTTTTTTGGAGTTTCTCTACTTAGAGCATCCTTGTCATACTTCTCTATCTATAAACAGTCTCCAGATATTTATTTCTCAAAGTACCCTCTAAAACCCAAAAGATTTAATTCGTGTGATGAAGTAAAGCCCAATATTCATATGGTGAGAAAGCAGTGGACTAGAAAGTGGGTGTTGGTAAAATACAGATGCAAAACCCAGACATTTTCCTGTTTTGTTCTGCTGATGGATTTTCAGAAATTATTTTTCTAGCCATTTCCTTGCCCATTATTCTTAATAAAGATTTTACTGGGTTATGGACTATTTATTTTGGGCCACATAAAAGGTGCTAAGATATTTCCTCTGGAATTTAAAGATTTTTTTTTTTCCTAAGGGGAGGTATGTTATTCTGCACCAAGAGGGAAGTCTGATGGGGAATAGCTTACAAATAATTAATTCGAGGAAAGCTAAAATACTGCTTACTCTTTGATTGTCTCCTGGGAGAGGGTAGGCAAAAATAAATCAAAACATTCCACTCTGCGGATTCCGACTTTTATGGATTTCCCATTGGTAATGTTTCACTCACTATGGTTAAGGGCTTTATGTAATGAAGTATGTTCATATATATAGGAAAGCTTTAGGGCCAGCAAGGTTTGCTTGATCCTGGACCAGTAAACACAAGGTTTTGAGTTTAAGTCATCGGTGCCAGCCACCCCTTTTAGGCCGTCTATTGAACTTCCACTGCTGGAACCTCACTGAAGCTGTACCTGCCAGCTTGTGACTAACGAAAGCGGAGATCGCGCACTGCAGCATTAAACCACAAACAGGAGAGACTTCATGGCTGCTCCTGCTGCTCTTCACTTCTCCCACGTTACCAAAAGGGAGCAAGTGAAAGGGGAGAGAGGAGAGAAGACATGGGGTGTGCACCACCTTATGTGACGGGCTGCTTTTCTTTTATGGGTGAGGGAATGAAGGGAAAAACACCAGAGACAGCCTTCTAACTAGCTGGTTCTTCCTGGCAGGTGTATAACCCACTGTCCAGAATCCCTCCAGTGTCGGCTGAATTCCTCATGTTCATATTCCAAGGAAAACTACTGCAGTTGTCTTCAGCTGTTGCCTCTGTTGGTGGTCCTTGTAGAGAAGCCAAGGGCTGGGGTGAGTAAAGTCTTGTAGTTGAGAAATAGGTTGGAATTTTTGGACTCTTGTCCTGCCTGTGCCATTAAATCCTGATGTGCATTGTACACATCAAATAGAAATGTAAATACAGTTGTGTAAATAAAAGCACATGGAAATAGTGTAGGTGTGCTATGAAGAGTGCAAAGAGCTCAGAGCACCTTCCTCCCGAGCTAACACTGAGGTGCACACGTTTAATTTGCTGTTCATCAGGGGAAACTGGAGGAAGGCACAAATTGATCCATGTTATGAAACCTTGAGGATGCCATGGCCGCAGTTTCTGAAGGGTGAAGGTGACTAATAATGCTGAGGATCCAAATCCAAGCACTCTTCCTTACTGGGGTTGTTAATGCCTTTGCCAGCTGCTAGGGCTGATGCTGCCAGTGTGTTAACTCAGCATAGTTATGTATAGAGGGATTTCTTTCCCTGCCAGGTCAAGGTTCCTTGAGTCTTTCCTTTTCCTTTATCTCTCCCTCAACCGTATTTGTGCGATGAAAGCATTTTTCTGGGAATCATCAGCAGCCACACTTCCTTGTAATCTTCTAAGGCTTGCTCATCTGTATTGTTTTGTAAGCTTTATGCAAAGTTTCAAATATTTTGAGGTATCCCTGGGTTGTTGATGTAAATCCTTTTGGAGAAGGATTTCACAACAAACAGGGAAGTGTTTTCCCTTCACCTCTTTCTTCTGGGTCCCTTAAGGCAAAATTCCTCATGGGAAAATAGGCCTAAGTATTTCCTTCTAATTTTGTTCGTATTGCCAGTTGCTGATATTTGAGGAGTGATGTAGGGAGTGTAGGTCCCTAATGAAATGCAGGGAAGATCCCCGAGGAGGGCACTGCAATTCCATTTTGGATTTGTCTGGTGGCAAACACAGTGAGTATCTGTGCTGTGGAAAGGGCTCTAGGGCATCACTGGAGCTTAAAATATTAGAACTTTTATTTAACCTGAAGATTTTCAAAGGCAACACTTTTTTCCAAAACAAAAATACAAATATTCCCAGAACAGTTTACGGAATTTTTTCCATGTTCCAGTGTTAATTCTAAACTGTAGTGATGTCAGATCACTTTGTATTTTCTCTAAGAGACTCTTAATCTTTTCCCAGTTCCAAGAGCCATATATTACTATTTCACACGCTCCTCTTTGAACCTACAGCACAGAAAATTAAAGTGTAAATATGCATGCGAACCACCCAAAAGTCATAATAAGATTATATGAGCGCCTGCAACCACATAGCAGGAACAATGGGGTTGCACAATTCATCTGCTCCAGCGCTGCTGAATTTTAATGAGGGATAGTCAGTACATGCTGATACTCCTAGAGCTACCCTGGAGCCAGAATGGTGATTTAAGATGCCAGTGACACAGTGTGTAGGTGAGCCTTAGGTGTAGCATGCCTTGGAGAGTACAGCATGATATAGCAGGCTAAAAACACCTGATTAAATGAGAGTGAGGAATGGGACTCAGGGGAGAGGGTCACGGAAAATTGCTGGTCACCTGTGCTGCTTTCATCGGCCGCCAAGCTCCTGTTGCAGAAAAGACAATACCAAACACTGATAGGAATAATAGGAATAACCCAAATAAAGAACATATGCTGCCGTGAATCACAAATCTCATGCTGCAGGGTTTAAAGCGATCCCTTAAATATCAGGGATTAAGAGGAGAATTTAGTGTGTTGCCTCTCTCCCATGCCAGAGTTTGTTTTCACCTTCTCTCTAATACCCCTGCTAACCTCGGAGCACCTGGGAGCCACTTGGGAAAGCCTTGGCAGGAGGTGTACCTCTCCAAATATGCACTTTTCAGATAGGAAGATCTCCCTGTTGTATGCAGCTAATCTAAGAATAAGAATTGCTCAGGGCGAGTCTCTTTTCAGGCAGGCTGGCTGTGTTCCTGCTGCACGCCATGGGGGCTGCAGCTTCCCCAGGGCCCCTGGAGCCCTTACACATGTTTGGAAGAATGCACATGTGCTCCGCAGTGAAAAACATTTCAAATAATGGGAAAGGTGTGCTGGGGCCTGGGAGGGTGTGTTTGTGTAGCGTGGTGTCAAGGAGAAGTAGGATACAACCTGGGAGGATGGTGTCCTGGGATGTGGGGCACAGCTGGGGTCAAACCTGCCCTGCTCGTGCTTAGGGAGAGATCCTGAACTATTGCAGGAACCACAGCAGAGATTCACCTCCTGGGGAACCTGTGGGTTCATTACAAATGAGATTTTCAGCCGTTGTGTAACACAGATAATTGTGTGTTGTAACTTTGCCTATTATTGGAAACTCTCTTACTGTGAGTTTGTGTTTGGGCTTACAGGCTGTTTCGTAGTGCAAGAGGAGGAATTCTTTTTACCAGAAGCCAAATCTTTCCTTCTTCCATCTCACCAAGCTCCTTGTGAGCAGATCCAAGGCAGAGATGTGGCCACAGCACATGTTCCCCTGATTTTCTCAATTACAGTTTCAATTTAGTTTCTCACTAAATTATAATTACTATACAGTATTTCTCTTGGAATAATACCTCAGGTTTATTTGGGAATTTTATTTTGCTGATACCAGGTTATGACATCTCACTTAAGCTGTGTGTTCCTCCTTAATTACATCTTTTCTAGAAGACAAAAATTTAACTTTTTGGGGCAAGCTGATTGGCTTTTAATATTACGTCCTGTGTACTGCAGCTTGTTGGATCTCGTCACCTTGTTCTTGTAGTATCATGCCAGGATATACTTTTTACCCATTTATATGTGTGTAGCCATACTCTCCTGTCCTTTCCCAATCGTTTTAACTGAAACAACAGAAGTATGTAGGAATTGTCCTTGTCAGATGTTCTAAGCCAAGTAAAGCACAGAAAATGGGAGTTGAAAGCTCCTGCCCTAAAGCTCTACCCAGGAGTTAAGAGAAGATCGTATATTCCTGCTCTGCCTTGTCCTGTCGTGTTTTGTAGTCCTGACCAGGGATTGCTGTGCTCTGTTAACCAAAAACAGCACAAAGAGGATATTTCTCATCCGCATGGTGCTGCCCACTGTGTGATTTACAGAATGTGTTACGTTCTCATGAGATGTCCCCTGTCAGTGATGCCAGCCCGGTCTGTACACTGTGTGAACATTTTTGAGATATGAAACACTTGAGTAAATGTCTCTTGGGTTTTTGGTGAATTAGACAGGACAAACAATTCTTCAGTTCATCTAGCCCAAATTTGCCATTCTTTTTTTTTTCTGGTAAGAAAATGTCAGCCCTTTTCTAAATACTAAAGACAGACCTAAATCTAAAGCACAGTTGACTTACAGTTTTAAAACTACTTGATCCTTTCTTAGAGACTATTGGGTTATTTTATGAGGTTGTGTGAAGCAGATTTCTTTTAACTGAACCTGAAAGGGAAAACTTTTGACTTGGTATTTTGTGCATAAACCCAACAAAAGAAAGTTCTTCTAATTACAGTCAGTGTGTGCATCCAGCTTTCTTGGGGTTAGAAGCTGCATTTCCTAAACACATCTTACCATTGGGAAGGGAAGGAAGGAAAAATCCTGGTATAAGTACAGCCACGCCCCTGAATTGATTATCCTTATAGGATTTGCTCATCCTATCTTGGCTGTGTTATAAAACTCAACGGGAGCCACTCCAGCTCGAGCACATCACTCCCGCGTCAAGCAGCCCATGATGTCACGAGGAATTCCTTGTCGTAAGAGACGTCCCCCGAGGAGAGTGTTTGCTCAGCTGGAGAAGGGCCATCCACCCACACACTCCATCTCCACCCAGCTACTCTATCCAAGTAACCAAACCAAGGGAGTGCTTTGGCTAGTGGAGTGAGTAGGAGTGATGCCATGACAATACAATGGTGTGTCTGCTGTAGACTGTTCTTGATTTGCATTTGATTGTTTGCAGTCCTACCCATCTGTAGCCAAAGGCAAGAAGTGATAACCTGTCATGTTATATAAAAACACGTTTGGAAAAAAGTGGAGTAATGCAAGAAAAATAACGTGTGCTCCCTGGGTCTCTTCTTCCCAAGCAGTCCCAAACTCGTCCCACAAGTTGCTGGTTTCTCTATTACCGAAGGGTTTCTTTCTAGATAGTTTCCATCTGGAAAAAAAAAAAAAGAGGAAAAAGAAAAGAAAATCAAGGCAATTTGAGTGAATAAAAGCACAGCCTATTACAATTTGAGAAGTTAGTTAATAAGTGGAGCTTGAACACATCAGGCCCTTAGCAAATGGACAGGAAAGTAAAAGGAGCAGCAGCATCAGTCACTCAGTGGCTGGACACAAAGACTCCGCTCAGCTGAGACAGTAATGGACCATCTCTGTCTCCTTCTGTGTTTCTGTGGTGCCCTGGCACTGAAAATTTGAGCTGGAAACAGTAAATAATAGTGCCATGTGACTTAAGAAGATCCCCTCTTGTTCAACACTTTTGTTCTTCTATGGCTGATTGTCAATCGTTTAAGTTATGCAATAGAATTAACCTACAGAAATAGCTTATAGTGAAATCTTGCTGGCTCTGTTCAAGCATGTTTTGTTAGGATGTTATAGGAGGTTTTCTCATCATGTGTACAACATGGGCTCAGAGGGAGATAGCTTTCCATACTGTAAATGCAGAGATGCAGAAATACAGGCTGGAGAAGCCCTTGGCAAATGCAGGATGAAATACTCCCACACCTTAAAACAATCAGTAAGAGTCATGTGCTTTTAGGTGAGGTAAGTAGTAAGAGGGTCAGTTGAAGTGGAAAGTGTAGAAAGTCTTGACTTCAGTCAGGGAAATGGGAGCCAAACCTCACTTAAAAGTAAATAGTTGCAGATCCAACCTACTACTGAGCTGTCCCTGTTTTGGACTGAGCCCACTTTACTAACAAGCCTGGAAGTATGAATTCTTCTTCCCTCTGAATAGAGATCATGGTTTATTGTGCCAGCCAAAGGACCTCATTCTCCTTGGGGATACCCTGAGTGGGACTTTTGGGTTGAGAGATTTTCTCTAGTGAATCTCTTCCAGCATGGTTTCCTTTACTCATCCTTCCCACTCTCCATGAGCTGCCTCCCTGCTGTCCCAGCAGAGCAGAGATGGAGGTGGAGACACACAAAGCTGCACTGCTCAAAGTCCTGGTTCTTCAGACATATTGTGTCCTCCCCAGGGTATTCCCTGGTGGCTGGACTGTAAAAGCTGCCTTTGGTGTCAGACCTGCAAAAAAGTGATTAATTACAGTAAATATATTTAATTACATTAAATACTGATTAATACACTGAAGGCGTGGCTACATGAATTGATGCTGGCAGAAGTGAATGAGCTCAGCCCATCATTTGAACGTGTTCCAGCCCTATTGGTACATGGTATCACCCTGCTAATGCTGCCTGCAATCCAAGCAGATCCATGTGCTTGTGTCCACATTCATAACACAGAATCATAGAAAGGCTCGCGTTGGAAGGGACCTTAAAGATCATCTTGTTCCAACCCTCTGCCATAGACAGGGCCAACTTCATCTAAACCACATTGCTCAGAGTTCCATCCAGCCTGGCCTTGAACAATTCCAGGGATGAAGCATCCACAGCTTCTCTGGGCAACCTGTGCCAGGGCCTTACCACCCTTAGAGTAAAGATTTTTTTCCGTGTTAAAGTTTAGGATGCCTTGAACTGCAGCTCTGGTGCCAGCTCATGGAAGCCTGTGAGGCATCAGTTCATTCAGCTTTGTTTTGAAGTATCAGGTTTCTAATCCTCAGGTCTGAGAAGAAGATTACTTGTAACTGCTACAGAGATACACAGGCCATTCTCACCTGACTTGGTAAACTGTGCAGCCTGATGGCAGAACTCCCTGCGTGGCCATTCTGGCTCTAAAATCCACACAGGGAGTTCTGCCTTTAGCTTGACCTCCTCCAAATGGCCTGAGCTAAACCAACCCCTGCTCCTGATGCAGTAAGAATTTCATCAGATTTCCATCAAGGCTGTTGTAACAGTCTCAATTTACACCTCTGCAACTGGATCCTGCAGATGCCCTGTGTGCATTTAGATAGTTTGAAAGCATAGCCATAGGTGTGGGATTGTCCTCTGCATGAGAAATGGGTGTTGGCTTCAAAATCCACTGCTCTTGGGGCCATGCCAAGGCAGTCCTAACGGAGAACCAGGTGTGCGGGTGTGGATGAGCAAACCTATGTGCGTGTGGAGAGACTTAAAGCTGAAAACAGGGATGGGCAAAGAATGCAAATAACCGTGGAAAAAGAATTTTGCTTTTGCTTTGTTCAGAGTGAAACTTCACAAACTGGAGAATTTCCACCAAATAATTCCCTGAGAATAAATATATGACTGATCTGGAGGTGCTTTGATTTTTTCTGTTGAAAATTGTGACAGTTTTTTATACTGTAACATGGAATACAAAACTATTTCCAAATTCGTAGGTATCCCACTGTCTGTCTTTTCTTACACACTTTTAATGAAAGGTACGTGACACCAAACCTGAGTTTTCTGGTAAGCCTCTTCCTCTTTGATTGCAACTCCTTTCTAGAGAGAGAAAAAGCTCCCTTGGCTCTTCTGCCCATGAAGGGAAAAGGGAACAAGGGACCAGCTTCATCCCTGGGTAGGAGAGGAGGCTGCACGTGTCCTGTGTGCCCCAGCAAAGGGAAATCCAGCAGAGCTGGCACTTGGCTTCTCCTAACTGTGGAGGAGGCTTCTTCCCAATAGAGGGAGGCAGAAGATAGACAGCGGGAGCTATTGCTTCAGTGGGAAAGAAGATGTGTGTGGGTGTATAATGAGGGGACTTTACAAATAATTCCTTGGTGATTATTCATTTTACAAAGGGACGATCAGTTGCCCTAGAGATATCCCATGGAGTACTTAATTTCTGGAGAAGTTTGGAGAATACAGGATTTTAATTCCAGTGCTTTTTTTGTTTCCTGCCCAATGGCAAAAAATAATTTTCATCATCTGTCCTGGGGATTGTGCTGTGTCCAGTTGCTGGTTGTGTGCACAGCCCATTTTGAAATACAACTTTTTGTTTGGAAACTGAAATTGTTCCAAGTAATAATACCTTCCTTTCAGATTTTCATTTTTCAGAAGTGACCCACCCTCTATTGAATATTAAAGCTTGATAACCATAGTTTCTCAGATAACATGCAATGAGCTGCCAATATTGCTTTGGGACTAAATCAGGAAACCACTGGCTGGTGTTACGAAGGAATCAGTTATCCAAAGGGGATCATGTGTGTTAGAGATGACCTTGAATAAGAATGTGTGTTAGAGATGACCTTTTTTGAGGATGTCCCAGGTTAATACTGAAATGAGCATACAGATTGAAAGAACAGATCAAAACACCTCCATTTCCAGGTCAAGAAGAACTGCGATTCAGTCCAGAGTAAATTAAACTCACACACTTACGTGAAGTCCGCAGTAAAGGAGGTTTATAGTGGAAACATTGACTGACCTTTAATAGGAGCAGCGAGGCCAGCACTGCTGTAACACCAATTGGAAATAAGAGGCTATACAGGCAAGGGCAAGGCCTTTTCCTTAATCTAGCCTGAACATTCAGAGAGAAAATCCCAGAGCAATTAACTGACTCTCATCTTTTTTTCCATTAATTGGCTACAGCACAGTACTCTGAAGCTGACAGAAATAACTGCTGTGATATTAGCACAAGTCTAAGCATTGCCAAAAGCCATTTTATTTCAAAGCTCTCTGAATTACAGTATAATTTCCTCTATTGCTTACCTAAGAGAGCAGGAAGTTGGCCATCCATCTGCTCAGCAAAAGGCTCTGAGCTTTATGTGACATAAACCTTTATTTCTCCTATCTGTGGGAAAATGAAGTCAGGACACTTCCAACTTGGATGAGGATATGGGATGCTAGAATAACTTTAGAAAGATTACACTTAACCAGTTTTTAGACTCAAGGCCCACGCTGCTACTGCAAGCTTCTCCTGGAGACTGAATAGCTGGATCATAAATATCCAGCTCCTGGATCTTCTTTCTCTACCCCACCTCTCCCCTTTCAGACAGGCATTTTCTTTCCTTCCTCTCCAAAGTGTGGACGATGTGAGGAGGCAGTGACACTCTGGGGGCAACAGTGTGATGCCATGTAGGTCTCACATGGCAGGATAATTTGAACTTCGTCTAGGAACCCACAGCTCAGATCTTTGTTGTATTCCTGGCACACTCTGGAGTGTGTCATGCTGCAGGAAATACATCAACAGTCCCATTCGTGGACAAGCCCAGGCTCCTGAAGACTCTTGTCTCCTGCTTGGTGGCTGCTGCTCCCTTGCAAATAACACTCCTGTTCGCTGATGATGGGGAACTTCAGCTTTTTGGGATTGGTGTTCCATGTGACAATTGAAAGGCAATGCATGTTTCCACAGCGGAGTTTTCTCCTTTTCTGGAATCTGTTGGGCTGTTCCACTCCTCCACATGTTTAATATTGTTAATGACCTGCACCTACGCCTCTCAGGTGATTCTAATACCACTCATTCATTTTTTTCCCCCAAGAAAATAAAACACTATGTAGCAGGTCCCATTCCCAGAACCAAACCCAGAAGTGAATATAAGTCAGTTTAAGCAAGTTGAAATTCAGAGGCTGTTGGGATTAGTGCAATCCTCTGCTTTACTTGAAGACTTCTCAGTTATATACCCAACATGTGTACTCCTTGAACTCCTAAACTTTTAAAGTTACACTCCTTTGGATTCACTGGGGCACATTAAAAGGGGTTGTGTACATTATAGTCATCTGTTGTATTCATTTCCACCTCCTGTGGCTATTTCTGTACCAAAAGCTTCAAAGATATGAGATGGACTATCCTCTCCTCTAAAACAATTTATCCTTCTTTTTGGTTTGGTGCAACTGTTTAAATTCCTGTAGATGTTGATCTGGTGCTTGGCTATAAAGGATTTTAAGTTTACCATTGTCTGAAAGTCATAATGCTGGTGCAAGAAGAAGCTTATTGTTGGAACGTGGAGTCGATTCATTATTATTTTAACAAAGAATCCTTGATGTAAGAGAGATGGTTTTTTTCCAATAGATTAAGCACTGCATCTCAGCCATTTGTCCTCCCACATCATCTCTTTCCATCAAGAAAATCTAAGCCCTTGACAGGAATAAAATACTATGAGGGTTTTGTAAAAGGCAAACATTAGAGAAGTCTGGGCTGTGTTGCAAAATACTTGAATGTTGCATCAAATATTTGCATCTCAATTGTTCTCCTGATAGAAAATAGATTGAGAATCCAATGGCATGAAATTTATGCTTAACAAGAAAAACAGCTGCTTATATTTTCAAACTTGCTTCCTGATTTTGTGTGTTTTCACTGTTGCTTGGCCATTCTGCTGGATGTTGGGATGTGATGCTCAGTAGCAGCTGCTCCCTGAGACTCAGAACCTTTTAGTTTGGACACACAGGGTGCCACAAGAAGATACTTTATCTTCAGGGTTTCTGCAATATTTTTCAGGTATTTTCTCTAATAATTTAGACCTGGTATCAACTTTTTTTTTTCTTTTCTTGTGGGTGCTTGAGTATCTTTAAGATAAGACTCCAATTCCAAAGGACTCATTAATTGTATAAATGGGATATATGAACATAGAACACATGGTAGTTAGAGGTAGGTGTATGGAAGAGAAGAGTAGTCTTGGTTTCTTACTGGGTTTATCTATATATACATAAACATCTCTTTATAAAAAAAAAATCTCTGATTTAAGTTTTCTGAAGTCACAAAATACCTTTGTATTCTTCAGATCAACACTTGTTGCATGAGCATCAACAATTTCTGTAACTCACATAAGCTTTGACTAGCAAGATATAGGGGTAGATGGAAATGATTTTGATTCCATCAAAAGAGAATTATTCTGGGCATTTCAGCTTCTTGCCAGAATCAGATGTGGGAGTGTTAAATAAAAGCAAGATGAACTTAATTCTTCTGGCCATGCAGTGCCACATTTAGGACACAGTTTTAAAATATTCTGTTGCCTGAACTCTTATTCCCTGCATTGCAGTTAAAATAAAGAAATAGTAAAAATAATTGCATGGGCACTACTTTGCTCATTCAGATCCTTTGCTGTGCCAGTCCCTGAGGCAGCAGAGTTGTCATTCAGGTGCTCTCTGAGTGCTGAGTCTATTTACATACAAGAAAAGTCCTGTCTGGAAGGAATTCACACAGCTCTAAACTGATTTGTATTGGAATCTCTCAGCTGTGTCCAAGTGGGCTAAATGCAGAAGAGAAATCTGAAATAGGAACCAGTGTTCACCTTAAAGGTGCAAAACAAAACTTCTGGTTCAAGAAAACACATAGAAAGATAATATTTTTGTGCTTTTCTACACTTCTAATCCTGGATTGTTCATGAAAGTCATTTGTAGCCCAGTTCCCTGTATCTGCCTTTGCAGCTGGAAAAGTAGCTGAATTATCAGGAATAAAATCAGGGATAATCCAAACTGAGTTCAAAACTGATCTGAGATTAAAGGAGAGTGGGCAATTCATTGTTAGCATTTTTGAGCACCTCTTAACTTTTTGACCTGGGCATGACTGTACTGTTTCTTCAAAAAGCAGGAAGTACAATATAAACCTCACATGAAAACCTCTTCCTTTGCGATTTCTAACCTAATTTTGTTGACAAACCACATGTATACATTCTGACTTGGAAATGTCAAAATGTTTATTTTCAGTCAAAATGTTTCAACAGTTTAAACTGAAAAAAAAAAAAATAAAAAGTTCTGAACTTTTGATTCTATGGGGAAAAAACACTGAATGTTTGATCTCAATCTAAAATGAAAAATCATGATTTCCTGGGGTGGACATCTTGATTTTTAATTTTGGCTTTTTAACAGCTGTATTTGATACTATTTTTTTTTTTGAGGGACAGTACTGTCCCCCACTTATGCACACTCAAATTTCTGCCAGCCTTTCAGTTTACACATCTGCTAAGTGTCGTGCAAACGGAGGTTAAACATGTCCTGTGGGGTGACCACTCAGCTTTGTGAACAGTCCCATAAATAACAGGCAGCTGAAAGGCTGGACTCAGCCTGCCTGAGCATCTAACCAGAAACCGAGGTTTGAAAGATGCCAAAGAGTCTTAAAAACTTGCATGTGTTTAAGCTGATCTGATTTATACCTGTTTATAAAAGCTTTAACTTCGGTTATATTTATCCAGTTATTCTAGATTTACATTACCATAAATGAGACAAGGATTTGGCTGCCTTTTTTTCCCCGCCTTGTTTAAACAGAAACTATTCTATCTCCCTTCTGCTCGGGACAGGTCACAGTCTGATTAAACTGGTTGTGTTTGGACTGAGGGGAAGTCTGTGTTTCCATGCCTGGGTATATGGGGTATTTTAAGCAGTCTACCCACAGAAGCAACCCTCTTGAGCAACAGGCTGAAGTTTGGGATAATTAGACGGTGCTGAGGATCCTTCCTTTGGGATCACTCTGGCAAGCTGAATGTCAGTGTGGGTGATCAGGGCTATGCTGTCATAACAGCAGCAGGGACGTGTTAATTATGGCCTTCGGGTCTAATCTCTCTGGAAGGACATCTTGGTTTTGTAAAAACCCTTTCTGCAAATGCCCTGGGTTTTACGCCTTGAACCCATTGCTTGTGGTCGACTTTAAAGTGAGGAGGTGGCACTGGGCATTTAACACTGGGCTGGACGGGGAATATGGAGATGGCAGAAGGGGAAAGGCCTTTGCTTCTGAGGGAATGCTGCTCTAAACTTTTAGGAAGGAAGGGGAAGAGTTTCAGCAGAGTTTGTTAGGGATGGACAAGGTGCACACTCAGCTTTGGGCTCTGATTGATGCCTTCAAGAGATAGAGGCAATCGATTGCTGTCACATTCATCTTAATTAATGAGCAGCAATGCCTCGCTCACAGTGTCTGCTTGTGAGGACCTGTTAATTCACTTACTCCCAGGGCTTGCTTTAGCAGATGGAAAAGGATTGTTTTACCATACTTTCAATGGCAATTCAAGTCTATTTTTATCTGTCTTTTGGCTTGCATGAAAGGAGGCTGCCACCTGTTTTTTGCAGGTTGTTTTCAGCACTGCAAGCCAGATTAAAAATTGGCCTGTTTAGTGCTTTATGGAAAATGAATTTGTGCTCTAGCACAGAATAAGGAAAGTATCCAGGGACAGTGCTGGCATTTGGCCCTCTGTCATTGTATGGACTCTGTCTCCAGAGAGCTGTTCTGGGGTCAGCAGGATCCCCACTGCTGGCAGTGCCATGGGCTCCATGGGCTGCTCCTGTCTCCTGGCTTTGACATGAAGTGCCAGACAATGGGCGGGTTGGGTTCTTCCTGCATGGCTCCATTCAGTACTGACTGAAATGTCTGGGAGAGGAAGGAAGATTTTGCAGAAGATCTGGAGAGCTGTAATGACTTTTGGGAACATTAAACTTTTTAGGACAGCCTTTAACAGGGAGTTATTTTTGATCTCACTGGAGTTTAGCAGTGTCTGGTTTGAGAGTTTGACATTCTTCACTCCTTATGTTAGATTGGAAACATCAGCACCAAGGCAGTCCAGAGGAAAGCTGCATTTTGTTTGTTTAAGTCAGTGAGGCCCAAGTTCATATCTCCTCCCTCAGGTAGGTGTCCACCTTCTCCAGCTGCTTCTTAATATGCCACTAGAGAAATTTAAGAGCAAATAACCTTCAAAGATGGTTGTGATGGTCTTGCCTGAATCAGGAGCTCTTACAGTCAGCTGAGAGGTTCACAGACTCTCCGAGATGCTTTTAGACCCTTTTTCCTCTCCCATCTCTCTTCCTCATTGATTTGGTGTTACATATGGCTGTATTTACTAGCACCTGACTCAGAGCTCCTTTTATTCATCACCAGGAACTCCACCAGAAGAGCTACATCAGAGCTCGGCAGTGGTGTTATTTATTCTGGCTTCTCTCAGGGTGACTTTCTGGGTGGGTTTTTTTGGTTTTGATTTTCTGCTATTCAATTGTTGGACTCTTTTCTCAATTTGTTCCTCTGGATCTACTGAAGAAATATGAGTGCCGTATATCATGGGGCTTAGGCCCTCTTGCACTAATTAACTTGTAACTTCATCTTCAGTTTTGCTAAATTTGGTGCTTATTTTACTGTAAACACCCATTTGTTCCACTGGGTAGCAGAGCTCTCTGAACATCTGGGAATCATCATGTGTCATGAATGACATGATGTATCCTCACTGTTAGAGCAGCACAATGCTAGATCTGATGGATGGAAGAAATGTGTCAGGGGGAAGATTAATACACACTTGGTTTGTGACTTGTGACTCACTGGGTAAACTTTGTTCTTTCTTTGATGGTACAGATCCAAGATCTGAGTTTTCCTCTCCCATTTTGGTCCTGGTTTATAACATAGGAGCTTGCACTAATGAGACTGGAGCTTTTGCTAGCTGGATCAGAACCCTTCACATCTGCCTGGACCAGCAGGTCTGAATAAGTCCTCTATTTGTATGGCACAGCTGGCTCTCTCCTGGAGATGGTTTGCTACCCTTAGGCTGGATAACCAGTGAGAAATTGGTAATATTCTGTCCTTGCTGTGCCTTTGGAAGTGCACATGGTACAATATCCTCTCTGAATGTCTTCTGGATTAAAGTCAAAGCCATCTTGACAAATCAAAACTATCAGTATTTGATTTCCCCATTAAAACTTCGTACCAGAATCTCTTTAAAATACCCATTTGTTTGTCAACCCTGCATTCCCATGCTGCAGCAACACTATGAAAAAGTCCCTTGGGAAGCAGCAGGATGGTATCTTAAAGGGAAGGTTGGAACTTCACATCCTAGCACATGTATGGATACAGGAGGTATTGTAAGAAGTGTATTTTTACAAGCAAATCTGATACTATAGGAACCAAAACATACAATTTCTGGGTAAAGAAGCACTTGAGGCTCACCAGGCCTAGGCAGGGTGTTTCTTGCTGTGGTCACTGGTTGCTTGTCAATTGTACCATAAAACAGATTTATGGCAGCTCCTACAAGAGCTATTCCCGTGTGTTGCCTTGGGAGAAGAACGGCCTGGAAGAGTTGTGCTTCCAGGGGCTGTCCTCTGCCCAGGAGACCATGGGTCCAAGGGGAAAAGGGACTTTGTTCTTTTTCTGGCTAGCAAAAAGACATCAAGCTCCAAGTACATCTTGTGGGGAAATAGATAAGGCAGTCAGGGACAACCTACAAGGAGGGCTGGGAAAAAAGGAGTTCAAAGAAAAGCTTAGTGTTCCAGCAGTTTGTCCCCAGACTGGCTTGAGCAAGGGCTCCAGTCTGGCCAGAGGCAGCACCAGCAGCAATGAGACGATTCAGTGCTGGGTCCCTCTACCTTTTATACAGAACAGAAATCAGAGACTGAGACACAATACAAGGGCTGTGCAGGCCTCTCCAGGTGCAGAATTCATAAACTTCTAGATAG
The DNA here is from genome assembly GCA_013397175.1 of Platysteira castanea. NCBI lineage: Eukaryota > Metazoa > Chordata > Aves > Passeriformes > Platysteira > Platysteira castanea. Next base: position 1,493,046 of record VYXC01008047.1, read on the forward strand.
AAGCTCTGAGAACCCGAAAAGGTCACTCACTGTTATGCTCTTGTTGGGGTTTTTTATTTCTTTTTTTTTTCTTCTTTTCAATCTTTTACCTGCTTTGATTTAATTTTTTAAAAGCAGATTGCCATTTCTAGAAATTGCATTCCCTCTACTTTCAGCGTGCTGTATGACTGTTCATTATTACATATTTGGTGAGCAGGAAAAAAAAAAATGGAGAAATTATCAGAGGCTATTCAGAGCTGGGGCTGTTGTGATGGTCATTAGAAGGGAAATGTGGCAATTTGTCCATGAAGTTTGTCAGAATGAGGCCGGAGACAAGTGAGCAATAATGAGGCTCTTGAAACCAGTCTGTAGGTGCAGAGTGGTAAAATAAATAGGCAGGTGCAGAGAGTGAGTTTTTAATCAGAGTCTTGGCAGGGATCTGGCTCAGAGGCTGCCCTGTTTGGCTTCTGTGCAAAGGAGGAAATTCAGTGGCAAAGGATCACATGCAAACTGTAGCTCATGCTTGTGCACCACAGAAGCTTCAGGGGGGTTCCTATTTTCTTTTCAAAGCACTATCCTTTTCAAAAACTGAAGGCTTGTTCCTTGTAGCAAGAATAAAGGAGCATAACTCCATATCCTTCTTAGGACAGCTGGCTCTGATCTAGAGATGAATGTTCGTGTCAACATTCTCCATAAATACTGCAACTTGAAAAGACACATTTTCAGAGAAATTTGCTTTACCAAGAGTTGTGATTTATTTCGGGATCCTTACCAGGAAATATTTGAGCAGGTGAATCATAGAAGCACAGAATGGTTTGCATTGGAAGGCACCGTAAAGATCATCCAGTTCCAATTTCCTGCCATGGACAGGGACACCTTCCACTATCCCAGGCTGCTCCAAGTCCTGTCTAACTTGGCCTTGGACACTTCCAGGGATGGGGCAGCCACAGCTCCTCTGGGCAACCTGTGTCAGGGCCTCACCACTCTCACAGTAAAGAATTTCTTCATAGTATCCTATCTAAACCTGCCCTCTTTCAGTGTGAAGCCATTCCCCCTTGTTCTGTCACTCCAGGCCTTTGTAAAAATTTCTGTGCATCTTTCTTGTAGACTCCCTGCAGGTACTGGAAGGCTGCAGTTAGGTCAGTAACCTTTCTGTTTCATTCAAGGACTATGCAAAGTCCTAGCCAGCCTTGGAAATAATCGGGGAAAAAATGCAATTTCAACATCACCAAACTCAGTGTTTTGTGTAACAAGTATATACCAAATGAGGACAAAAAGTAAAAATATCAGTATCTTCTGTGCTCTGGGAAAAGTGAAGAGGAAATAAGTAGACAACAAGGTAAGATTGTGTCGTGTCATGGGAAGTACAGGGATAAAAAGCATACAACTAATCCAGACGTGCATTTTCTACAAGGCATCTTTGTGTCTGAGGATGCACCTCTGATTCCTGAAGTGAAGCAGCCAGTACTTCTCCCTGACCTCCCCAGCAGAGCTGTCCCACCACTTCCAGTCTTTCCTCTCAAGAATGTTAACCCTCTCTCTCCCCTCTCACCTTCCTGCTTTCACTCTGGGTGAAATTCCAGCATCAAACAAAGAAAAATTTTCTTTGAACCCAGAGCAAGGAGGAAATGAAGATTAGCTCAAACCATAAGCTTCCTTGACAAAAATCAGACCATACTGGAAAAAGCTGTGCCTATAGCTTGTGTGTTGGGCCAAAACTAACCATCCCAGCTCCTGGCTGAATTTCACTGACCACAGTCCAGACACAGTGGCTGTGGTGAACTTTCAGACAATAGCTACTTTTAGCTATTACCAATCACAGAAATGTAATTAGTGACTGCTTATTTTAAGACAACTGCAAGTCACCTGTTGGCAGTTTGTAAGGAGAAACATGGTGAATTGCCCTGTTCGTTTATTCAGCCCAATCTCCACAGCACTTCACAGTCTGCTGCCTTCAAGCACCAAGCCTGCAGCCTCTGCTGCCACAGCAAGTTGTGTTTGTTGACCTGAAGGCCCAGAGGCAGGGCCTGCCAAATGACAGTCTGCAAAAACTTGTCATGCATATACTGCTGTCACAAAGCCCCTCTCCAGATCCTCTCCCTTTCCAACAGTTTTTTCCATGATTCCACAAGTTCTTGCTAGTACAGTGAAGCTTCACAGTTCACAACTCCCTAAATATGACTGAGCAGTCAGTACACTGCTTGGTGACCTGACAACTGTTGGGCTTTAAAACCAGACGTTTTCCCTCCATCCCTCACTTGTGGGCATCTTCAGCATCTTCCAAAGATGGATGTCATGACAGTTTTTGTGTCCTATTATTTTCACGCATCCAAGGGCTGATGCTGTTTCTTGCCATGGGGATTGTGTAGAGTATAACCCCCCCAGCTTGCTGTGAAGCAGCACCCAGTCCCAAAGCTTTCCCAGTGGCTACGAGACTGCCTTAGCTGGCAACCTGTCAGGTACTGGGGTGTGAACTCTCTCTGGGCTCCGTTTAGCTTTGAGAAGGGCGTGCTGCAAGCTGGGGCAGACCCAGCGCGGGTATCTGATCGACACAGATCATCTGGAGCTCTCCACCCATCCATGTGGGCACGGAGCTCACCGCATGCCACGCACGGGGGATTCTTGGAGCTGCCGCGGATCGGCCTCAGCAGCGGGGAGTTCAGACCCCCTACATCTTTAAGCCCAAAGGGCACTGCAGGAATCTTCTGTGTGGTCTTGCCTCTACGACATTATTAGTAGGGGTTGTTCTTGTCCCGCTGGCTTGTTTGCAGGAAGAGCTGTGTGGTCTTCGAAGTGCTCTTTGAAGTTCATGCAGAGTCACGAGGACACAGTTAAGGTGAGCTCAGAAAGGCTGATTTCAGGTGAAACCAGAGCATTCAGGAGTACAGCTGGGCTTGGTCCTTGCTGTACATATTGTACATAAAAGAAAGAAAACAGGTGATTAATTACAGCCATGCTGGAGAAGTGATGTGTGAAAACATTTGAGGTGAGATTAAATTTCTGTTAGGAAGCACCTCTTAGAGGCAAGAGCAGTAAAAGCTTGGAGTACCTACACCTGAACTGTTCCAGGTTTGTGTGTGCTTGTTGTGCTTTCGAGTTAAGCAGAGGAGTGTGAATATTCAGCACAGCTGGAATTCACAGTCTTTGACTTGTTTTCATTTCTCCACATTCAGCAAGTTGGGCTGTAATATACATTTTGAGATCCCTATACTGCCCCGGAATTTATGGCATCTTCTGGGAAAGTCACTCATCTTCTTCATGTCTCAGTGTTTTATATTAGATGGGGATGTCAGCACCACAGTGGGCCATAAATTGAAATGCTCTTACACTAAGGTTATGGGAGCTACAGAAAGGCTAAATACTTTTTGTTGTATTATTTTTCTGTTGCTGTGAATGTGACCATCAGTTGTATCAGTTACCCAATTTAAGTATCTAGTGAATGATAATTGCTCTTCAAAAGAAAAATTCCAGTGGGACCAACTTGTGGTGGGTTCTCAACTTGGCTCTCAAGGCCACGTTGGACAGGGCTTGGAGCAGCCTGGTCTAGTGGAAGGTGATCCTGCCCATGGCAGGGGGGTTGGAACTGAATGGTCTTTAAAGCCCTCTCCAATCCAAACTGTTCTGTGATTCTTGTGAATTATCTCTACTGCTCTATCCTGATGCTCTATCATTCCTTATAACCCAATTGCATTAAAGCAGTTCTTTGGAAAACTTAGGGGAAGTGAAATTGGGATGTGTGAAGAAAAGGGGAAGCTATTTGATAGCAGGGTTTGATGATAACAGCAAAAAGAAAGACACCGTGTTCCAAGAATAATGTTGTAAGGATGCTGGTCTAATGGTTTTGGGCAGAGGAACACTTGAAGGGATGATGATAAATTGGGATTTGGCAGCTTTCTGCAGACAAGCAAAAGGAAAGAGAAGAGTTAACAATGTCTCCTGAACTTAGCTGGTGTGCAACTTGGTTACAAACAAGGGAAAAATTCCTCCTATAGCTATTCCATGAAGGTTTGGGAGGGCTGGTTGAAAATAGACAACTTAGACTCTGAAATTTCTGATCAGTGTTTTTGAATATAAGGTGAGAGTCTATGGAATATGTCCCTTCCTATGAATGTGACTGTGCAATGTTTTCCCCCATTGCTGCTCTTGTCTAATTTGCCTGCTTACCCTCTCTCTGCAGGCTGCCTCTTCTGCCACACCGTACAGAGCTCGAGTGTGGAAAGTGCTTTGTTTTCTTCATAAGTGCAAAGTGAAAGCTTCTACTATGGATTGCTTTGTAAGGCAGCTCCAAGAAATGACAGCAAGTATTAATGAAGCTTGCTTAATTGATATTAGCACAAATGTAAAGCCAAGTAATATTATCAGGATCAGTTCTGGATCAGTTCCATTGCCTGCTCTTCACATCTCTGTTTATCTGTTTCAGGTGATCTCAGGAGACTGCTCAGGGGGAATTCAGGGACGAGAAATTTAGTGGTTGCAGTTTTGTAGTCTTTATCAGACCATCAAGGCTGCAATCGAAAGATAAGAGTTATCATCTGTCATCTCAATCAAGCTTCAAGAGAAAATCATTGCAAGAGAGCCTCTGGTAAGTCTATGAATTAATTCAGATTTGGGGAATGTTATGTAATTTGTGTTAACACCCGCAAGCTCCAGTCACGGATCAGGAATTTTCTGTGATAAATACTGTAAGAAAACAAAATGAAAATAAAGCTGGGGGTTTTTTTCCCCCAAAACAAACTAACCAGGAATCCAAAAAGGTGGTGTGTTATCTAGGCTGTTTCTCGTGAGTTTGTGATTACTGTGAGCTCATACGATGTGCCGAGTCAATCTCATCTTTACAGGGCTCTGAAAATTGGGATAATACCAGGTTTTCCTGTGGAACTGATGTCCTGAAGAATGTACTTGTCAGCCTGTATCTAGATGGTCTGATTAAGAGGGGAATGGTCCCTGGGACTAGGGATGATTGATCATTAGGAATGTTGCTCTTTACCCCCCTTTCCTGACAGCCAGTGCTGTTACAGGACAAATATTCGTTGTGCAATGAGTAATCTGCACATTTAATGCCTTCTCACCTGTTTATCTAATTTAGTGGGAAGAGGTTGTAAAGATATTAGGAAGAGGAATACTGTTGGGTTTCCAATTCTTCACAGACCGTTAATGTTTTACTTGAGCACTTTTGGAAATCCACTCCTCCCTCAGCTGCAGAGTTCAGAGCTGCGCTGCCGTGCTCTATCCCTGGTTGTCAAAAACAGAGCTAATTCAGTTTGTGGCCAGCAGCAGCAGAGAGGGCAAAGGCTGTTCACAGGATCAGTCTTGCCCAAGGCTTCTCTGTGCCTGGGTACTCCATCCCTGAATGAGCCATCCGAGGCAGATCTCTCCAGTCGGAACCAGCCACGTGGACAGCGAGGCTGCTGTGGGAGCGTCACTGTGCACTCAGCAGGGTATCACACATCTGCTCAAGGGCCTCAGCTTTACTTCTCTTTCACCCAATTTGGGACTTCAGAAGCACGGAGCCAGAATTAAGCCAAATTAAGCCAAGGACTGTCTTTGTTCCATGAGGCTGCCCCAGCTGGAACCCGTTGCTGGCTGACACAGTGAGCTCTTATATTGACACTGTTATATCCTTTGGCATATTACACTGCGTTTACATCTTTTAATTCACCCCAGCAGACACATGGCTTATTTTAAGCACCATGTGTAAGAGGTTTCATTAAAACCATTACAGGACACCAGATGGGGATACAGCATTGACAGCAACAGGGCTGCTTGCTACCATATTGGATTTAGGAAATATTCCAGAGTGCTTAGCTCTTCTCACCACTCTGCTTTCCTGCTTCATGGTGACACAAACACTTCTGGATTGGAGTTACAGCTCTATGAACCAGGTGTCTTTTTTTTTTTTTTTTTTTTTTTGCCAAGTAGAGTGGAATGTATCAGAATTTGCTCGTCTGAGCTTTCCAGGTCACATCATTTCTGAATTACATGTTATGGAAAATAGGATTTCAGTGGGAGTGTTTGATAATAAAGAAATGTCAAAAGAAATGGAACAGAAAGGTTGATTTTTAAGTTTTAGCTTTGAATAAGCGAAAAAAAGAGGAATCAATGAGATTTTTCAGTAAATTAGGAGACAAGACTCATTAAAGAAACAGCATCACTGAGGTGTTCTCATGAATATCAACATCTTAAGTACACTGGGCTCTAGAGAAAGTACCAGTGGTCTTAAATAGATATATGACAAAGAGATATGTTTCAAGAGGAAGTAGATGAGTGGATCTGGTAACTCTTGGCCTATTTGATTTAGATGTTTACCTGAGATGGATTAAAAAAATCTATGATCAGTAGAGCTTGGACTGGAAGTCTTGTGAACTAGATTCTCATGTTAGCTGTTCCTCCTGCCACAGCAGTTACTGAAAGAGTGCCAAAATATTTGTGACAGTAGTTGCAGGGGTTTTTTTAATTTATAAGTCTGACAAAGTGAATGTTTTTCAGATGTCAGTGTTTCCTTCAGGTAAAAACACAATGCTTTGCTTCAGTATAATCAAAAGATGATATGTAATGTGATTTTTTGAAATTACTTTTACATGAAAAATGACCTAATCTTTAAGAGGTTTTCAAAAGGCTTAAGTAATCACAAAGGAAATTAAGGAACAGTTGAGACTATGAATATTAATTTATTTTAACACTTTTTCTAATTGAAAAAAAATACTGTGTTTTGGTGTAACAACCAAAGTCCCCAAATCTGCTCTAGCCCAAAGACTGCATAGCTATAGCTTCCTATAGCTATAAATATTTGCTTCTGATTTTCTTATAATGTCATTATAAAATGCTTCATTGCATCTATTTCATTTTATCTCTCTAATTGGTGGATAATACAACCACTCGCTTATGTTGAATTTTGCAAATTCTATCTGAGAAGATAAAAAGTAGGTCTTTCTATTTAATATCCCTGTCACAGACAAAATTTGAGTGGAACTGGAATTCTGTGACATTTCTTTTGCTGAAATTCTTTTTTTGGAACAGAGATAACATTTCTAAAATGAAAATATGTTTTGTTGTGTTTGTTAGTATGACTGAAAAGTAATTAATTTTTAATCCTGTGAACATTAAACTCTAACAATAGATTTTAGGGACATGCTGTGTCTTAAGGCAGCTTGAGAATCTGATCAACTTACTCTTTCCTGTTTGTGTGGTTCACTGGCTTGTCTGAGCCCAGCTGATTCATGTGATACCTACCACGGGAGGCAAAGCACTCTGTGGAGTCCGGACTGGTAGGAAGAGGAATGTTTAAATTTAACAAATCAATGGACTTTTCATTTAGCTTAAAAGAAAAAAATGTAGCACTGTTTCTGAATACAATTCTGAATGATGTGACTTTGGCTAAAGACAAATCTTCAGCTCCAGTGCTCACCTATTTTACCCACCAGACTGTTTTGAGTGGTTTTATAGCTCTAGATGCTCTGTCCTTGCTACTTTATCTGAAATTCCTGCCTTCAGCCTAGCGCTGGCAGTGTGAGCAGCAAGTCCCAGCTGCTCTCTCGGCAGGAGCACATCAGCCGAGCTGTGCATGCACCGGAGCGAGCGCTGTAAACACGCAGCCTAGCACGCAAGCCTTCCCTCCCGGTGAACTTTGCCATTTGCTAATTTATCCCCGCTCTAAGTTTTCTCTTGTGTTTGCCTTTTTCTATAATTTCTTCCTGTAAAGCCTGTGTGGGCTGGCTTCTAGTTCCCGTGCAGTGCGATCTTCTAATCCAGCAGTTTCACCTCCGCCTTTGGACATAAATCAGGAGGGAACTCTCACAGGTTCCTTGTGCCCTGTTCGGGGAAGGAGGGAGGAATAATGCAGATACTGAGCTAATGCTATCAAGCTGCCTAAAGCAGGAGAAGAGATTGATAAGAGAAAGCATTGTATTTATAGTTTCTGGCATATAGCATAGCACAAGTCCTATTTAAATTCTTCAGAAATTAGGATCAGATGACTTAGGAACTTCTGGCGTATTTGAATCTTAAGTGGTTACAGACAGTATCGCTCAGACTTTGCTTCAGTTGTTATATGTGCTAGAGCAGGTTGGGAAAGTTTACAGATTCTTGGGAGAATGGAAAAAAAGTCCTGCTCAAACTGAGGCTGAATTGCAACAGGGACACAGATTCTCCCTGAGGTGCTACCTACCTGGTAGCCTTTCTTGTGTGTGTGACTGTGTAAATGTGTGTGGAGGGATTTCATTTGCTGGTGTTCAGTCTGATGTTGCCTTTATTTTCCAAATATTAATTCTGACCTCGCTGCCACCACATATGACGTGGGCATGGTAGATATCTGCTTGGGTAAAGGGTCAACTTCAAATTAACATAGTTTTTGTCTTCAGCAGTGGCTTATGGTATGGAGCATCTGAATGGATACTTTATGAAGATTAGAGAAAATGAAAAATGTAAAAAAACCTTTACTTGTAGGAAATGTGAGGTGGTGTTGTCATCGGAGCACCATGAAAACCACGCTACAAAGGTGCCCTGGGATGGCTGTCAGTGGGTAAATCACTGCCTGGGCACAGGGTAAAGGACAGCAGGTGCCAGTACTGAGGATGGGAAAGGTGTTTTTCTGCTCAGACCCAACTGTACTGCCATGAATGTGACGCAGTAGATGGGCTCACTTGCTCCCCCACAATGAGAACAGCTCTGGTATTTCCTCTTTTTGTTTGTTTGTTTGTTTTGTTTTGTTTTGTTTGAATTGCCTTCATCTGAGCTGAGAGCTCAGTCTGTTCTCCAATGGGCAGATCCCAGCTCACATGGGTGTCCTGGGCACGAAACCCGTTCCCTTCTGTTCTGTGCCTGTGCAGCAGCAGCTGAGGCCCAGCCTGCCTTCCCAGCGGCTCCCAGCAATTCCGTGTGCTCTGCCAGCCCCCTGTGCTCCCAGAGCAGCTCCTGTGGAACACAAGCGTGCACAAAGCCCTGGTCAGCTGCACCTACCTGGGGGCTGCCCGGAGTCTGTGACAGAGTCCAGCCCAGCCCGTACCCTGCCTGCGCTACGGCACAGCCCGAGCTGCTCTCCTCCAAGCACCCACATGTGCGTGCAGGAGCAGCCTGGCCCAGACCAGCCTCCCGCCAGGGCTTCCTGGCAAACCCCGCCGTGCTCCAGCTGCAGCCGGCGCGGCAGCTTGTCCCGCAGCCTGCCAGCAAGCGGGCTGTCCAAATGGCTGGGAGCGCTCCCGGAGCCTCGGCAGCTGGGGAGAGAGCGGCTTGGGATCACCCTCGGCTCTGCGAGCGCTTGGGCAGGGACCACCCGCCTCCAGGTAGGGCAGGGGAGCCTCCCGAGCCACCCAGCCCGTGGGCTCACTGGTCCCGCACAGTTTCCAACCCCAGCTTTGGCAAAGGCTGCTCCTCTGCCTGTTCCTTGCGGTTATGGGTTGGGTCATCTGCAGAAGGAGCAGAGCTTTTCAGTCTCCCTGAGGCCTCTTGAGTCCTAAGGGACTAATAACTCATTGGGATGGTTGGAGCTTGACAGGGACCTAGAGGTTAATTGCTGTAATTCCCTGGCAGTATCTTTCACCCTTGGGGCAGGACAAGTAGGAGTTTCTCCCACAGCAGGAGTCAGAATTCTTCTAGAGGAAACACCCAGGCCAAGACGCCTTTCTCCAAGCTAGTTCTTTTACAGCAACTTAGTATTTTTTTAAGGAAATTTCTAAGCTAAGTAAGAAAGAGGTCTGGTAAATGGATCTCTAACATGCAGGCTCTCACAGTTATATCATTAGCATTGCCACTGATCAAAAGATCAGATGCAAATGCAAATAAAACAAACAAGTGAATTGATCTTTGCATTTAGAAATAACAAAGTTGGGGAAATCCCCCTCTATCCTTAATCATCAACCCTAAAAGACTTTGAGTCTGATTCTCCGTGACACTGCGTTAGTATTATCTTGACACAAAGACAGGGAGAATGGAAAGTTGTTTTGTGCGAGTGTTTTATATCCATTTTGAGCTGTTATGACTGATGATGGATGAGTAACTACAGAGCCAGGGTGTCTTACTCTGTTTTATGGAAATACTGATCTTGTTCTCTTAGAAGTCAATTATTAACAAATAATTTTACTCTATTACTCAATTCCTTTTATCACAAGTGCAGCCTTTATGTTATGGCAAAATTAGCTATAAATACATTGCATTATATCTAAATGTTGCATCTTACCTGGTTTCAAAGCTCTAATGTCCTGATAGAAACCAACTCTGTACTCAGCAAGTCTTCAGCAATATCCACAGTGTCCTTTCCATTATTATCTCACCAAAGGGTGCTTTCTCATGTGACTAAAAAAGTGTTCTGTGTGAAATAGTCTGTAGGGAGAGGAAGCCATTTCTCAGGCTCTAAAGTGCTGGCAGGTGCAAGTGTCCTGAAGATTGTCAGAACTGGGGGATGAAGTTCTTTGTATCCATAATAAATGCTATTGCTTCAGCTTGCCAGTTGAGGCTTAGGCTGGGAATATTCTGATTTTTGGTTGCTCACTTTTGTGTATTCAGGTCTTTTAATGTAGTGTGTTGATTCAATATAGGCTACAGGTAACACTATCAAGGGACCCAAGCCATGTAGGACCAAAATCACCTGGGGACCTTCAGACCATAAGCTGCCTTAAGGCTAAATCCTATTCCTCTTCTTGGTGACTTACATTGTGACAGCCCGTGTCCTTCCTGACCTCGTGGATAATCCCTGTTGGAAGTTGTGAGGCACAGTGCCCACATCATACTCAGTTAATGCATTAAAAAGTTCCTGAGTACCGTATGGACATCTGAAGAAGTCATCTGTGTTCAACACATTCCTTCAGTTTCCTTTAACAAGAATATTAATCTAATTGATGTCAGAGTACAGTGAAAGTTACTTGGCTTTCTCATCAGCATGTGTGCATAAATACATATATAATTTGCAGCAGAAATACAGCTCACTTACAATATATGTTAAAAGACATATAACTACTAACTTCTTTCCATTTTCAAACTGCCACACAAAAATTTTCAATTTTTACATATCTGTAGTGTGTGTGTGAGCGTGTATGTGCATTTCTGCTAGGAAGTTATCCTTCCATGTTTATGGCGTTCAGTGGGATGGATGAAGCACGCATGGGATTTTGCCAGCTGTGCTGACGCAAGCTCCCAGCTCATCCTATAAACATTTACGCTTCTGAGTAACTTCAGTCACGTACAAACCCTGGGCCAAAAGAGTCCTCCTGGGTCACTGTGGTGTGACAGGCGAGGCTCAAAACTCCTCTCATAAAATGGCCAAGCTTTAATGTAAAGCTTTCTGAGTTTTCACCTGCCATCCCTCCTGCTGGAAAGTTACTCCATTGCCTTCTTCAGCTGATAGCTAAATAGTCTTCCCTCATTTTCATCCTCAGGTTAGTCATGGACAATTTCATTCTTATGTCAATATTGTAAGTACCTCTTCTTCCTCCCTGCTGTTTACCCAAGGAGAGCAGTCGTGCAGCTGAAGTTATTTATGTGCATTTGCAGCTTTGGGTCCTTGGGGGTGGATGTCCACATGGATTTTACTTATGTACAGATAAACAGGCAGAATGATTTTACAAGCCAAACCTGTCAGAGTGATTAAAACTAAGCAGGATCCCAAAGTAAATGTGTCTCGGGTTGATAAGGACTGTCTTTGAAGCAGTTGTCCTTCAGCGTGCAGCTATTTCTGGGCAGCTGCAGCTGGCTGGCTTTGGTGCCCTGTGATTTATATCAGGACAAGTCTCCTGCTCACATAAAACATAGGGTGCCACAATCCAGTACAGATCTGTTCATCATGAAAGGGGATATCTGTGTCTACCCCTTGTTTTCGTAGCCATAAATTACATGTAAGCTGGCAGAGCTGTTCACTTCCACTTCGGGACTGAATGGAGGGGTGGTTTGCACTTTGGTATTCTTCATTCCAGCACTGCTCCAGATGTGCTGTGTTGGTATTCCTCGTCAGCTAAGGAACTTTGCAAACATGATTCTTCTTTCCTTCATGACACTGCAATTTCTGTATCTTCTAGAGCTGAGACGAGTAGGAATGGGAAAGTTAATTTAAGTTCAAACAAGTTTACTGTGAGTGAGGTAGAATGGACTACAGAAGAGCTGGACCCGCCTCCCCTGTCCAGTGACTCCCAGGCAGCACTCCACAGACCCCTGGACAAGGAGGGGAGGAAGGCACACACTGTATTTCATATGAATTGGCCACCCGACCTCTCTAGCCCTTCTCTGAGGGTTACAGAGGTGTGAGAACATGTGTGACGAGAGCTGGGAAAGCCAGGAGTGACGTGGGAGGGAGAAAGAGCTCCCAAGTGTTACAGGCAGGGGAGTAAAATCTGCCACAGAAGATCATGTACGCATTGAAATCACATCAGCTAACAGACTTAGCAAGGAAACCCACAACTGAATGGGACCCATCTTTTTGAGGATGCTCTTCATAAAGCTGGCTTGATATGCCATCTTCTAGCTCTACAGTACACTTGAAGTAACCTCATCATAAATGAAATCAGATTTTCGTAAGAATGCTGGCATTGCAAACCTGCTCGCTGTAGCTCTAGTAGAAAGCTGTTGGCAGCCTCATCCTGCAATGCCAGGTGATTTGTGCAGCAACTTGTTAACAGCAGTTAAGCAATGAAATCAGGTGCCCTTCCCCGAGGCTACAGATGAATCACCGAGTTACAGGGAGGGAAACGAGACTGGGAGTAGAGTGGGTACACACTGGTGAAGAAAGGAGATGGGAGAAGCTGGGGTGGACAGTCATCACTGAGCCCAGAGGATGTGTCTCCATGTTTTTGTTTAAGCCAAATGTAACTAGTGGTAACTGGAGGATAAAGGATCAGAAGCCCCTGTCAGAAATTGTTTGGGCAGGTGTCACTTGGGAGTAGCTGAGTGGATGGGTATCTGTGGAGCTGCACTGACGTCATGCAGCTGCAAGGAGGCCCCAGGTCTGTTCCCCTCCTGGTTACCTGCTCTCTAAATGGAGCCTCCTCTGTCAGTCACCTGTAGCTTCCCAGTGCTCACAGATTAGGTCACCTGAATAAATTTCAATTATGTCACCACAAGCGGTGCTGGTATTCACAAGGGTTTATTGTAACCTGCTCTAAACCACAGATAGATAACACAGCTTCTACACACATATTTTCCTCCACATGCCCTACTATGGTCCGGATTTTCCTGGTGGATTATGCAGAGGTTTCCAAGTGCAAAGTGACCTCTTTTGTAGCTTCACAGCATAAGGTTCACGTGATGGGATATTTTAAACCTATTTTGCAGTCATACTGCATTGACTGGTTGTGACACACTGCATAAATCCAGCCCCAGTGACACTCTGACAGCAATCCTTGGTGTGATAAACCAACCAGTACAGACCCAGGCACTGAAGTAGGAGGATAGAGGCTGGAGCTGAACATTGGCCTGATTTTTCAGGATGCCTCAAGTTACTCCTCCAAGAACAGTTTTGTACTCCTTTGTTCACTTAAAGCTTCAATGTGAGAAGTGTCTGCATTCCCTCTTCAGGGAAAGCATGTGAGAATTGTCTCACTTTCAATTAAATTGCAGCCACCTATGGCAAGAGAAGCACTGAACAAAAGAATAAAACATGGGGTGATTGCCTAGACTGGGATTTTCTCAGAAAAAGAGCCACCAACTTTATTTTTTCCAGCATGGCACCAATGTGCCTTCCCACCAGAAGCAGGGGATTTGATCTATGTTTCTATGGATAGAGTACAAACCCAGAGCGTGGTGCTGTAAGTGTTTTACCCAGGTGTTTGGCCAGGTTTGATGTGCCAGGATGGACAGCGTCTGCTGGACTGTCTCCTCCATACAGCATGCCAGGAAGTTATGTGGATGTTTCTCTAACCTTCCTGTCCTTGCTTCGTTGGTAAGACATGGTTACATCAAACCTGGAGATCTTCTGGCCAGTCCATATTTGTAATGAATGGAGGTACAGTCTTTGGAGTGCAAATCATTGCAGAAACATACTAATGTGCTTTTTTTATCTAGGTGAACTGCATCCTTAATTCCTACAAGTTGCTGGTAGGAGAAACTAAGATTCCTTTTTGTGTCAGTAGCACTTGCATGTTTGTCCATCATAAATTAAACCCTTTCTTAGAGTACTTTCAATTTCTACATGGTGAAATGAGAAATCCCTATAAGGCAAGAACGATCAACATTTGTAGTAGTTAGATATCCAGCATTTATGCTCTTGAGCACATGTTCAGCATTTCATTTAGATTCAAATTCTGAATCAGCTTCCCACTGATTTGAATGTTGGATACCAAAATATGCACCAAGAACCTTCATGTGAAACATTCAATACTTCTTGAAAGCTCAGTAAAAATCTCAGACTTTCAATAAAAATAAATTCCCTTCTGTTAGGGAAAGAAGTATTTGGAAGAAAACGATGAAGTAATCTTAATACCCTTTCACTAGACCTAAAGTAGAGTGACATTTATTTAAAACATTGTCAAACAGATCATCATTACCAAGGTTTTGCTCTCTGATATGAGTTAATACTTTGTACAGTGGTTTCAGAGGTAACTGCCTTCATCTTTGTGTTCCGTGAATCAGTTTTACATCCTACCCCTATGTTCTCCTTTAAACATCATCAGCCCCAGTTCAGCAGACACTCACTGAAGTTAAGCACCAAGAGGCAAGAACTAGAATCCAGACTGGTCTGATGGGCAGATGTACGGAAAACTATTAATGGGTGGGAGTATCTTTAAAAATAATGGGGATAAGTATCCCTTTTCATTCACAAAAGGTACAGAATAGGTCTTTGGGCTAAAACTAAATGTCTGTTGCCTACAGGTACTGGCAACATATTTGTCTCTCCGCAAATGATATTTTTATCATAAAGAAACAACCTGCTTTGCACTACTGTGACTTCATTCAGATCTTATTCTTTAACATAATTGAAGATCAAATACCTCATGCAGCACTTAGAGAGTCGCCTCTTTTTTTGTCCTTAACTGTATTTTGATCTGTAGGTATTATGAGCTGAAATGTTCATGCAGCCTCCAGGCTCTCTGTCAAAGCAGCTGACAGCAGCTCAGACCTCTCCTTGGAGCAGAGGAGCTCTTGCTTTTTAACAGTCTCCCCTCTACAGATTTCCTATCCCAAAGAAGATCCTGTACTTCCTTTTTTCATTGATTAGCTATTTTTGAGAAAGGTTTCACATCCAAAGTGTCTTTGCAAACCATTCTTGGAAGTTCTAAAATAAATACATTTCTTGATACCTGTAGCTCTAAATTAAAGCAGATCTGTATTTTTTTGTAGCTACTCACCATGATCTAATACTGCAACAACTGAGCCATTGACAGGTGATCCAAATCTGCCCATCAGTGTCAATTCTGAATAGGGTCTGTGTTATTCATGCTATAATGAAAGGAGTAAGAAAAACCTCTGCTGATGAGTGTCCCTCACTGAGAACAGGGATTTCATAACTGGGCACTCAGTGGGTTTAAGGCAGGTCAGAGTAATTTCTGATGGACAAAACTATGAATCATCATAAGAAACGTTATTAGTGGCAAGGCTGGTTCATTTATCAACTCCAGTTCACCAAGCCCCATCATAAGAAAAATCTGGATCTAGTTTCCTTTGGTAAAATACAGCAGGAAGTAATTTTTGAATATTTTCTAAAATATGGCTACAAGTTAGGGTGTGACGTTATGTGGATAATGCTAAGCAAAGGGATACAGCTGGCTCTCTGACCTTGCTGTGGAATAAAAACTGAGTCACTGCCATGGAGAGGTCACTCCAGGACTCTGCAAGTGGATTAGGATTTAACATCAGTTATCCAGATGTATCTATAATATTCAATTTATCATTCATAACTTTATGCAACAAAATGAGCATATTGAAGTAGACATGATGTGAAATTAGAGCTATTTGGAGACTCTTCCAAAGAACAATAGCAGTTTTGCTTTTGTTTCAACAGGACTGAAATATATCCCATTTCTTATAAGAAAGAACAGCAAATAATATTTATTATCCTTTTGATATGGAGCCATTACTGGAAGCCATTATCATCACATTTCAGGTTACTTAATCAGCTCTGTGAACTGATAACCCACATAAATAATTGCCTCACTGCTGCCAACTGTGCTTTTGGCACACTATGAAAATAACATTATTCCTTTCGAATTAAACCACAATAAGATTTTAAATGACAGATTAAAGGCTTTCTTTAGGTACCTTGAATCCTTCCAAACTGAGCAAACAAGAAGAGACCTACCATTTTGCAGGTATGTGATAGAGGTGAGCTACAGCTCAGCTCCCTGATGGCACAGAAACCAGGTGCATGTGTCCAGACATGCCAGGCAAATGCAGATGATGAAAAAGAAAGATTAACTGCTGAAGAGCTACCTGCTCTTCAGAGCATTCCAGCTATCAGGCACACCCCAGCCGATTCCATAATGCTCAGAGTGTATCCATAGGTCTGCAGGCAGGGACTCCATTATCTGTTTGGCTCTTTTCTGTTCCTGCGTGGAGCAGCTTGTGTCTACAGCACTGTGCAAGATGTTCATGTTTCATTAGTATCCCTCACTTTGTAGTGGTTTCTTTTAGTTTGAACCTGTCCTCCTTATCTCCTCCTAGTTAGAAATGTCCCAAGTGGCCATAGCTCAAGCAGAGTGACTGGTCCCATTTTTTATATTGCATTATCTAGTTATCCTTGGCTGGGGGTGTGCTCATAGCCTGCCTCTCACCGCTGTAGGTGAGACAAAACTTCTGAATGGAGTTCTGCTACATCAGAACTAAATGACGACAAGAAATCAGGACATGTCAGCCTTCCTAATATTACTGAAACCTGTGCACGGACAGAAGCTATGAGACAATGGATGTATATATACATGGGGCAGCCAAGGGAAAGGATCTCCAGACAGGTGGGCACAAAGTTTTGCCAGGACTGGCTGCTGCATTCTGTAACAGCCTGGTCTGAGTTCTCTGAGGGACAGCTCAGCAATGTCACCTGGAGGAGCTCAGCTTGACACATTGGCTCTCATGGCAGGAGGTCAGGTTCTCCATGGGCAGGCAGCGGGGCAGGGAAGTAGCTTTGAAACTCTGCCTGCACCACTTGGATCCCAAAAGCCACAAGGCTGAAAATCACAGAATGGTTTGTGTTGGAAGGGACCTAAAGATCATCCAGTTCCATCCCTGTCATGGGCAGGGACACCTTCCATAGTCCGGGTTGCTCCAAGTCCTATCCAACCTGGCCTTGAACACTGCCAGGGATGGGGCAGCCACAGCTTCTCTGGGCAGCCTGTGCCAGAGCCTCAGCACCCTCACAGTAAAGAATTTATTCCTGTTATCTAATCTAAACCTGCCCTGTCTCAGTTTAAAGCCATTCCCTCTAATCCAGTGAGTACATGGCATTGTAAAATGTCCCTCTCCAGCTCTCTTAGATGTCTCCTAAAGCAGAAATTCCTGGAAATTTCAAATTAGAGGTGGCATAATATTTTTGGCCCCCATTTTCCACTAAAACAAAAAGAAAAGATGGGATTTGTGACTAGATTTAAGTCCTGTTTATATTATACCATAATCTCTTGTATGTTATCTCACCATCCTTTGTGAGTTGTAGCCCAGGTGTTTCAACCTTCATCCTACCTTTTATTTATGAGGTTTTTCTCATATATTGTGTGGGAAAGAGAAGAAACATGTGGTAGTTTGGGAGATGAGATCTGGACAGGAATCTTAGACCCGAGGAGCAGAATAAGGAAAGAGATACTTAAGTGCTCTGCGGGGAAAAGTGGTTTCATATTTGACTCAAATGGAAAGTTTTCATTCAAGCTTCACCACTTTCCTTTTGAAACACTGGGTGGGAAATTCTACAGAAAATAATTCCCCTCTAAAAAAGTTTTGGCCTGGCCTACTTGTTCAAGTCTGTGCTGCTGCGTTGAGTTGAGCTCCCTCGGTGTGTCCAAGCACTGCCTGTGCTGGCAAGTGAGACCTCAGTGCTCAGGGCAGGTACCTGAGCCTCAGCCAGCAGTTGCCCCAGTCATCTTAAGGAATTACCTCTAGATGTCACTCATGAATCCCTCTCATTCGAGGGATTTAAGTAAGGAGTTAGGATACCTCTGACACAGAAACCCTTCAATCACACTGCTTGGTTACTGAAATGTTTGTTTTCTGCCCTCCTTTTCTGCACTGCTGCAGTCAGACAAAGGCTGGAGGCAGAGGAGGTGCTTTTTCAGCAGTGCGGAGATGCCTTAGCTCATGTAGAAACTTAAAAAGTAGAGAAAAACTCAACCTTAGTCAAAATAAATAAAGACTTCTGTAGTCTTTGATGCCAGTTGAACAATCTCCCAACAAGCTGGGAGAGCTCAGGATAAAGCTGAGAGTCTGTTGATTTATTTCAGTAACTGTGTCTTGTTAGTACTTGCTTAGCAATGGGTCCAGATGCTTGGTATAACATTCTCTAGCCCATGACTAAAATGATTTAAGTGGCTATTTCCACACTCAGTAAGGCTGAATAGACTGAATAGAGCAGTTCCCCTCCAAAAACTAATTATTTTCTGTTAGATATTTTCAGTAGATTTCCTTTTTTTTTTCCTTAAAACTTGATGTATTTAAATTTTTGCTTGCTTTTTTAGTAGTTAAAAAATCCAAGCACATTTGTGCCCTACCTTCAACAGAGGGAAAATATTCATAAGGAAAAGCTATTTCTGGAGAGAAGACAGAAAAATGTCAGTAAGAAAACTGGGGGCATCTCTAGCAGTAAGGAGGTTTTTGAGGTTTTAACCTTACCTGTATTAAGTAGAAATTTTTTCTGCAAATAGTTGAGCTGAAGCCAGAGGGTCTCCTAATGGAGTAAAGTACTCAGTGTGTGTATAGGAGTATATGAATTCTCCTATGAGCTGTGGCAGGTAATTGTTCCAGTTTCTCTCAAGTTTGGAAAAAGTTTGGCCTTGCATTGTTCGTGTTCAACAGTTCATTGAGTGATGTGATTTCCCATAAAACCTTCATTGAAGCTTTTGGGAGTTCATCAGTCCTGAACTACCTTAAAGGACTTGTTTTTCAATGTTATCCTATCGCAGGTATTCACCTTTCATTGAACTTAAAATTAATATCTCTGATGGCTGCATTGCAGCCAGGACTTCAGAGGGCTGGCAGTCAGAATGGACAAAAGATTCCTATCACATAGTAAACAAAGATCTTGTAAATAAATAGGGGGTAATGAGTGTCTGGCAGCACAAGGAACCACATTTGCAGATCATACAACAATAAAGACATTTTGAGTTTATCAAGTAATTAACCTCTTCATATGAGTATGTGGATATGCATGCATTTATATATATGTGTGTGCATACATTTATGTGTTTTGTTTATTGCCCCTTTTACTCCCATGTGGCTTTGAAAGGCAAGGTCCTACATGAAGACTCAAACAGCATAATAATTTGGTCAAAATGTACTTTTATTACTAAAACTACAAGGGACAGTAAAGTGTTTGCAACCTTCCTAGAGCTGCTCATGGACAACGGATTTTACAAGTGCAATTTAAAAGTAATGGAAGCTGTACTTTCATGTCATTGAAATTTCAAAGTTATTTAGGTTTTATCTAGGCAGGAAAAATTATTATATTGGGTTAAGAGCACTTGCAGTAGACAGATCCATGAGGGTTTTTTGCTGTGATTTCACCTTTTCCATGTCTGTTTTTTTGCTGCTGCTGCTGCTGTATCAGAAACACTGGCTCAGGTCCATGAAGATGCTTGACTGCTTTGCTGCCAGTGGTCTGAATTAGGCACCCAAAACTCCTCTGGGTCTTTGTCATTAAGCAATCAGAAATCAGCTGTGGTAGTGTAAAAAACGGGAATCCTTTGCCTACATCCCTGGAGACAGGCAATTCTTAGAGGAACATTAAGCGTGGCAAAGCAAAGTAAATGATACTGATAGCTCTCCATGTAAAAAACCCAAAAACATAGGCAGGGATTAGAAGTTAGATTGCTAAAAAAATTACATTATTTAAAATAGCAAGGGAGTAGAGGCCCTGGAAGATCTAGGAGGCACAGACCTGATCTGAAACTCAGAAAAAAGGTCATATCTGTCCTGCAGGATTGCCCGATGGGGTGTGAGGGGATTTACCTTCTCCATCCAAGGAAATTCCCCCACTGCTGAAACAGTGCCTTGCTCCTGCTTCTAGAAAAGGATTGTTCTGCCTGGGTTTGATGCAGGGATGTGGAGGCTTGAGCATTGAGGCAGTGGTGGGGTCTTGGGGGTGTCAGAAGGAAAGGCAGTTCATTTTACTTTTCAAAACCTGGAAGTTTAAATATACAAACAAACTCCCTACTGGACAAATATTTCATTTGTGAAGTTAGGAGCTCCAGACTTAGGATATTTTGGAACTCCACAAGATTCATCCTTCTCTGCCATAACTGATAAATGGCCTAAGGGTGTGTGAAGAATGTGCTAAGGAGGATGAAATCAACCAAATAAAATCCCCGAAAAACCTGACAACTAAACTATCTGCTCATTCCTATATCAGAGAAATGATTAGAAACTATTTCCAGGCTCCTGGCATTATTTCTTTTGCAAGGAAAAGCTGGATATAGTACAAATCTGGTTCATTATCTTATCATAATTATGCAGTTCCTCAAATGATGAAAACCATTTCTGAAATGATTTGTTGATGCAGCAATCTTTGAGACTGTTGCTGCTGTGCGGGGATGCCGGGTTGGTTTGGGCACAGCAGACTGAGGATGGCAATCAGTTACGCCAGGAAAAACCAACTTAAAGAAAAATGGATCATGCAATTAGAGGTAATGTCATAATGCACGTGCACAGGGGGACAAAATTACCCTTTGTCCCGTAGCATGGACTTGAGGCACTTGAGCGCCTGAAGTGTAGCAGCAGTCGGTCACTGGGGAGATAAGCAGCCCTGAGCAGCAGTGTGCTCCGCAGGGGAGGGGGCCAGGAATGGTGGGATGGCCAGGGAATGGCCAGGTCTCACCCCACCGGGAACGTGCAGGAGGGGACACTTTTACCTGTTCTTTTAAGGCTGACACTTCTGTGCTCCTCCCTTCCTTTTAGCCTGTTTCAGTCTTGCCTGTCCCACCAAAATATCCCCTTCCCAGCCTGCTCCATTCCCAGCCCGCCCGTATTTCTCTGACATTTCACAGCTCTGGCTGTTATCACTAATGCGATGGAGAAATGCTTTGGTGCTGCATGGCCGGGTCATGCAGGGGTGGAAAGGGGGAAGGGATGGGAATTCTGTATTCCTCTGCAGCCAGGGACTGTGGGTTCTTGTTCACAAGTTCTCAGTGGGTCCAGAGAGCTCCCAGTGGCGGAGGAGATGCTGGCCATGCCCTTGCTCGGGTGCTGGCAGGGGTGGCACCATGACCACGGGGTGGTTGTGCCCCCGTAGGAAGCGCTGATGGTGAGTGTGGCCCAAAGCAGGAAGCGGCGGCCGCGCGCCCCAGGCGTGGGCTGGGGGTGGCACTTCAGCCCCTGTTCTCCAGCCCCACCACATCCCCTCTCCCCCTGTGATCTGGTGAGTGAGGGGGTGGCTGTCTGAGACGGGGGGCACGGGCCTTCTGCTCGGCACGTGGGGCGCTCCAGCTTTGGGGAATACGCTCCAGCAGCATGCGCTGTGCAGTGCCACTTCAAAGCAGGCTCTGGCAGCAAGGCAGGGGATTGTCTGGCGGGATTAAACCACATTGGAACCATTTTGGAAAGGGTTTGACTCTTTGATTCTTTCGTATACAAATCTGACATCAAAGCAAAGTCCTGGTGTCTGTCAGATATGTCCTTCATCCCTAGAAAGAGATAAAACAGCCTCCTGTCAGTCAGATAACACGATAATTAGACAGCGTGATAATGCATTTATCCTGGTGCTTACAATCCTTGATCATATATTGCAATTATGTATACAGGCCACAGCAGCCAGTGTCTTTAATTATAACCTTGATGGCAAAATGATAGGATGCAAGAGTCTTCCTAAGGGTAGGAAAAAAGAGTCTTTTAATTCATTTTTATAGATCCTCGCTGAATAGAATAGAAGGGATTCATATGAAAGCCTTTGCCAGAGCGTTTGTGTACCTGACAAACGTGTTTATAAAGAAGCAGCAGTGCGTGGCTACTACATTAATATAGGGCAGATATTAGAGCAGTATGAGGTAGGTACCAACCCAGATAGAAACACCAGATAGCACAGCACTTCAGTTTGATGTTAATCTGCTGCCCAGAAAATTCATAGTTAAATGAGTATAATAATCTTATTATTGAGATTTATTAAAGGTGAGTTTTTAAAGATAAATAGCAGACTTACAGATTTTTCATTCATTTAACCAGAAACTTCTTGGTTGCTTTGCAAATGTCAGCTAGACAAAAACAAATAGGCGATATTATCCCTCCTGCAATAAACTGCCTCTGTACCAGAGTGGACAAGGCTCCTGGATCAAGAATATGATTGCTTATTGCTGGTTGAAGTATGTTTTTATTTGCATGTTATTTAACTGCAATTATATTTTTGAGTTTTTCATGCATTATGAAGCCCTTGATTAAAATAAATTAAGCAAATGAAGGCAGGGAAGCAGCGAGTGGTTGTAAAAGGTGTCAGTCTTAGAGTTCATAATTCTGGTGCTTGAGTTTTATCAGTTTTCTCCTGCTCAGTGTTTGGTGTCATGAAAAACCCACTGAGTGGTGCATGTCTGGCTGCTGGTCCAGTCCTGATCCTCCCGCAACCCATTTCTGTTCTCATACAGAAAAGTGACCGCGTAACCACATCCCTTGTGAAGAGTCATGGTGACCGTGCCCAGGAGATCCCCAGGAGTGGAAATGCCACAGCCTGGGCATCTCCGTGGCTCTCAGGATTGAAGGACAGAGGCATAGAGGAAAGGGAGAAACTGAAAGTGAGGATTTTCCCAGGGGAGAACAGTCTTAGCTGTTAGGAAGTGCTCAAAGGTGACGCAGTGAAAATCAGGCCCCTTAAAATAAGATACCCAAAAACTGAAACACTTGGGAAAAATGGTTGCTTTGGGGAAACTGAAGTGGAGATATAATCAGCTGATTACAGAAGGTGACTAAACCAATGGTACAGGTGTTAGAACATGGATTTACCTTCAGACACAAACTGAGCAGGACAAGGATAAACCTTCTTGGCTGTGACCATGCATTTGCTTAGGAATTACCAGTATGGAGCTAATTGGTATGGATTGTTTCTTGTTCTTCAGAACAGAGCCGTGTGTTTATCCTTCTCAAATGGTCCCTCAGGGGTTGGGGGTCATTCTCTGTGTCTCTTATTCTTGTAGGGCCTCTCCTGTCTCTCCTTATGCCACTGCAGGGCTTTCCTCTGCAGCTTCCCCTTAGGCCCTCCCCAGCAGTAGTGTCCTCCAGCTTATCCTTAGTGTCTTAGACACTCATCCTTAGTGTCTGAATAATGTAATTCCTTCTTGTCAGCAATCCCAGGTGCATGGCACAGTCGCAAAATGAGGCTTTTTTGGCGTCTGAGCCTCTACTGCCCCTGTCCCCAGCCCAGACTCCCAGTAGGGCACTGCTGAAGTAATTTGCTATGGCCCCTTGGATGATCAGATCTGAGAAGCTGAGGCTGCTGGGCACGCAGCACACGGAAAAGACACGTGGAATAGACCCAGTAGTTGCAAAACAACTGTGCCTCCATGGTTAATGAGGCTTGTGCAGAGGAAAACCCCTTCAGATTGAAAGGCTGGGATTTGGACCCTCAGGACATTAAGACGATACCATCGATGGTCCTGTGGTTCTTCTGCAGCAATCCCTTCTTGCTCCCATCTTTGTACCCTAAAGCACCAGCCAGTGTGTCTGCAGAACCTCAGAGGTGGTAAAGATTCCCATGGAAAATCGCCATGGAAATTCCTCCTCCAAAATTAGAGGATTAGTCTGCACTGGAGAGCCACATACATGCAAGAGAAGAAGCCACAAAGCTTTTCTTTCTTCTGCTACATGTCTCACACATCCTTTGGTGTGTGGTGTGAAGCGTTTTCTGCTAGAATTTAATCATACTGTTTTCATCAATATCTAAAAGATACTGACCACATTATTTATTCACATAAAATTTTCATTTTTAATACAGGAAAATCAATTTGTAAAATAGAAAAGCTTTTTGACCTCAGTGATTCCTTTCTAAAAAATTATGTTACAAAACCCAAACCGTGTCTTCATGCTACTAGGATCCTAGATTAAAATTTTAAAAACCAGCTGAAATGGACCACTTCTCAGAAGTCAGAAAACCAAATGAAACCCACAACAATCAGAAAATATTTCTTTTGTGGGAGAAAACCTGAAGCAGACATTACAAATTCCGATTCTATGAAAAGTAATTATGGGAATTGCTTAACTAGCTACGTGTTTTGGTACATTATTGTTGACTGCTTGTTGCAATATTAAAGTGTCAAGTGGATTCAACCAACTAATATCACTTTGTATGCCATATATGTGTGTATATATGTAAATATATATGTGTGTAAATATATATATATATGTAAATATACATACATATACATAAAAGCAACTGGTAAATGCAGTATTTCATGTTATAAATCACTCTTCCAACCATCCCTGCCAATAACACCCAATGCTGAAGATCTTGTAGAATATTCCTCTTTGGCTATGGGTGTTGCCTTGTGGTCATGGCCCTGTGGGGATGGATTAGCCTTCAAGTAGCTGGGCTGAGGAGCTGCCAGGAGAACACCACATCTTCGGATCTCACAGTGAGGCAAGGGGTTATTTATCAGTAGCTTCCATGAGGTTAGGAATTGCCTCATGAATATTTACATGTGGAAAGAGATAAACTGTGCAAATGTAACCAGGACACCCATTTACCGCTCTGGCATCTCCCTTGGTTTGAGATAAACAGGAAGCTCCCAGAAGACAAGCTCTGTTCCTGGTGGAGGACTAAAGAGTGAGAAAACTAACACGAGAGTGGTGGAAGGAGACTGGCGTAGGTGTTAGGCAGGGGATGCATTTCCATTGCCCCTGGAAGAACAGGAGGAGGAAGAGGTAGCAGCCATTGCAAAGGCACAGCGGATTTTGTCATAGCTTGAAGCAGCTGCAGGGGGTAAAGGGGCACAGGTCCCAACTGCTGATCTATATATAATATAAAAATAACAGTAATAATTATTAATAACAGAGTAAAGCTGGGCAGACATTGAATTAGGGGGCTATAATTCCAACACGGGCTTCTGTATGACCTAGTAGACAGTAAGAGTCCCAGATGGGGGTGGAATTGTGGTTCTGTAGTTCACAGCTGCCAGTTGGAGTTTTTACCATGCGCCCCTTCTTTTTTGCTTGTTGATGGCTTAGTAGAGACAAGCTCCCACTATACAATTTACTCCAAGCTGTGCAGCACCAGCTAAAAGAAGGTTCCTCTATTTTACTAAACCCAAAGCCAGCCAGAAGTACCTGGCACCTCGTGGGCCTGTGCAGGACCATTTGCTTCATTCCAAACATGCTACGCTGTGGCTCCATGCCTACCCTAATTAGGAATAATTAGCTCAAGCACTGGTGCAGCTGTGCAGCTTCTTGTGTCAGAGCTTCACCACATCCCTTCATTACCTCAGCTTTTGCACTGATGCTCTGCAGTGTCCCATTTCACAGTGTGGGCTCTTCCATACCCAGCTGGGGATTTGCTCACCGAAGCCATTTTGCATTTCTTTGTGTTCCTAGGAGGAGAGCACGTAACTCTCTGGCTTTTTGGTCACAGCTTGCCTGTCCTCTGCCTGAGGCTGGAGATGCTGGAAGGAGCCAATTCCACATCAGAGCCATTTGGTGAATCCCGATAAACCATCAAACTGGTTACCTTTTTTGTTCCTCCAAGACGGATCACATGTGTTCTTGGAAGTCACCGTGGTTGTATTTCGTTGGAGATGAGAAGGGTTAATAAATAGCAGTGGTGGTTTTCTAGCCCTGGTAAGGAGACCTGCAGAGGCTTTTCCTTCATCTGGGGTCACATGGCTCTCAATTAGGCATATATAGTAATAACCATCAATCATTCGAAAACAGGACCTGCCCCTCAGAATGTTACTGCTTCCAGTTCCTTTTTGCAGAGTTCAGCCAATCAGTCGTCCTGAAGAGCTCCAGGTTTTGCTCAGCACTGTGTGAGCATGTTCCACCAGCCCTGGGGGCCCCTGAAAGTGGAAACACTTTGGTTCCAGTGGCTGTTTTCCCAGAAATACTTTAGGTATTTCCTCTTCTCTGCACAGTCCTAGACTCCAGGTCCTGTCCTATTTTAACTGCAGTGTTTTGGAGCATCTCTACTGCCCTGGATTTCTCTTTCCCACTTGTTGCTCCCTGATGCCTGCTGTGTTTGAGTGCAGTCTTTTTATTTAGAACCTCTCTTTCAGCAGCCTTTCTGCCACTGCTTTTTGTAACATTTTTTCCCAAGCCGATCCAAGGCTAAAGGGCCAGACGTGAAGAAGAACAAAGATTATTCCCATCAGAAAAGCCATCCCAGATTAAGATCCCAAGATGCATGTGATGCCTTAGGTTTTAACTTTTATATTTTTCAGGTCCTGTACTGCCTAGTGTGTAACTCTGAAGTTTTTTGTAGCCTGTTAGGTGCTCTCCTAGGCCAGATAGACACAACAAAGCTTCTCTGAGCTTGCTATTCAAGGACATCCAGACAGCCCTAGGCCCAAAAAGTGTAAACTAGGGCCTCTAGAGAGGCAGAGAAATGGAAGAAATTACATCATTAGCTAAAGTTTTAATTGGTGAATTTATGCTGATATGCAAATGGACCAAACTTATAGAAGTGTGAAGAACTCGTGACTCGTTGTCCATCTTGGGGTCCATTTTGGATGTAGCCTTTGGCTCCCCAGGGTGGACCTTTGAAGGCCTTTCAGATAAACACCTCCCTTTATTCCCTTACTCCTGGCTAGTCTCTGTTTCTAGGCAGCCACTCAAGGCATCACATGCACTTGGATTTTGTGGTGTGCACAGCTTGGACATGCTGTGATTCATCAGAAAAGTCCTGTCAGTGCCGTGCAGCCTCAGGAAGTGCCAGGAACATCAGGAGGCTTCACAGTTTGACAGCAGATACCTTTGGACGGGCACTGAGAGAAGCCAAGAGAGGGAAGTGAGGCAGCAGCTTCTTGTGTATTGGGGCCTTAGCTGGGAGTGAGGGCAACTGGCAGAAAGTTGTTCTCTAAAGTGGGAGTCAGTGATGTCCATCAGCTTCCATGAGGATGGTCAGCCCTTCAGCAGATCCTCAGGAATGCCACTTCAGAACAGGAAAGGACTCCTTTCAGAACTCTCCAGCCTCTCAGACTTCCTTTTAAATCTGTTTTTTGCTTTAGAAAGCTTCAGTGACTAAAATCACCAAATCTATTTCAAGAAAGAACACTAATTAAAAATGGGCCTTATTTTGATTTTGGGTTTGATCTGATCCTTACTGGCGTAGATGTTTCATATTTCACCGGGCAGGAATGTTGGGACAGGCCACTTTATTAGGCTACAGAAATGGGAAAGGAAGGTTAGTGCAGGTGAGAAAAAGTGGATTTTAAAATCAGCTATCTGGCATCTCTTGAACATCACTGGGCAGTCCTCTAAGCAAGGAGGATCCCATCTGAACTTCACATTAACTGATTATAATCCTCCTTAACAAAGCCCAGGTCAGACAGTGGGGGTTACAGCAATGCTAACACGACAAATCAGGGCCTTCATCATTTCTCCAATTGTCTTTTCCATATTTCTGGGTCTTAAAACAAAATCTATGTTTGGATGCCAAGCAAACATGACAGCCTCACTTAATCGCCTTTCTAATCATTCCTTTTAAAAATGATTTCTTTCATTTTGTCCTCCAGCCAGGCGAATTGAGTTAAAAACCAGCTTAATGCTAATTCTTCTTACTTTGACGAGGGCTAATTAAATTCATACCTCTTTGAGTAAGCTGTTAAAAGCCACAGTTAATCAATGTTTTGGCCGATACATCCTCATTAAGAAATGTTGTTTTTTGCTGAGAAATAAACCACACTCCTTAAAAGCACACACCGAATTGCTTTGGGATCTTCATGGGGGCCAGGCTACTTACACAGCACATAGTTCACCTACAGGTGTGTGAAGTGGTTTATTCTGCTGAAAATGTGCTTTGCCTATGACTCTTCTCAAAAAAAAAGGATTATTGCCCATGGGGCATTGTATTAGCGGGGCTGAGACATCCTGATTCCAAACAGTCATTAAGCAAATCAGAGGTAATTTATACTGTGGTGAAGAAACTATTGCAAAGCCTGCCAGCTGTCTGGCCCTTCCAGTATGGCTTCAGAAAGGACTTTGAAGGTCGGTTCGGGAGCATTTCTCTTACACCGTGTTGTTGTTGTGACTCCAGGAGGACAGTCAAGTTCGGAGGCAGGCCCCGATCCAGCAGAAGTTTAAACATCTGCATAGTTTTGAGCATGTGAGCAATCCCATAGGAGTTAACGAGGCTACTTTAAATGCTTAGAATTAGGCATGTGCTTAAGAGCTTTGCTGGACAGGAGCCATGGTAAGAACCAGCCCCAACTGTGACCTAAAATTAAAACTGGAACACTTTAAAGATTAATTAAGGCCTTGTCTACATGGGAAAAATTCTTCATTGTGGCATGAGAAACTTTCTTCTCATGGCGTTTGTGGCCCAACTGGATTCAGACCATTTAAAGTGGAGTCGACTCTTATGAGGTTTCCTGACCGCACTCAGGAGGTGTGGAGAGTTTGGAAATGCACCCAGTGTTTGGAAGCAAATCTTTCATTCCCCAGTGCATATGAAATTTGTATGCCTTCACAGTCAGCTTTATGATAGCATCGTCCTTTCAACCCTTGGGAAAATGGCAGAGCCATTCAAGTAGCCAGAAAGCAAATAAACAGACACATTGCACTCCTCCCTTCTTCACCACAACTATTGAATTCCCTGAGTGCCGCAAGCCGGAACTATTGTCCTTCTAAAGCCTAGGGATTTGCGGACTTGGAATCTGTGGATCTCATTCTCTCTCCCAGAAGACATCTGCTTTAACACTCCAGCGGGGCTGTGGAGTAGACATGAATTGCACTTGCATTGGTGTGTTGTCCATTTTGTGTTCCAGAAGGGAAGGAGCGGGATTGGTGTGTATGCCCAGGCCATGATGGAGTGCTAAGCGTGATGTTCCAGCCCAGCACTTCATGCCTGGGGCACAGCGCTGTGCCTGCAAACCCAGCCAGCAGGGAATGAGGGACAAACAGAGGCCTGTACCTGTGACGATGAAAAGTTGTTGGTTTGGTCTTGGATATGAAGGACCCCTCGACAAATCTGGATGGGAACGATGTTGTATGTGCTGGTTTTAGCTCTCCTGCTGTTTTGGCATTTGGGATTTTTTCTGCGGGAGGACTAGGCCCAGGTTTGAGTGTCTTTGTAAAAGCTGAAGCCATCTGCTTCACTGTGGCACAGACATGGAGCCTTCTTCCTTCCCTTGGGTAGAGGAGCACTGTGTCAGGGCTTTTGGGGAAATGATATTCACATATCACTTTAACATTCAAAGAAAGGCAGAGTTTTTAGGGACTCAGCATCCCTTCTGATTGACTACACTGAAGCTTTGTTTCCTGGAGTCAGGGCTTTGTCATCCATATCACAGCAAAGCTGAACAAATCTGCCAGCCAGAATCCACCCCTTCACCTTTGGAGACCAAATACTTACTTGCAGGTGGGGCAAGTCATCCTTCAGCTGAAGAAAATGCTCAGTCTGAATTAGAGTCAGCTCTGCTGTGGCCTGGGACAGCTGATGGTAGAAAAGAGGTCACTGGGTAACTGAAAGTGTATGTGTCTTTATTTCCAGTATTTTTATATTCATTACTTTGCAGTGATTTGGCTCTTAATTGGTATTAAAAAGCCAGCTAGTGAGCAAATAGAAATAATGAAACTCAGTGCTCCTGTGCTGCCTTGCATTTATGAAGTTCAGACCGAGCAGTAATTAATCTCTGCTGGCTTCCATGTGTGTGTAAATCTCCAAACACTTTGTACAACTCATGTACAATTTTATCTGCTAAATAAATGGGTCTCAACTGTGCCATTGAGGCAGGGCCTCCTCGGAGGGTTGAAGGTGGCCCATGGAGCAGTTTGCAGAGGGACTGCATTCCTCTTCCTGCTCTGCATCCCCACAGAGGATCATTTTACATGCAGACCTCATGGGACTTTTTCTGTCCCTAGATTTCCCAGAGTAAAGGCTGGCTGAGAGTTATGTGAGCTCTTAAACACCCCTATAAGGAGCCAGAAGGGTTCTTAAGGCTTCCTCTTCCCTGTGCACCCACAGCTCTGCTGCCTGCTCTGAGTTCATATCAAGCCTTTGCACCACCTCCTGCACCTTTTGTCTCACCTCCAGCAGTTAGAAATGGAGAAAACCTGAAATCACTCAAAAAAGGACCAATTTTTTCCTGGCTTTCATTCCTTACCCTTCTGGCAGTTTGCTTGCATAAAAGCTGGGGAGAATCCGTACCCAGGGATACTGAATTTATGGGTATTTAAAAAAACCCACTTGCCTGGTTTGGTTTTTTTCTGTCTTAAAAAATCTGTTCCTTAATGCAGTCAGGGACTTGTAGTGCAGTTATGAGAATCCCAGCATAAGATAATGGAGATACTCGGAAGAACAGGCAGCTCGTGGGTTTTTCCTCTGTATTTCTGGCCCATGTTTGATGAACTCTGAAGTCATATACAAAAGGCAGCAGGTTGAAAAATGAGCTATTCTTTGTTACTGCTGTTGTTGTTGTGATTCTCCTGTAGAAAATGACAGTGTTTCATTAAAAATTACAAGTTAAGATTAGTGAAAACCCCACAAAGCTAGTGTCTCAAGATATAGTCCATTTAGGCTGAAACACTGAAGCTTTGGAGTTTCTGATGAAACAAAAAATATGGGCACATATCGATGAAAGTGGTCATGTTCTGCAGATGCTTTTATCTGGTTTAAAATGAATTATTTTAATCTAATTGCAGCTAAGCTTTTCAGGTTGATCAATTAATCAATTGTTAAATGGGAATTGAGGTCACTGGTATCTATTCTCATACAGAGTTACCAGGACATGTAGGAAAGTCTCCCATCCCACATGGGGCTAAAAATAATGGAAATCAACATCAAAAAGAGAAAAATGAGTGAGGCAGATTTGTTTATATAAATGGTTACACCCAGCATTTTGAAAAATAAATATTCTGCTTGGACCCAAAAATGAATTAAAAGTTAATTGGAAACAAACAAACAAACAAAGTAGCATAAATAACTTCACAGGTATTGAGGATTAGAATCTAAGCCTGTCTGAAAAGGAAAAGCGGATAAACTGGCTTGGGGGAAATAAAAACCCATGTGAACCTTTGTCTAAAATTCCAGTTCAGTCAAACTCAAATCTTTTAAGGTTCAAAAAGATCTTTTTGCTTTAATTATCACAAGTGTCTCTGTTCCCTGGCTGCTATGACTAAAAGCCATGAGAAGGTTGGTCATGGAAATTTTCGGCTCTTTGTTTGGTGTTAATGCGGTGTTGGTGCCTTTCAGCAGCTGCTTGTTTTCACATCCCTGCCACTGGCCAGGCCAGTTTCCCTAAAGAGCAGCTTCTCAGTGGGGCAGATGCCCAGCGCTGCCTCTCCAGTGGGATTCATGGCCACGAGGGAGACCAGCTCCAGGTGCAGGGAGGCTGGGACCGTCAGCCTTTGGCGATGCTAAACCAGGAATATTTTGCCGCGTGGGAGACGGAAGTGGCACCCAGGTTACAGCCACAGTCTCACTGCTCAGGTTAGCTCTGCGTTCACTTGGCTGTGCTGAGGTGTCAAGGCAAGCCACGGTCCAGATGTAGGTGCTGCAGGGTCCACCAGAAATGGGTGGGAATATTTTGCAAACCAGGGAAGACTTCGGCATCTCCGGCACTGACCTACTTAGCAAAAAAGCCTTAATATTAAAATGGAATTAAATGGATGGACCTTGACCACAGTTAAGCAACACTTGTAACCACATATGTCTGAAATTAGCTTTTTAATGGGAATTAGATGTTCTCAGTGAGCGGGACTTGCTGGAACACACAAGGGTCTTCATTTATGACTGGAGACAGGTACCTGTGGAGTGGAACAAACAGTTGCAGGAGGGTGTGATATGGCTTTAACTTGTTTTCCCTTTGGTGTTTTTCCATAGGGACAAGCAAAACACTACAGCAGAGAGGACTGGTTATAAATACTTCATCAAATTATTCAGCCTTCTAGTTTCAGAACTGCTTCTGACTAGATTTTCATTTTCCCATTTTTTGGCATCACCTTGAAATTATTGGATCATTTTAAATGAGAAGGGGAAAAAAAGTGTTTCACTCCATGTATCCCTTCTTGTTTCTCTTGACTCTCTGGTGCCGGTGGTATATTTTGAGTTGTTTGGGTCACTGGGTGTTGCTTCTATTTCTTGATTGAATCACTGTAACTGTTAAGTGTCAGAATGAAAGAAATCAAAGGGATTTAAAATAACAACACAAACTTCCAGGAAGGATTTGCCTGACTGTTAAGTGAAAAACATGGCACTCTGGTCATGAAAAATGAGAAATAAATTCACAGGTATGAGTCACGTTGGAAAGAAAAATTGTAAACTCAGCCTGGAATATTGCTGAGGCAAACCTGTGAGTGTGGGTCTCCGTGGCTGCTGTTCAGTTTCCATTAAGGAGATTCAGTTAGATTTTCAGGAGGTTCAAAAGCAGGAAGTAAACCTTAAACAGGTGAGGATTTGCCCCCACATATGCCATAGGAGGAGTATGGATAAACTGGTGTGGAAGGGCAGGAGATTAGGGACAGAGTAGCACAAAAAACCCCACCAAAGTCAGGTAGATGTGACAACATTGGTGAGTCTGAAACCATATCACACAAACATAAATTCAAGGTTTACTGTAGATTTTGTGTGTTACAGTAAAGTTATGTTTTCCGACCCTGTATTTGTACTTACAGGTGAGTTTCCAAGACCAACATTTTTAGAGGTGCAAGAACAAATGCACTGAAGTCTGAGTAGCTTTAAAAACATCTCTGCTTATCAAAAGGTTTTGAGTAGGTGGGCTCTGACACAAGCTTTTCAATATTTTATAATTCTGGAAAAAAATGAACCCTTCACCTTTGCATGAAGGGCTCCTTTCAGTTTGCATTCCTGTTTGGTTACCTTGTTGGTTCACTTTTGGCCTTGACCCACTTGCACATCACTGGAACACTCTCCTATAGCGAATGCTACGCGTCAGGTTTGCAAAAATGACTGCATTTGAGGCACTCAGTAAATATTCTGAGCAGCTCAGAGGTCAGATTGTAAGAAATATCTGGAATAACTCTCCAGAAAAATGAGAAGAACTCAGAATGTGAGCACCGTAACATTTATTTCTGGCAGCCCGTGCTGTTTTGTTGCTCTCTGCAAGGTGTGTCAGAATAGAGCGTGTGAGTATCTTTGAAATGAAGATATAAATTGCCATTCCTCTGCTTTTCCCCCTGCCCTCTAGTTGTGTTTTGATTTGCTGTTCTTTTTTGTCTTTCTTTTTTGATTTCCTCCCCACTTCCTCCTTTAACTCTCCCTGCCAAAGGGGAGGCTGCTAAAATTGCCAATCCACCCTGGATATGCAGCTTCTCCTATTGGTTTTGCACAGAACCCTGGTCTGAAGCCCATCACAACCCCGGGGGATTCTTTCCATGCGTTTCCATGGGCTTGAGCTCAAGTTGAATATGGAGAATTTCTTCCAGTGTGCATCTCTGAGCTCTCTGCCTCACCTGTTTCCCACCAGACGCTGTCACGGGTATTAAATGTAATTCATGGCTAATTATGGGTATTTACACCTCGACCTCAAAGCCATCCGCTTCCACCTGCACCGTGGCCACCGTGGGCTCGGGGAGCGGCGAGCGGGAGGGACACGGGAGCAGCTGTGTTTGTTTGATCTCCTCGCTGCCAGGTCCCTGTGCTCGGGGCTGGAAGGGCGGACGGAAGCTGCTAAGAGAGGCAGAACTAAAGAAATACACAGAGCAGCTCAGTGTTTCCAAGTACACAGCCACCGCTGGAAGGAAAAGAGTGAGAACAAGAGGGAAAAGCCCACGGAGACTGCGGGAACTTCCGTGTAAATACAAACAGACCCCATGTTGCTGAGCGTTCCCTTTGATTTCCAAAATGTTGAGAGAGCTTGGCCGCAGGGTTGCGCTTCCTCCGGAGGCTGGGAATGGCAACATGACAAGGAGAAGGTGTTCCTGTGAAGACCGAGGCTTTCTGTGTGAGGAAAGCCAGGGCCTGCCATGGTTCTGGTTAGGATGGTTTGAGACAGCAAACAAGTGCAAAACAAACAGGAACAGATTTTGTGGGGGGTGTTCAGTGGGTCTGGAACCCAGAGATTCCTTTCAGGTGCGAGACACGATGGCTTTGAGGGTTGCTTTGAGCAACCCAGAGGGGTATGAGGATGAAATACGGAAATGGCTGGGGTTTTTTTCCAGGGAAGCAGCAGCTGGGCTTCACATACAGCCAGAGAGAGGTTTATGGATTCAGTGCTAAATACTGTTTGCCTCTGCAGAGCATTCCAAGCAACTATGGCTGAGAGCTTCCACCCCTGTCACTGTCTCTAGGCACCTGGGGCTGCCCAAACCTGGCTTTTGTGGAAGCCAGGGACAATGGGTAAGTGGATCCTTGGGGGTTTGGGGACCATGTTTTCAAACCTTGCTCCCAAACTGGATTCCTAATCTCTGCATTTATAAACCGAATTTTAAAAGTAATCTTTTCTGAGATCAGACTGTTGAAAGTGCTACAGACATTCAGGGTGAGCAAGGAGGGACAAAAGAGCACGGGAATGGTCAGACTGGACCACACCAAAGGTCCAGACTCCTGGGCTCATCCAGTGTTTGTGAATGCTCAGAGACCTGACACACTACATGTTTGATTGAGGTAGTCCTCAAGTTCACTGTGTCATTTTTAGGTCAAGTTGGAGAAAACTTTTGGTTACAAAATACTGGAATATTTCCCTTTGACTTAGACTGCAACCCAAATGGTAATGAAAAGCAGGAATGGGTTCTTCCAATCATTTTTT
Source organism: Platysteira castanea (assembly GCA_013397175.1). Classification (NCBI taxonomy): domain Eukaryota; kingdom Metazoa; phylum Chordata; class Aves; order Passeriformes; genus Platysteira; species Platysteira castanea. The sequence goes on from VYXC01008047.1 coordinate 1,527,962, forward strand.
AAATCTCTCATTCACCAAATGTCACCAAAATGAAGCAGGACTTGCTCTTTGCATTACTCCTGTAATATGTGCTTCTTTTTCACAAAGCCTCTCCTCTGTCAGTTCACATTTAAATATTCCTAGCAAGCCAGAGGAAAGAGCTGGTCATTAAAAAAGTAAAAGAAAATAGTGAAATACATTGTTGGTTATGCAAATTTCTGATGAGCATCTTTCCATTTAAATTAATATTTTGGATTATTTAGAAATGTGGATTTTTTTCACTTTTGTTCCAAATTTCAGACCCTCAAAAATTTCAAGAGAAATGCAGTAAAAAAATTACTATTTCCATACATTTTTGCATGGAGAAATGTATCTAATCAAAGCATGACCATGGTAGTTGAATATCTCAGAGGGGTCTCAGTGGAAGGATTGTTATCCTCTGTATTTTACAGACAGGGAAGTTCAAAGCACTTGCAAATCAGGAACTTGTGGGAAAACCCTGCTGTTATCCAACTGCCTGCCCATGCTGGCAGAGTGATGCACCTCAGTTCCCAAAATGAGAGGAGTTTTTGGGACCTCTCTTTTGGTGGAGAACAAGAGGGAAGCACATATCTCCCCGGCATTAGCCAGCAGGGAGTGATGAACTCATGATGTAGTGAGCACAGCCAGAGAGTCTTGTCACTCATCCTAGAGCCAGGTGGGGGCTCAGAAATCCTCAGTTTGTCCTTTCTGCTCAGAAATCTCTGCCCGGGTCATGTGATGGTCCTAGTGCGGTCTGGCTTGGTGAAGGAAAGCTGCAAATACCTTTTTTCTCCATCACTCTTCTTGTGGCATGACTTTTACAGCCTTGTGTTCCCACAGCCCTTCTCTGGTGTCTTTTGCTCTCTGTTCCTGGCAGGAGGGAAGGGATCAACAACAAAACTCAACTGAGCAAGGTGTTCCGTGCAGGGCTACAGGTGCTGTCAGCATGACCTGAGATAGCTCCTTGCCCGAAAACCAGATCAAAGTGGAAATGTTGGGAAATACAAATGTACAGTCTGTTTTCTGACAACCTCACCCCTCGCTAGCCAGCAGCTCCGCAGCCAACACTATCAACACGGAGCAGGAGACACATCCCACACAGACAAGTGGGGTCGGAAATAGCAGCCCTTTACCGGGAACGGGTTTTTAATAGGAGAGAAAAATTCAAGTAGCGAGTTGTCGAGGGATTTCCAGGGACTGCATTTTCCAGAAGCAAAATTTAACTTGTGTCTCTTTTCTTCTTCTGTTTTTGGGGGGTTTCTTTGATTTTTTTTTTTAGTAGTATTTTCTCGTTGGCTGATTATGATCTTTCCAAAAGTGGAAAAAAAGGGGCCCTGCAGCATACTTGGTCTGAAGGGCTCAAATTGGGAGTTATCAAGAATCTCCCTGTAGCCAAGCAGCTAATTCCAGAGGCAGAACAAGAGGGCTTCTGTTACCACACTGTGCTGAACTCCTGCTGCTCTTTCCATGACAGGTGTGGGCCCAATACCTGTTTATCAAGGGTCTTACTTATATAAAAGTAAAAAGTTCAGGAAACTAAAAAATCTGAGTCACTGTCTGCTGAACTCCCAAATAAAATAGTTTTATTTTCCAACCAACCTAGTTTTCCTTATTTAAGCCCAAGGAAAAGAAAGAAAGTAAAAAAACTTGCTTTGAACCCTGACCTTTGGAGGTGTATCCCCCCCTGGGTGATTCATCTGTTTACCTTAGGACAATTAAATGTGAGTCAGTTTAAATAAACTTTAAAACCAAAGGAAAAATACGCTAAAAACAGACCTGACCCCACCCCTTCTTCTACTGGGGACAAACTGAGAAGTATGAAAAAATGCAACACGGATCACATTTTCAGGAAAATCCTAAGGAATCCAGAGTGAGGTGGCAAGTCATGGCAGCTGCTGTCCCTCACCAGGAGCTGGAAGGTGGAGCTGCTCCAGGATGGACTCTGATGTCCCCACACTGCTACCAGCAGACACCAGCCACCAATAATAAGCTAATGCAGGGGCCATCAGAGTCGTTAACCCCAATGCAATATAGTTAAATGCTTCACCTTTAGGCTACCAGTCAGTGGCTGCAAGGAATTTCGGTTCAGTAATGTCCTGACAGCTTGAAATATTTGGCACTGATAGCAGCGCTGCTGGCTGGGGAAATACAGGAAGGACCCAGGGGTTTGCAGCAGATAAAAATGGAGATAAAATCACCAGAGACTTATTAACTGAGGGAGAGGGGGAAGAGCAAGAACAACCCCCCTCCGTAAATAAAGCGGTGCTAAATGCTGAATGTCAGGGTTTATGCCTGCAAGAGATGTGGCAGCTGGAAGGTGTAGCTCTGAAGAGGCCATTAATGGAAAGAATCAAAGCTGCTCTCAAGCCCTTGGAGCAGGATTGCCAGGGCTGTTAGCAGGCTCAGAGACTGCCCGCAAAGTGGTGGAATTGCACAAAAATAAACCTGGCTTTGGGCAAGTTTTTCACTGACTTTTGGTTTCCAAGTTGCTGAAGTACCTTCAAATCCCACTAAGACCAGAGGAAACGAAAATGTGAGTGCGAGGGAAAGCCGAGATCATCCTACAGGTGGTGCAGGGAAGCACCAGCCACTCTGAAATTCATAGTGGAACCCTGAGAAGTGGGGACATGGCTGAGGAGGCAAAGGCTTGAGCAATTCCTTGCTGTTATTCTCTGAGCTCAGGCGTCCCTCAGTGCCTCTGTGCCAAGAGGGACAGTCACTCCTCCTCTGCCAAGCATCCAGAGGTGGCAGCAGGGAGAGAAGCCACAGAGATTCAGAGAACATTCTCACCTTTGTCAAAACCACTCTTTTTCTGGGGAAAGAGACCAGGCTGTTTTCTGCCAGCAGGATTTAAAACAATCTCAGGGGGTTATTTCCCCACATTAGTGACCAAGTGATCTCTAATGATTTATCAGTTTGCTTAGGGATTATACCTGCTGGACATTTCAGGCCTGGTGTTGCTTCTGACTTTGTGATGAGTGGTCAGCCTTCCAGTGCCTGCAGGGGCTACAAGAAAGCTGGAGGGGGACTTTTTGCAAGGGCCAATGGCTTCAAACCCACAGAGGGCAGGTTTAGATTAAGAAGAAATTCTTTCCTGTGACGGTGGTGAGGCCCTGGCACAGGGTGCCCAGAGAAGCTGTGGCTGCCCCTGGATCCCTAGAAGTGTCCAAGACCAGGTTGGATGGGGCTTGTAGCAATCTGGAATAATGGAAGGTGTCCCTGCCCTTGGCAGGCGGTTGGACCCAGATGATCTTCAAGGTCCCTTCCAATTCAAACCATTCTATGATTCTATATTGCATTTTCTGTTGAGCTTGGGACTCAGGGGTACGGGAGCTCTCCTGGCTGTGGTCACCAGAAGCTGCTATTGGAAACTTCAGGCCACAAGCGTGAAATGGAGAAGCAATGAGGATCCACCAGCACTGGGTGAGGCTCTTCCAAAATGCTTATTCTTCTCCTCACAGTGACTTCATGCTGGAGAGGAGCTGTGAGACGGTAAGATAAGGGAGGGAGGTGGTGGTAAAGAAACTGCATGAAAAATGGGAATGGCTTCTCTTTTCCTCAGCAGCCAGGGGTGTGATTGTCAGTGTCTGTAGCTGCTCCTTCCCCTGCCCAGTGTGAGCAGCCCTGCACCATCTGTTCTGGCATCTGTGTACAAAGATCACAACAGGAGCCAACATTTACAAAACCCAACATCATCCACATCTTGGAGAACTTCATTTCAAGGAGTGCAACCAGACATTCCTCCCAGTGAGCAGGTGTGCTCCTGAGGACCTGGGAACTAGGAAATGCAGGAAATACAAGTTTCATGGGAAGGATGCTGTGCAAAGACAGGTGTTCCCAAACAAGAGGTCTAGATGTGTGACTGGGGCTTTGTGAGTGCCAGCACAAAGCTGCCAAGCTCTTCTCTGAGCCTTCCCTGGGAGCTTCTGTTGGTTTTAAACAGGGCAGAGTACGCACACAACACAAGCCATGGGACCTTGTGAGGTAGAAATGCAGAGTTCCTGCCTGGGTCTTCACTGGTGGGGTTATAGAGAAGGCAGAGCTGTCTCATGGGGAGCTGTGGATACTGGGAGAAACCTTTCAAATTAATTTTGTGCTATTAGAATGCAACTGCGCTCATGTTTTTGAAATGAAAAATCTGTTTTGTGCAGACTTTCCACTGCTAAAAGCTCGTGTGTCACTTAACTGAGCATCCAAAGCTCTGGCAGTGGGAACACTGGGGCAGCTTGCTGCTGATGGGCACAAATGGATGTAGCTGGGATAGCTGGCCCAGAACTAAATCCTCTGCCATCACAGTGTACCAGACAAAAAATGTCCTGCAAACCAAGTCACTGTCATCGGACATGACACAGGAGTCTAAAGTATAGCTTAGATGAAGTCATTCATTATTTGATGCATCAGGAAACATGGAGTAAAACCCACCTGTGTGTCCATAAAAATTGCTCACACAGAGTGCTGCTCACAAGCCAACTGCAGTCGGCACAGACTGATGGCCTTTGGGAGCCAGGTCTGTCCAGTTACTGAGGAAAACAGGACCTTACTCTACACCTCGGTCTGGTAAATGTGCTACAAGGCCAAACACATGGACTGTGGAGCTATTCGTAAATCACAGACAAATTTAAGAAAATACCAATCTGCTGGCGGGAGATTTATCTGCAGGGAAAGGAGTAGGTTTGCAGTAGGATTCCGGTGCTCCCTAGCAGATAGGTTGCCGCAACACCGCGTGCAACACCGTGGATGCTCGGGGGTGGGTGTAAAGGCAGTGTAGAACATTTCTGCTCCCGCCCTCGGGTCCCGGAGTCCGCAGCTGTGGGTGCGCGGGCGTTCCGCGTGCCCGCTCCGGCAGCGCTCCGGCCGCGCCCGCTGCTGGCGGTAGATGGCGCTGTTTCTATGGCCTGTCCGCCGCGGCGCCTCCCGAGGGAGCAGCACCGCCGGCGTGAGGGAGTCAGGAACGCGCCGGGACCCGCTGCGAAGGGAAACCCATTTCCCCAAGAGGGGAACCACCGGGTACCAGCAAGCCTTGAGGTCCCCCACAGGGCCTCCGCTCAGGGCTCTTTCCTAACCCGAGGATGTGAGCCCAGCCAGACGTGCGGGCCCACGCACAGCCGGCCTGCAGGTGCCAGAGTGGTCACATGGGACTTCTGTTTGGGTAGTGTCAAAGTGCCAGGATCATCAGGAAGGCTATAAAATAAGATCCTTGGTCTACCCCTGCATGTTAATGAGTTCAAATTCATCCTTCACCCTTTTCTCCTCCGAGCTCCTTTATGCTATTCTAAAACTATATAATTTACTGTCAGCAGCTCCTTGATTTGTCTAGGCTCCACACCAACATTACACTGGAAAATTATTTCAGGCTATTTGGTCATCGTCACTTACACAAGGTGGATCCCAGCTCCTCATCTACAGGACTTCTGGTTCTGCAGGCTGGACAGCTTGCTGCTTCTGAGCACATGGAGGAAAGGCATGAGGGTGTGAAACTGGATAAAACAAAGTCCTGAGTCTTGGATTGCTTCCACGCTCTGTGGATTTATGCTGCACGTCTAGCAGAGGGACTTCCAGAAGGGTCTGTTGTTACATGGGCCCTCAGCATTCAGATTTACTGCCCCACATTAAAATAGTCAGCCTCCTAACTGGAGAGAGCATCCTGGGATTAAAGCCCAGACCAATTACTGGGCTGTTAGAAAACTCCTTTAAATAGTCCTACCCAGCCATTTCTTCATTAGGTAATGGCCAACTTGAATGTTCCTGCCTTCGCTTTTAGACCTCATTAAGGACCTCAAAACAGGTGAGATCTGGGAGTTTGAAGGGAATCGCTTTGCACTTAGCAGCCATTAGGTCAGCAGAGCATTACTGACACGCTGTGTGTTTACACAGCTTCCAGCAGTTCAAAAAGCCAAAGGAGGATCACAAGTCTATCTTCAAGCCAAAGGGGGAAAAGATTGACACAGGGTTGTAATCATCAGAGTCTGAAAAAAGCCTTCTTGTCTGTTTTTAAGCGTGTTCAAACAAGACGTGACTCTTTGTACAACAGGGGCGCAGGGAAGGTGGGCAAATGCCATTCTTGTGGTTTAATTAAGGACCTCAGTGAGGATCTAACAGATGCAGTGCGAGTTGTGCCTAGTGGGTCTCGCATGTGTGTCAGGAGGGAGGGAAGGAGGGGGGATACCAGAGAGGGTGGAAAGGGTGTGGGATGTGAAGGACGGTGTGTGGCAGCTGTTCACAGCAAATACTATTCTAGCTCATGGCTATGTGTTCCAGCCCTGTTGGAAAATTACATCTAAATAACAGATCACGAAAGAGCAACCCTGACAAGGCCTGTAATTTAGTCCCAAGAGGAAATTCTTCATTCATCAACTGTACAAGAGACTAAATTAGTTCCCTGCTGGACGAGGCTTTGCTGGCAGTTTGCTCTGCGGGCCAGCCCTACCTTAGAGCAGGTCCTGCTGGAGAGTCACTCCTGCCAGGGACAGACCCTCTCCCAGCCCATTGCACTGAGAGAGACATCACCCTATAGGCCCAGGGTTTCATCCTCATGTGTGTTTTGGGGGTTGTGGGGAGCGACTGGCTCTGTCTGAGGTTGTTGGACAAGAGGGTTGCAGTGAGGGTGAGCACGCTTTGCCCCATGGTGAAGTGTCACCCAAAGGCAGCCGGCCCTTCCCATCAGTGCTCCTAGGGATGACCCTGTTGCTTGGATTAGGAGGACAAGGAAGGATGCTGTCCTGCTGTCATGGGTCTGTCAATGCAAAACTCCTGCACAGCTCACTGCATGTGCTGGTGTCAAGATCCCTCTGCGTTCTCGTGCTGTCTGGACAAGGAGAGGGCACCCAAAAGGCCTCCTGGCTGGAACAGCTGGTGCAGCACAGCCCTCCCGTGGTCTGTGGGGCTCCATTCCTACACATACAGATGTGTGCACAGATGTATTTCTTTTGATCGTGGCAGCAGCAAGTATTTTAAAGGATTGACTCAGTCCTGTTAATGCTTCCCTTGCACACAAAGGCAAGGTGTGTTTAGTTTCTTCCTTTACAGGAATTGCTGTTTTTCAGGTGCAGTTAGCACCTCTCCAGTTCCAGAGGCCTGGTGTGTGGGTGTGGGAGAACAAATCAAAGACACCCGGATCCGTAAGAGGTGTCCTGAGCAGTTAAACATCGCTCAATAATTTTCTTCTCTGTGCTTTCAATCTGGTTCTGCCACTTTCACTCATGCTAAGAGGTGTCTTTCTCAAGGATCCATCCTATTTGTATTTGGAGCTAATGAAAGCACCATGGGAAGCCAGGAATTCTTCAGGATCAGTCCCAAGTTGTAATAACAGAGTACATACTTGCAGGAGGACTGGCTGTGTCTGCTCAGATACCTCTGAAATCCCTGTACCTTAAGTTCTCCATGTTCAGAGACATTCTGCTATTCTAAAGCAAGTTGCAGCCTAGCTTACATGTTCAAAAGTTTATTCTAGATAGTACTTTCTTCATCATCATCTAGAATGTCCAGGACTTCTACACAGTGTCGTCTCTAACCTATGGATCAGTTCCAGGTGTTTTCAGGATAGTACAAAAAAACTTACAGATAATTATGTATTATTTCTGTCAGACTGTTTTGTTTATGTCTGGAAATATAGGGACTTCTGTCTGCTTAGAAGCAAGCTGGTCATCTGCATGCCTTTATTCTTATAATTCTTGAGTCCTGTTTTGATGGTCTCGGTATTTGGTCACAGTGACTTTCTATAGCAATGCATCTTCCAGGTAGCTGTATATTGGAGGTATTTCTCTTTTTTTCAATTTCCTTTTTTCCATTTCTCTCAGTTTCACTGTTTTTTTTTTTTTTTTTGCCTTGTGTTAAGAGACACAAATTGTGCATGAGATGCTCCCCATCCCCTTCCACTCTTTAGAGGAATGCTCCAGTTGCATCCCCATTTACTCACCCTACTTGCAGAAGAAACTAATCTACGCTTTTCAAGCTCTCTACCGAAACTGCTCTGCTGTTTGTAATTTCATTTCTTCTCCATACCCTCTTCTGAACCCACTACTGCAGTTCCTCAGCGATAAGGGTATTTTAGCAAATGCAGTGAACAGCTTCCCCTTTGGTCTGAGAGGTGAATCAGTATTTAAGGCCTTGTAGGATGTTTTCCTTTCGGAGGAGCAGTGAATGACACAAGCCAGGTATGCACCTTGACACAACCTGTTTATTTGCAAAGAATGCTCATGACTGCTGAGCGCCAAACACAACAGGAGCAAACAGTGGAAAGTCCTGCTGCTGGCAGGAGTCTGTCCTGCCAATGCTTTCTGAGCCACAGGGATCTCTGCTGCTCTGCTCCCCATTTGCTCCTTTCCCTGCCACACACCCCCTCCTAGAGATTGCCAAGCCGTGCTCACATCCATTCAGTAGCAGCTGGGATAACCACCTCTGCCCAAAGATTTGTCTTGGGATCAGACCTTGGCAGGGACTGTGGCTCCTATTGTTCCCAGCTACCTCCCTACATAAATGACTTTCTCCTTTCAGACACAAAAAAAGAGACATCTGACACCCGCTGGCTTTGTGCAGAGCTGTTATTTGCTACAGACCAATGACCCGGTTGAAGGCAGCCATTAACTCACATTAAAGAGACCCCATTACTAGAATATGTTCAGTCTGGTTTTCTGTCACATCCTTCTCCTTCTTAATACTTTATTTATTTATTTGGCTCGCTGTACCAGGTATGGAGAATTTTCTTTCAGCTCTTTAAGCGAAGTCCTCCCTGGCCACAGGCAGTGACAGGGAATATGTGTGCCAAATGCAAATTTTCCATTGTGCTTTGTGGGAGGCATTACTTATGCTTGTCATCAGTGAATTTTTTCTTCCAATCCACCTGCTTGTTCTGAGTTTCCCTGTAGTCTTCACCTGTGTTGATGATGCTAAATCACTGTTCCCATTGGCAAGTTTTCTATCTGGGTGCTGACCCATTTTCTAGGAAGGTATGTCTGGATGAAAATATGCCAGGTTTGGCTGGAAGTCCATTTCTGGACAAAACCATTTTATAGGATTGTCCTTTCTGGTGTTGAGGCTAAGCCTATAGCTCTTCTAGGGGACCTCCTCTCTGGTCAGATAGCAGAGTAAAGCCGTTTTGGTCGCGAAGTCTGAGAGAATAGAAGTGAAGTCTCGGGAGACAGGAAGTGTCCAGCTCAGCTCTGCAGCCCGATCACTCTGCAAGACTCGGCAAAGCCCTGCCGACTTCTCAGCCCATTCCCACTTCTCTGTCTCACAGGGTTCTCCTGAGGGTTAACCATCACAGACACATCATCTTTCTTTTGTACTGAAAGAAAGACTCTTCAGTATGTCTACATGAAAGAGCCCTAAACGAACAAAAGTGGAGCTGTGTGGCCGCGCTGCAGCACCGAGGATAAGTTACAGTGGCTGCCTAACCCTGACAGCTATTACGGTGCCTGCTAAATGCAAGGCATTATTCCTGCTACCAGCAGAGATGGCAGCAAGCTCTCCCGTGTCCTCAAAGTTTCATTGCTTTTATATTGTCTCATACCTGGCAAATCTAACTGTGGTACCTTCTGCTGCTTGCTTTTTTTTTTTTCCTAAAGTATTGGTTGGACTATGAAAAATGTCGTGGTTTCAGCTGAAGGTCAGGCAGCCCACAAAGCACGGAAAGAGTGCTGCTCAAATTCAGTCCCTCACCACATTTATTGCCCTGAACTCACTTTCCCTTTTGCATTGGCCACTCAGGAGTAAATTAATATCCCATTCCATAAAACAGCAATCAAGAGCACAATTTTCACCTCCCCCTAAGAGTTACAGAGTAATAGGGTGCAACAGCATTTTCACGGGGTATTAGAATGAAATGGTAAAGGTTTGTTTCAGTTCTCAGTTGAGAGGGAGGAGCTGAGTCCTGGGATGCTGAGACTCATGCTGAAGGTCACATACCTTCTTGTCATGGGGCTGAGAGCAGATATCCTAAGTACTGACCTCTGCTCTCTCCATAAGAGCACTCTTCCTTTCAAGACAGGAGCTGGTGAAAGCTGATCTTGCACGTCCAGGTGAAATTGTCACCTAGCAGCTCCTTGGAAATACGAGTTATGCCTCTTGCTGGGAACAGCTGAGGGTAGGACCTGGATTTCATGCTGTTCTTTTGATATTAAAGTAAAAACAAAAACCTTGGGACACTTGAAGCTGCTGACTCACAACCATACCCGTTACATGACTAGCAGCTTTCATCTCAAATTGCTTTACAGTGGGGACCAGGGGCTCTCCTCAAGCCGAGGCCTGAGAAGTGAGCACTGCTTGCTGAAGGGAAGAGCAACACCTTTAGCAGGAGCAGCCCCAGCACCTCCAGAGTGTCCCATCGGTGTGTGCATTGCCAGTGGCTGGAGGAGCGGCAGCTCTGCGGGGTTACCTCAGTCACTATCTCTGTGCTGGCACATTATTTTGTGGTATGGCTTCACCTCGGGTTTTCCTCATTTGTGCAAGGAGTGACAGCCTCCTGGAGTGTAATTTACTTTATAAAGGCTGAAAAGTGCCCAGCTGGTGTCAGCTCTGGGCCCTGGCCAGGAGGGAGTTCATGAACTGGTGAGCTCGTAACTGGCCCCAAAGCCTGTAAAATGCTGTGCAAAAACACGGCCCGTGAGCTTCTACCTCACACTGCAGCCACATTTCACTGTTAGGAGACTAAAATTTCCTTTCCCTTCCTCATCTTCTTTTTCTCCCAGGACACAGCTACACTTTTAACTGATTGCTTGATAAGGGTTGCATGTCACCCTGAGGTGACGTTTCTGGCTCAGAGCTAAAAGAGCCATTGGCTGTGACAGGCGCATAGCGCTTCAGGGGCTTCCACAGATCTGTTTGTGTTTGGATATTTGTGTCTGGAGGACTGGGCTGTCTCACAAGGAGTTCTCCAAAGGGATGCAGTAGGAAGGGTGCTCCTGAGGAGCTCATAGTCCCTGCACACCAGGTGGACCCCAGCACAGTCATGTTGCTTAAAATAAGCTGGAATGGGCAATGTGAAAGTCTATGACAGCAAGAACTTGGAGAAAAATTTTCTGTCTTTGCATCTGACAATGTGATTACAGCCTTTTCGTTCAAAAATCTCAACCTATGCAATAGCTGCAAAGGATAAAAGGGTATCTGTGGCCTTCCAGCTTAGACTGGAAGTTTCTCTGTGCAGCACTTAACAGTGTCTAAACCTGTGAGAGCTTACTTCAGCTTCTGGGTGGTAAAACAGCACAAACGTGATTTCCTGAAAGGGATCTGAGTGGCTTATGGAGAATCGTGTGTAGAGGGACTGGAGGAACTCCAGTATTCTGCTGAACTGGGATTACCACTCTTTTCTCCCATCCCCTTTTGCCACACCGCTGCAAATCTAGGTAGTAAAAATAATAGCGATGACCGAGGTCATGTCTAGGGTAGAAATGCTTTACAGTGTGTTCTGTAATGGCACAGCCCTCCTTGCCTGAACTCAGCTACCCAGGGACAGCTGGGCTCTGTATCCACACACTGAACCCCCTCGGTCACCCAGCCCAAAGCCCAGCAGAGTGACCGATGTGCCACGGCCACAGCCGCCCTCCCTGCCCAGAGCAGGGGTTTGGGAGCACAGCTGTGCCAGAGGCAGCCCAGGTCCCTCACATTCGGGTCAGGTGAGTGATCACTGTGGCAAACAAATCCCCTCAGTAGCTTGAAAAAATCTCAAGTAATTCGTTCATTTTTTCAAGAGTTGCTGCGACACAAATGCTTCCTTTAACCGTGGGGAATAAAGGAGGTAACTGTATCTGCTTGCATTTGAAAGACATAGACACCGTGGACTTATAATTGCATGCACTCCTGTTTAGCGTCATTATCTTCTCTCATTTTATCTTTTTTTCCATGAGAGCTCACCCCACAGTGCCTTTCCACTGCCAGATCCGTAGCATTTACATTAGAGCACTTTAACAAGACACGAGTATGTGTCAGGATCTGCAGCTTGGATTGCAGTGACAGCTCTGGGTGGATTGTGCTCTCCTATTGCCTTTTGTGATCCTGTATGGAAAAGGGTTATATATATATATATATAATGCATGGCAGGAATCAGCTATGACTTTCTCAGCCAGGTCTCTGGTTTTTTCACACCTGAGGACAAGGGCCAGGATGTTTGGCTCTGCAGAGCATCCCAGAGTATTTAGAAACTCATCTCACTTGGATTTCAGGGAAGGAGGAGCCCCATTGTTTTGGAGGAACTTGCACCATGGAAGGACTTGCACCATGTCTCTCCTCTGAACTTGCTCGAGAGGGTTTCTGCACATGAGCATGTGGAGAAGCTGATATTTGTCAGAGAGCAAGAATAAGCCACCTTTATTGCTGATTATCTCAGATTCCCTTTTTAGAGGATAGATTATGGCATAAGATAGGGCAGTATTACTGCTGGTTGTTAAAACAAGAAGGGAGGGGAGAGCTGCTGCTCTTTTGGGGAGCAAGATAAGTTTGTTCCCAGTGATGGCAACAACTCAAGCAGACTTTCCTATGCTCACTCTACTCACACTCTTTTCTATGACCATAGAGCAAAAAGAGGTTTTTACATGCAAAAAGGCAAGGGGCAAGGTAAAGGTTCTGCCAGCTGTCATTTTTCACTTGATTCCCTTATTTTCAACATCACTGTGTAAAGCCTGGCTAGATAAGCCTATCCTAAACAAGCCTGTGTTTGCATATGTGAAGGCGTATATGCACTACTCGTATACTGATCCTCAGAGGCTTTGCTAAAGTATGGAAGGTTTACCACCAGATATCTTGCTTTTGGAAGAATGAATGGATATACAAACATGAATCTGCTCCCAGTCCCAAAGACCCATTCCTTGTGTAAAGGGCTAAGAGGATAAGAGGGGATGGAGTTCGGGTGCCAGTGGTGTATGACCTCATAGTTTGGGAATCAGCACAGACACCAAATGAAACTTTTCTCCCTAATCAGGTTGGAAATGGATGTTGAGATAACAGCAGTTTCCAGGGTCTGGTTAGTATTTTAAACCTCTCAAAAGCCAAATTCAGTCCTCATGTCTGCTCTTGCAACCCACTATGTCTTGCAGAGTAAATGAAATGAATCTGAGAACAAAATTTTACCTCACTGTTAGTGAGTCCTTTAACTTAGTGGCAAAGCCCATGACAGCAAAAGCTAAAATTTGGATGGTTTTCAAATTTAAATCCTTTTTCATTATTATTCTTTTGCTCATTATCATTGATGAGCTTATTGCAGGTTGAGGGAGGAAACCTGACTCTGCAGTTTGAGATTGCGTTCATTTCTTCGCAGTGCCCTTGGGGATCTGGGGTTGTGTGGCACAGCCAGGGATGCAGCTGCTCAGGAGCTGCCTCTGACAGCAGCCAAGAGAAACCATTTTGGGGCAGGTAAGTGTGCAATAGGCACATAAAAACCCATTCCCAAAGCAGTAAAATGTAGATTCTATGCTCTGAAAATTGAAAGGTTTTATGCATTCAAAAGCTTTTGTTTACTCACCATTTGTAGCTATTACATTTCTATAATATTACCCTTTGTAGCTATTGTGTTTATTATTTTTCTATAGATAGATGTGGGGATTTTTTATTCTTTTCACTGTATTCATGATGGTAATGTAATCATAGGGTGAAGAATGGCACTACCTAGATTTCTGTTCCATAGAAAAGTATCCCTTTCAGTATCATTTCAGTATCCCTTTCCCTATCATTTCAAAAAAATGGACAATTAAAATGGATAAATGAACAAAGTTCCAGCTTGCTTTCCCAGCACTGCTCCTTATTTTATATGCTCGTATTATCTCCTCTTACTCCTCTTCTTGTTCATATTATCTCTACCTAGAAAGTTACAGGCATTTGACACTGCTGGTGCATGAAAAGCTGTGCAGTCCTCTTGGAGTAGATGCAGGACACATTCCAGGATCTCTTTTTTTCTTTCTTCCTCTTCAAATAGGTTATGCCGATATAAAGCTGCTAAATGTTTTTAGGAGTTGAGCTTTAAGGTGTGAATCAGTTTTAAGAGAAATTAGGGCAGAACTTTTTACATTTTCTTAATGTTATCTTCATAAGCTGTAGAATCAGGAAGCCTCCTCCTAACCAACAAAAAGAGGAATATCTATTTCTGCTGCCAGAACAGCAGGACAATGCTGTCACTCAGGCTGCAAAAGAGAGATAGACCTGAATCTCAGACCGAGCTTGGGAAAAATGGTATAAATGAATTTGGGTTTGTTTTCAAGTTTAGAAGTTTATTATTTTTAGTACAACTGGGAGCCCAAGCGCAAACTAAAGTTAGATTTAATTGTACCAATAAACAACACATGTACCCTTATGTGTATGCATGGTTTGCACTAATACGTGTGCCTCAAAATGAGCCTGGTTTTCAAAGTTTTTAAGGACTTTCCACCTAGAGAAAGCAGCAAAATAAATCTAAAAGGTGCATGAAAGCAGCAATCACTAATAAGCACTATCACTGATGAACATGCTTCTTCATGAGCTCTGCAGTGTCCATAGCTCAGAGGAGCTACTAATGAACCTTATCTTTGCGTGAGATAATGGTTAGGACCAAAAAGGGGAGGCGGAGGGGAATTTGACCACCCACAGAACAAATACCATTATCAAAGTGCAACTTATGCCCCAAAGCAAACTTACTTGCTGGAGTGACATTTCTTCTTGGCATTTCATCATCTTTGCTAGGTGAGGATCTTGGAGGAGGAGGGGAAGGAGGGAGGGAGGGAGGGAGGGAGGGAGAAAGGGGGAGCAAAATAGACCAGCTGACATTTGAAGCAAGTAAATAACCTCTGCGGGGAGGCAGCTTGAGTGGTGTTTCCACTGCTAACGTGTAATTCCCATGCCACTGGACATGGGTCATGTGGAGCAGGGTGTGGAGGGAAGAGAGCAGGGCACTGTCCCCGTCCCTCTCCCCAGGGTGGACTGCAGAGGCTCTCGGCAGAGCCGGAAATCGGAGATCAGCCTTGTCAGGTCATATCTCATCAATAGCAAGGAACTGCAGGAACAGGGATTTCATTCCTACTGAAGGTGCCGTTGCTTCCTGTACGCATGAAATTGGAACGTGAAATCAGCTCAATTGAGTGAAAAAGGCAACAAAATCCCTGCAAAAGGCTGGGATTTGATCACCCGTGACTATTTGGAGAAGTCAGCGCTGAGCAGTGCTCACTGCTTCAGGGGCAAAAGAAATGAACACTTCAGTCTCTCTTGGAGGTCCTGTAGGATTATGAGAGCAGTTGGTTTCCCTGTGTATGTTCAAAAGGAACATCTGCTTGTTTGTACCAGCCTAGGAATCCACCTCTATCTTACAGCATCTCTCGAAAGGATACGTGCTCTTCTGAAGCAAAACATTGACGTTGTGATCAATTACCCATAACAGTGCAAAAGATGGAGATAAAACAAGGTATGGTCCCTCAAGGCACTGCACAGAGCACCTCGCTTCTGTCTCAGAGACGGATAACCAGGAATAGCCCTGTCATCTCCCCTTGAGACCCAGTCAGCTCCCAGATCCATTTGGCGTGGGGCTTTCCTGCCTTGACTGCCATGAAGCTGCACAAAAACAGTTAGCAAACCTATGCCAGTAGAAAAATGTAGTATCATTCTTCTGTGCTAGCAGATAAGAAGGAAAATGAGGCTTAAGCTCTCAGAACACCATCAAAACAAATGTGAAATTAGGGTTATGCAGAAGATTACTTGGAGGTATGTTTTGTCTTAAACATATGAGTGTTAATTGCTGTATGAGCAGCAATTAGGCTCGGCACAGGTGAATCTGAGGATATTCTGCAGGAATTGTGCCCCGTGTGTGTACAGCAGTGGCACCACTCACATTATTTCTGCTAAAATAGTGCCCTGTCAGCTGCAGCCTAACGGAAAGAGTGGCAGTGATGCTGCACTGAAGAAAGAGAAACAGAAATATATTGGTCCGACAAAGAAAGTGGACTGGGAACTGCTGTTTTGTGTGCTTTGTACCCCATCTGGCTTCTGCCTCCCATTCCTCTGTGCTGCTTGTGGCCATGAAGTTGCTTCCTACTCCCTTATTAGAGATTTCCACAAGATGTAAATATCAAATCCAACTGAAATTTCTAGGGCCTCTTCCTGCCTTTGGATCGCAAAGCTCTGCCCTCGCTCAGTTGTTACACTGTTCTGTCAGTGTTAAAAGGGCTGCAGTGGTGTAATAGTGGCATGAAATGCCCTTCTTTACCCTCCTAAGTCTGTCTGGACCTCAGCAATGTGCTGCCATGGCAGTCAGCTCCTGGGCTCCAGGGATTAATAATACCTCAAACCAAACTGTATTCCATATCCTAGAGCTCTTCCCCTGGGCCGTGGCATGCCCTGGGGTCTGCAGAATGGCCCAGTGCTGTGGGAATTTGCTCACCAGTGGGGCTCACTGAAATACTCATCCCAGAAGTTGCATGGATTCATGCAGTCATCATGAATCATGAATCATTCTTTGCTGGAGTAAATGTTCGTGATATTCAAAGGTCAGGAATTATCTTCCCCATCTTGTTTAAAGTCCTGTTCTGTGACAGTTTTAGAGCTGCTCAAACTAACCTTTAGTAGAAAATAGTTCTAAAAAGTGGTAGCTTTCAGTGTTTGTCTTCTCTTTTTCTATGAAGCAAAAAAGTGCTTATAAAATATTTTCAAGCTTTGCTAAGCATTCATACAATTCTAGTTGTTTTCTTTGCATTCTTTCACACGTTATGTCTGTTGTCCAAAGTAATGGTCAAATTATTTCCCAATGGGAATTTATTGACCCACATGACATTGAGAGAGCTAAAGATCACTCTTCATCCCAATGCAAAAATCTCACTTTTCTCAAATAAAACAACAAACACCACTAGTGTGTGGAAATACCCAAAAACTGAGCATACCAATCAATGCAGAAAATGTTTTTGATGAGGAAATAATAATCATGAAAATTTTGCTAAAGAAGGTAGTATTAACCAAGACTTTATCCTCCTGAGAACTTTTTTGAAAAACACTGAATGAGTTCTCACTTTATTTATTATGTCTGATAGATATTTTACAGCCTCCACTATCCCAGTAGCTACAAGCATATTCTAGCTTCAGAAAAAATATACTTTCACCGGACAGCTTTCAAATTAATCTTTGACTGCGAGGAAATTGGGCTTGTTGCATTTCTGCAATTCTTCCCCCTCGAAAGGCAGCAATGAGGATATAATGAAACCCTCTTCATCTCTCTAATTAACCATCTTGTGACCAAACAAGAGAGGGGCAGGAGTGGAAATACCCAACCCAGTTAGGTAATTGCTGATAATCACAAAGCTGCTTGAAAAGCTGCCGGCTGAGGGCTCCGTACCTGTGCGGCCGCCCGGGGCTGCCGGGCCCGGTTATCTCCTCCGCATTCTGCAGCGGGGCCAGGGGAACCACCACCCTGCGTGCAGGAACACGGCCCCGGGGCACAGATCCAGGCATCCGGGCGGGGAAAGGCCTCCGGGGAAGAGCCGTGGGAGCTCAGGAACGCCGGGACACGCTCGTGTTGCCCGCTCCGTGCTGACCACCCATGGGGCTGCCAAGGGGATGGGGAGCTCAGCTGTAACTTTGCAGGCAGCCGTGTGGTTCCGGATGATCCCACCTGCAGGAATCTGCATGGCTGCGGATCTGTGTCACAGAGATCTACAGCGCTGCCCACGTGTTTTCCCAAGAGAGGTGGCTGTGTCTGGGGGTGTTTGCAGCCCGTGGTGTTGCGGTGGGACACGTGGCTCTCCAGGATGGTGGCACAAGGAGAGGGCTGGAGACCAGTTCATGGCTTGTGGCCAGCGGTGACCAGGAACCAGATAAAGAGACAGACAGTAGTGCCCACTACACATCATTAGAGTGAAGCAGCGAACAAGTGACAGTATCTTAAGGGACTCAGTAAAGTTATGTCTCACTGAAGAAATGGCTGAGGAGATTTGACATCAAAAGAATTCATAGTTTTCTCCAAACATTTTAAATCTTCAGGCTGAGGACAGTAGGCTCACCTAAGGTGGGAGTAACTCCGTAGGAGTTATGTACAGACATTCTGTAAATAAACACAGAGAACTACTCTAGATCTTTATCTTCCTTTTCATATGCATCCTCCCGTTTTCCATAACTCCATTAACAGTCACATTAGGAGGAATCGCAGCTGTCCAGAACAATTCTGCAGTGCCCTTAAACATCTTTGGGAATCCTGAAGCAGAGCTGCTAAACCACACAGAGCTGAAGTGCCCGTGCCTTGTCAGCCATGTCATTCTTCGAGATGAGCAGGTGAACCTTAAGAGAGTCAACGCCTTCCCCATCATTTCCGAGCATTTCTGAGGAGCCTGTGGCATGGAATGAGATACCACTGATCCCAGCGAGGGAAGGAAAAACATTGTCCTCTCCGGAGTGGTGGTGTACTGGGATGGGGAGGCAGCTGTAATCTTCTGCATAAATCAGTGTGGTCGTTAAGTAGATCGCTCTCACCGTGTTAGTCTGTGAAATACCTTTAGTCGAGCACAGAAACAACAGTGCTTGATGTTGGTGAAGATGAGAAAATGCCAAAAGTAATAATGAGGGGGGCTTTTTGTTTTCCAGCATAAATCGTTTTCATCGCACAATTGACTCAGAGTCACTTCATGGACTCCTTTATCTGCAGAATTCCTTTAAAGTTTAACAGTGCAGAACTAATTTTGATGACTCAGTAGCTCGAAAATTGTTATTTTAAGTGCCGAAAAGGTATTTTCCCTGTGGATTTTCTAGCGCTGAGGCAACGCTCTGAATGTTTTGACTGCTACTTTGTCTGACAATGTAAACAGACAGGAATAATTTAATGATTAACTCGTTATCCTTGATGCATGCCTTGATGTCTCATCTTGTTATTAACAGTTTGCCCATGTTTTGAAATATATATAATGTGAAGCAGAGCTAATTTTGCTCTGGAATGCTCTTTAACACCATTCCACAACTTTTTCCACCCACTGTCTGAGCTTGGTCAGCAAAGACACTCTCTATTAACATCCCAGCAACTCACCCCGGCACTTTCAGTTGTATAAAATGAAACCCACTAATAAGAAACTTCATCAAAGAGCTTGAATATGTGCATAAGTCCATCCTTATTCAACCTACCACTATTTGGGCATATGCTTAACTTTACTATGCACTTGCAAATATTGCTGAAAGCAGCCAGACTCAGTTTTGCTGGCTGGGTCTTTGAAACACTTCCTAGCAGCACATCCTGCTTCTGTCACCTTTAATAGTTACCTGTCTATCATTGCCACTTCCTCACACATTCCTCCTCAAAAAGCCTTTTGCAGGAGGTAAAAGATCTTGGAAAAATCATGTTTGTCTTTGAGCATAGGGAGTGCCGCCTTGTTTTCCATACAAACTGGAAAGTCAAAAACTTACAGAATGCTTTTGTCATCAAAGAGAATTTTTAATGCATTTTCACCCAAACTTTCAGTGTGATAATATTGTTATGTGCTGCTGTTTTTCTCTTCGCATGTCACATTTATGAGATGATGTGTGCGCTGCCTTGTGAAGCATTGAACCCATTTTAAGAAACATTAATTCATCACATTAGCAACCAAACAGCAGCACTAACAGAGCCTACACTATGAGTGACCCCACAGGGCAGGAAAATCCTAAGAATTTCTTTTCCAGGTCCTTGGAAAAACATTTTTTAAATATATCCTCTGCTAGTATTGTATGAACCGATGCACCTGAAAGCAATCAGGATGTGAAAAATGGAAACTGTGGCATTAAAATGAGTAGTAAAATAATCATAAAACCTAAAATAGGCAAAGTCCTAACACACATCTCCATTCCCAGCAGATGGTGGTGTCAGCAGTCCCTGGTCCTGACATCAGCTCTCTCACTTCACGTGAATTCAGACTGGTGAAGCAAATAATGGTAGCACAGTTATTGGCACGTTTCCTCCAGAAGCCATTAATAAAAAAATGCTTCCCCTGACATTTCCATTCTACACCAACCAACCTCACAACTGCTACAGTAAGTCAGGGAAGTAAAATGAAAAGCAATGACCCAGCTTGATTTAATTCCTACCTGGCAACTGCCGGGTTGAAAGGTAGAAAGATAAATGCCACTGAAATTTTGAGAATGTGCAGCATCTTCTCTCCAAACAGATATCAGTATCTGTTGCCAAAGCAGCACCTGCTCTTATGTTGTAATATTTGCACTTAGTGCTGCTCTTATGCTGTTAGGATTTCCCATTTATTTTGGTTTTCTTATAACTCAGGTTGGTAAAAATGCGTCTTTTGTACATCTGCTAAGTATCTTAATGGAGAGGAATAGACTCTGCAGTTCTTTGCTGTAGCACTGCACCTTGTGGGTGAGAAAGGGATGTGACAGAGGGAAACCCAGGGAGGGTGCAGAATTCATTATTTTTAATTTTCCCTTGTCGGCATTTTGGAAAACTCTCAAAGTAAACGAGAAAACAGAACAGGCAGTGCCAACCCCTCCATCCACAGGTATTGCCTCTCGTTGAGATGAATGCATGAACATGAATATGCATCTCTTTCTGTTTGCAGACTTTGCCCGATCACCCTTGATTGGGGAGCAGGAGTCTTGTGTTCCAAAAGCACTTTTCTGTGACAGATTTCAATATCTGCTGCAGAAACGTGGAATCATTAAAGCTCCCTTAATTTAAGATGAAATATGAAGTCTCGGCTACCTTTTGGCAAGAAACCATCAGAGACCTAGTATCTTTTAGAGGACTTTAAAGGCATTTCTGCTTTGTGGGAAGTTTAAAGGAATGTAAACTGTGCAGGAACTGTGGAAAACCACATTCAGTGCATCTCCTTCAAACACGAGCTGTCTTCTCCAGTGTTAGGCTGTAAGTAGAGTCTCATCCCTCTTGCTTGGCTCGGGAAATGCCCCGCTCTGCTTGGGAGAGGGATCTGGGCCGGGCAGGGGAGCTGAGGTGCTAAAAGTGAGCCGGTGCCAGCTGAAATCCGCCTGAAGCGCTCCTCTCTCCGCAGGTGGGAAGATGGTCTGTCACAGACAAAGCCAGATGAGAATGCATCTGGGGTAGCTCCGTGTTTGTTCTGCTTTAGCTTCTGGCACGGCCTCTACTGTATTTATCCTTCCGCCCACCTACCTTCCACAGAATGGGGATGTACTCAGTCACTGATCTTATCAGCGCCGCACTTTGATCCAGCTGGGATGTTAGGGCCTTCGGGAATTCCCCACGTTTGATAATTCCTGATAGTTACTTTTAAGAAAATACCAGCTGAAGGATGGGGAGGGATTCTTCAAATTCCAGCAGCTGAGTGAATGGTGGAATTTATCAGGCGTCTGAGCCAGATTTCCTTGGAAAGAACACATTTATTTTCAAGTGTCACATTTTCATTGTATTCTGTGAGCAGTATCACCTAAGGCCAGAGAAAGCCAGTGGAACAGGACATTACTGGGATTTTTAATAAGCACTGGAGCTGGCCCTGATAAAAACATCGTGGGATACATCCAAACTATGAATAGCTGAGGACTGGCTTTATCCCGAGCAGTAATTCATTACCCCTTCATGTTTAGCTTTCGAAATACCACCTCGAGAGAAACTTGACCCCAAGGAAATCTATTTCAGGAATGTGCGTGGCCCCCATCCCAGCTGAGACTGTCTTACCACCTTTATTGGTTTTTTCTCACCACCCCCCTGCGAGGTAGAGCCCAGCCATTACCCCAACTTTACCAAGAGCAAATGGAAAAATATTCACGCATCTCACGCCCATTAATATCCAAATTGTGGCAGTTAAGTGACTTTCCCAAGGCTGAGGAGGAAGTTTGTGGCAGAGCAGGGTACCTGGTGCTCTCTGTGCCTGCCTGAACACAGGAGTAATTTTCTACTGGCAGGGTGCGGCTTCCCACCCCCCAGTAGTAGCCAGGTTACGGGGCTGTCAGAAGGTGTGTGTGTGTGTGTTTGTTTGTTTTTCCACGGGGAGCATCAGGAGAAAATATCCATCATCTCCTGAGACCAGAGGCATTCCTGAGTGAAAGTGTGGGCGGCTGCCATGTCCCGCTGTGGATCCGGGGAGGTGTTTGCTGTGGGTTGCTGCGAGGCTGTGTCCAGCTGGGCCCATGGCAGGTTGGGGCTTGCAGACGTGGAGGATCTTGCTGTGGCTTTGTCTGGCTCTTTGTGGGGAAAAAAAAGGGGGAAAAATCAGCTGTATGGCTGCTTGTAGCTGGTGTGTTGATTTTGCTTGATAGACAAGTTCCAGATGAACTAATTCAGAAGATTTGAGAGCCAAGAGGATTGTTGGGAAATCTGTTCTGGCCTCACAAGAAACACAGGCAATTACACTGCCTTGTAATTCCTGGGTAAAATCCCTTGCAGCCAGGGTGGATTTGAATTGGTGTCCCCACACCTGCCTTCATACTCCTGGCTGCTTTGTGGATTTTTCCTATATCCTAGAATGTAGGTACTGGATATGAGGGTAGGAAAACTTGATTTATTCTGATAAAGGCAGTGTGCTATTGGGAAATAATATAATTGCAAGAGTTGATTAAATACCACAGACAAGGGAAAAAATTTTAAAAACAAGCAAATGCTGTGAATTTTTGAGGGCTCTTTTTAATGTCTCTCCTACCATTGTTGCTGTAGGAGAATTTTAGTGCTGGTCTAAAGGCTTCCCTGAGAGTCGGTGCCCTTTTTTTAGAAGATAACTACATTCAAGCTATTGAAAACATTTATTCCTTCATGCATGGCACACAAATTAGGGGTTAGAGACCCAGCAGAGGGAAAGAAGAGCAAGTTGTGGTAAAGTGGGATGGGGGGAATGGTGTGCATGACTCACTTGGTGGTCCCAGCCAGACCAGAGGGCAATAACTGGAATATTTGCCTTTGGGAACTTTGGTCATATGCACCATCAGCTCCTGCCTCACCTAGGGAATATGTCTGAGAAACTCCTTCTTCCCAGCAGGGAGCAAACACCCATAGTCCTGGTCATTAGCAAAGAGCAAACAGAACTGTTTCCCTTTGTCTATTCCCACGCCATTTCAGCATTACCTGTTTATAATTGCTTGAGAAGTCTTTTACAAGCACCTGCATCAGGTAAAACATCTTTATTGTGGGAGACTTTCCTGAGGAGACTTCATAGGCTGCTGATCACAGGCCCTGCTTTAAAGCCCACTGGAGTCCATGGGAGGGATGCGCCTTTCCCATGACTCCAGCAGCCTTTTGATCATGGCCACTACATGAAAATGTTGTCCAGCACCCTGGAGTTGGCTCCTCCAAGCCGTGTTTTGTGTGTACGCTGGGCCAGGCACTCCCAGCCCCTCACCATGTGTGGGGTATGGTCTGTGGGACACTCAGGAGCAGCCACATCCAGGAGAACAGTGGGTGACATGGGCATGAGGGGGTGAACCCACACGCTTAAATGCTGTAGTCCTTTCTGAACATGAATGAGGCACTGCAAAGTCCCAGAGCTCCATGGATGGGCAGCACCAGCCACCCTTCCAGGAACTGGTGGCTCAAGAGCCCACTTTTTTGTGGCTTCCTGCCCTTGCTCAAGACTCCCAACCACCAATAGATACCAGGTCAGCCTCTGGTATAGCAGAAGAGGGATTATTCCACTGGCATATTTCACTATGGAGCCTTGGTTCTGCTGCAGCTGGAATCAAGGGGGGATGGAGGAGTAGCTCATCTCTAGGAACATGGCCTGGATGTGGAGAGTATGAGCCATTGCATGATTTTCCACTGTCTTGGAAACAAGCAGAGCATTCAGGATATTCCCTGAAAAGCTAAGGCACAGCCCAAAACTGAGGTGACACTCACCTGGTGTAAATCACCAAGGACCTGCTGGTGTGGATAGCACCCATATCAAACACACCAGCATTTTTTTGCAAATACCACAAAACTCCTTTCCCCAACTGGAATTACTCATGCTAAGAAAATGTGTGATGTCCCGAGGACTGACTCATTTGGCATCCAGAGCTTCTAGCCCAGTATCTCTCCTGCCAGGACTTTTATATTATCAGTTCCATTCATTCCTCCCGAAGGCTGATGGGGTGCGATAAAGCAGATGGCCAAAGTCCCAGACAAAGGTCAGGCAGGACAATTAATGACAAGCCGACAGCCCCACAAAGGCCGTGGGCCCGGGATAATGCTGGCTCTGGAGGGCTGCTGACAATAACATAAAGCTGCTCCCCTCACAATGGGGAGATAAGATACAGTGCTGTAATAGGAAAGCAATCATCACAAAATGCCATCAATTATAGAAAAGCTGCACCCGCGGGGGACTGGTTCAATATTGGCTCTGTTGATGCCTCCACATCCCTTGGCTGCGCTTTCTGCATGGCTTCTCACGGCGAGCCTGGTTGGGCACTGCAGCAGCTGAGGCTCCCTCACCCCAGTTCTTTCATCGGTTTTTGGCTCGTGAAATTACACCGAATAATATGCTTATTCAGGGTTTTATATCTGGGCACCTATTTTATTACCTTTTATAATGCATACAGGGTCGGATCAGCTTGCAGCAGAACAAAGCTAATTACACCTTTCATTACCTAAATATAGCATAATGACAGAGTGCCATTCAAGTGTGGCATTGAGCTGAGAAACCTCATGGCAGGCCAGGACAATGACAGAGGTTACTGAGCTCCTCCTGAATTGCTGCTGGTGCGGCGGGAGTGGGGCAGGGTTAATAGACAGGTCATTCCATAAATTACAGTATCAAATGGAAACTGTGAAGGGTGAGCACTGCTCCCAGCAGCCACTGTATCTCCCAGAGTCAGGAACCTCCAGAGCCAGCGTTAACCTCTTGCCTTCCTCTTGGTACCTGTGTAAGTGTGTGTTTGTAAAGTGTTTGTTAGTATTTGTGAGCCTTAAGAACAAACTCACCTGTTGAGGTGTAAGAAGGGCAGCAGGGCTACGCTGAACCCTTCAGTTTTGGATCATCTTATCAGGGAGGCAGGGTGGTTGGTGGCCATTTCTAGCATGGTTGGTAGCCGTTGCTGGCATCTGCTCCCAGTTTGTTACAGTACTCTTGAAACTTAGATAAAGCTCCTGCTCCTGCCATGTAGCACCGCAGGAAGGTCTGGGACTGAACTCCCTGCTGCCACCTGGGTGTTGTCCCCAGTGACATTAGAGGGTCTTCCTTTGACACTGCTTGGAAGCCACCTCCTCTACATCTCTGCCATCTCTTAATGCAAACAGAGAGGTGATTTGCTTTTGGCTTATTCCTTTTCATGTCTTTAAATAAGAGGCTTCCCTAGGTTTGAATAAAGGGATGGTGAGAGCAAAGGCTGGTAAAAGCAGCGTTCATAAAAGTTATTATCAGAAACTATTTAATTTCTGCCAAAGCAAGCAAATCACAGAAAGTTTCTACTTTCCTTGGAGTGTTTCTGTGTTTCATCAAAACCTGAAAATGAGACATTTTAATTTGCAGATTTGTTGAGGAGTTGAAGAATATTCATTCCAGTTTTCTTAGGTTCTTACTGAGTACTTGTGTTGCGGTTAATGGGGGTTTTTTTCCTTATCTTTTTGGCTGAACAAAAAATATTTCTATCACAAGTCATCGTATCCCTCCCTAGTTTCTCCCT
The DNA here is from genome assembly GCA_013397175.1 of Platysteira castanea. Classification (NCBI taxonomy): domain Eukaryota; kingdom Metazoa; phylum Chordata; class Aves; order Passeriformes; genus Platysteira; species Platysteira castanea. The sequence goes on from VYXC01008047.1 coordinate 1,553,429, forward strand.
GGAAGGTGAAAGGCATTGCTGGGCTGTAATTCCACTGTAGCAGTACTGCCTACATGAAAAATTATTAGGGCCAAAAACCTGCAACAGGAGACAAATGAGATTGTCTTAAGCCTTGGATGTATTTCCAGCTACCAAGAAGAGACACATGATCTCCAGTACTTTGAAGGCTGAGGCTGATACTGGTTTCATTTCTAAGTGCAGCAGAGATGTAGTTTATTTTCTTTTGACAGACTGATAGCTTTTTGACAAATTTCTTAGTCTCTGGTTTTCTTTACACCGGTTGAAGTCATCAGTTCCCTTTTCCTGTCTTTCAATGTACTCACACTTCTCTTTACCAGGAGTTTTATGGGTTGGGAGATCCTCGAGTCAAAGGAGAGCTTGACATGCTGAAATAGGTGCTCTTCATCCACCTCCTCCCTTCACAAACGTACTGGTGAGGTTCTTGAAGAGTCACGAGTAGAGATTGAACTTTTAGAAATGTCTTCAATCCTTTGGTACAGAATATCCTTCTAAAAGATGGAAGATAAAGTTTTCAGTGGCCACAGGATTATTTATTAATATTGATGTTATGCCACCTTTAGTGTCCCTCAGAATAGACCCACGACTGTGGCTTATGTTGAGATTTTGCTTCTTGTGCAAGTTACATCTTCTTAGGCCTCCTTGGCCATTCTTTGTTCTTTCTTCTCTCCAAATTCCTCCTTGTTACTCAAGTTGCCCCTTTGCTTAGGGCTGGACACAAAGCAGCTCCGAGGCCAGCACAAAGACCCTTGGCTCTGTGGTGGGAGCACCAGGGCCACAGCTGAAAGACTTCCAAGGTTTGGAGGAGCCAAGTGCTTTAAACAAGGTCGTAGGGAAAGTGTCTGATGAGATAAAAACTGAACACAGCTTTCCAGAGCTGTGGATTAGCAGCCCAGCAGCTGCTCCCATCTGCAGGAGGTGCCAGGGCCGTATCTCTGACCTGATCCAGCTCAAAGCGTTGCACAGATCTGTCTGCTGCCAGCCAAGTCCACATCTGGCTGCAGCTCCTCCCTGTCCATAGCACTGCAGCCTCCACCCTCCCCGAGCTGTTTGTGAGGCCCTGGGAAGGATCCAGCTTGACAAAAGTGGAGGTTTTATCTCCTTCGGTGACTGCTCTCTACAAACCAGCATTGTTTCACATTCTCTCACCTCAGGGCTTCCTGAGGGCAGCAAAGAAAAGTCTTACGCGCATCCTTACAAGTGAACTTCAAAAGAGCTTCAGAGACCCTTGGATTGTTAATTACCAGGCACTTGGGCATTTTTATTCCTGGAAAAACAAACTGGGAGGGTCCTGCTCACCCCTGCTACATGTCTGTGAAGCTCAGCAGGGTCCAGCCCTGTGCCCCTGTGAGCAGAGCAGGCACCCTCCACCCTCCAGCCAGGCTTCCTGGGATGCTGCTCTCTCTGGGTCCCCTCCCAGTCCCTCCAGCTCTTACCCTCACCTGCTCCAGGGGCCTCAGAGTCCCCTGTCTCCATTTTAAACCAGGACCGACTTTGCAGTGGCTCTCGTGAAAGCCTGGCTGGATCAGGGCATGCTGTGGGGTTGGCAGGTTTTCACTCTCACTCTCTGAGCTTTAAATCAGCCAGGGAAATCCCAGTGGTTCTGAAAACACACATAGGCTCTCTTTTTGCCCCTTTCTTTCCTCCTTTTTTCTTTCCTTGGTCTGCAAAACCCTCCCAGCCTCCTTTTTCATTTCCCTTTCTGCTTTCACCTTTATCTCTCCCCACTGTTGTGGTTACATCCTCCGGTGATAACGGGAGTGACCCCAAGGGGTGACCCTGGAAGATTATTACATTAGCTGTAAATTTTGAGCCCGGGCCAGCCAATCCAGTGGGAGTTGCAACTCCCATCCTCTAAGTGCAGGAGGATTAACGCTCCCGAACCTAAGTCCCTTAAAGCGCTCCACAGACACCAGCGACCATTCCTTTCTCTGCAGAGCTTTGTATTTCTGCCTTTAAGACCAGTTGGGGAATAGAGCTTTGCTATTCCTGTTGAGGTGGTGAAGGGGAGGAAAAAGACAGCATTCATGACAGTCAGGGCAGAGCTGCATTAAATAAAGCCTCCATCTTTCATTCTTAAGCTCAGCTCCAGGTCCTTGATGAAGACAGATTTTTCAATTAGACAGGCAATGTTTGTTCTAATATTTTATATATGAACAGCTCAGCTGACATCTTACCCAGATTTATGAAGGAAATCGAATACAAATGGGAGGTTTAATATAAATTTATTATTCAAATTTATCACATATTTCCGCAAATAAAAATTATGGTCGCCTCAAAGAACTCATTTTTTTCCGAAAGAAAGGAAGAAAGAAGTTGATAAAGTTTCTTTCCACCCAGTGAATAACAATATTGTACGTTAAGAAAGATCTGTCATAATATAAATTATAACACACATGGAATACATTTCCCATTGAAGACAATATTTCTTTCTTATACAAATGTTGCACTCCTTCGTTGAACTGAAAGGAAGTTCAGGAAGGTTGGCAAAACAAAGTCCCCCATTTTTAACACTATACAGAACAAAGTGTATTCTGCTGCCAATTACCCTTAACTGAAAATGACTGCAGCTTCTGGGAGACACAGCCAAGGGTCAGGGGGTGCAACTGCTCCCCAAAGGAACAGAAATGTCAGGCGACATTCGCACTCCGGCTATTTAAAGAAAGGATGAAGAGAATTTAGGGGAATAAAAGGCCTTGCAACATCCATTTTAGCCATGGGGAAATTACTGCAATTAATGCTAGGCCATTTATAGCCCACGATTCCATACTTTTCAGAGGGCACATCTCATTTAGGAAGGGATTAATACGCCACAAGTTTTCATCTCCAGGCAGACTGAGAAGGAAATATGGGAAAATGGGTTTTTTTGCTAAATCAGAATGAAGTACTACACTGAAAGATTTATATATTTTGGTTTCCGTAAACCAAAATTTTGCTTCCTTATTCAGTTGTGGCATTGCTGTGGTTTAGCTGCAATTCCAGCCTCCTATTTTTCATTTAATTTTTTCCTGTTTACCCGCATTTTTGGACTGGAAAAGAGTATGAGATGTGAAAGGTGATCAAAACACATCAGAATACTTCCAATGTCTCTCCGTTTTCAAGTAGGGGAAAAATAAAAGAGGGGACAGCCTGAAGGGTCCTGGTAATAATGTCAAAACCATTTGTGTGCTCAGTGTTTCAGAAACCGAAAGAAAATAGAGAATCTCCAAGAGTGTTTTTTGACTGTCAATGTGTTTCACTGGATTTCTGTTTTCATTGAATTCTGTTCTAATACACTCACTTACCTGTGTGAATTTACAAGTTGTCCAGGCATTCCCATGAGAAATTGTGACATTATTTGGTGCCCTGATAAACCAAACCCCAAGCAGATGCATACAAAGACAAAAGGTTATATATTAATGTGTATATGAATTAATGTGTATTAATGAGTGTATAAATCAATGGCAGAGACTGGAGGGATATCCAAAGCATGGGAGTAGCTAACCCTGCATGATTTCAATGGGATGTGGCATCCCTTCAGGAGGGGGAGGATTTGTCTCACCCGAATTTATCCACCTACAGAGGCTGATGCTCAGAGCCACATGGGAACCAGCCCCACAGTGCTCCCAGGGCAGAGAAATGGGCTCTGAGCCCTGAAATGGGACAAATGACTCAGCCCCTAAAATAAGCATCTCTAGCTGGCTGTGAGGTGGGGTTAGAAGGTGAGCCCAGCTGCAGAGGTCTGGCCTGGGGGATGTGGCTCCCATCTGATTTTCCTATCTCTAATTAGCTGTATCAGCAGGCACTTCAATGAATTAGCAGGCCCAGAGTTCCTGTCCCAAAGAGTCCAGATTTTAGGTCCAAGTGTTTTCTCTTTGCTGTTTTAGGTGTCCTCCCTTCAGTACCAACGAGGGAAAGCCCATTCCAAGTCCCTGTGTCACATATTTGGATATTCCCTGCTCAGTGCTGCTAAGCCTGAAGGCCACCTTTCCTCACTGGGCAGAGGGAGATTTCCAAAGGCACCTAAGATCCTCCCCAGGACCAGGTCTCTGAGTTTTTTAAGCCAGTTCATTTCAGGGTTGAAGTCTCCTCATTCAGCTGGAGAAAACACTCTCAGGTCCTTGTTGATCTGGGTACTAACTCCTACTGAGAGTAACAAAAACATTGTTTGAGGAGCTTTTGAAAATCATATTTACCTCCAGTTTACAATTATAGTTGGTCAAACACCTTTAAAAACACCACCTGAAATACTGGGCAGCATAGAGCTGAGCTGTGCTTAAATACCTGTAAACCCCAGAGTGTGCTTGACTTAGAAGCACAGGACTATTCCCAGGGCAGATTTAGTGGCTTTAAATTCATTTCTACTGACTATGCCACATTTGATCATGTATTTTTTTGTACAGGAACCACTTCCAATGTCAGTTGCAGCTGTAAATCAGAGGAAGCTGTTGCTAAATCAATATGCTGAGGTGTGACACGCCATGTGTGGGTGCAAAGCCAGACCTTCTGCCCTGAGATAACAACGTAGGAACAGCAGCGAGGGGATTAGGGACCTCTGAGCTGTTTGCTTTCATGCTGAGATGTGCTGTAAGGCAAAGCAGGCAAACAGAATCAGAAAAAACAACTGCAGGAAAGTTGATGTATGCATTGAAGAGTCTTTTAGGTGAGTCTGTAGATGTCCAGTTGTTTCTGCTCATGGTGTTGCATGGCCTTGGGGTTACAGGCTTGGCTGGCACAGTCAAAGGTCTCTGCTTAGCTCAGACTGGGGATTCAGAGAGCTCCCTGTGAACTGAGGAGGAGAATACTCTATGAAGAGAAGGTCTGTAACAGCACCCAGGGCATCCAGCTGGCAGGTAGGGTTCCCGGCTCCTCATCCCAATCCCCAAGATTATTTTGCTTGAGTTTCATTTTGTTTTGGTTTATTTTATGCCAAGGTTGTTTACTGTAAAATACACAAACACTCTGGGGCGAGCTCCCCACATGCAGCTGAGAGCTCTGACCATGGGATGGTTGTGCAAGGGGCAGGGCATTCCCACCTGTGTGTGTCTGCACCTGGGATGAGACCAGCCATGGACACTGACCTTCCTGAGAGGGCTCTGGGCACGAAGGGGTGGAGGCACCTCCCCAGCTGCTCTGGCTCAGGGGCCTTTGGCACACCAGTGGGGTGGCACTTCACACCCAGCTCTGCACAGCACCCTCTGGGCACCAGTGCCACGATCTTGGAAGGGCCTCTGGACACCCTCCTGTCCACTCCCTGCTCTGAGCAGGGACAGTCGGAGCAGTTTTCCAGGGCTGTGTCCACTCAGGGTTTGAATACCTGCATGGGTGGAGACTCCACAACCTCTCTGGGCAACCTGCTCCAGTGTCTGGTCACCCACTGTATTCTTGGCCACCTGTCCTTGCTTGGACCTCTTGTAAGCTTCCTTTTTATGACTCAGTTTTGTCAGGAACTCTGTGTTCATCCGTGCAGGCTCCTGCTGCCACTGTTTTTCAGATTGTTGGCATGGACTGTTCTTGAGTTTGGAGAAGGTTGTCCCCGAAAATCCACCAGCTTTCCTGGGCTCCTTTTCTTTCCAGAGCCAGATAAACCCATCACTGCTGAGAGAACAAGACAATTACCTCTCTTGGCTAATTTCCATCCCCAAAAAATCAGGGTTGAAGTAATGGTTTTTAATCTCAGGAAGGATCTAGTTTGCTCCTGGAAGAGTGAAAATTAGGAACCCATCGTTCTTGCTTCACTGGGCTGGTGCCTTTGTGCTTTGGTGGCAACTATTTGTTACCCAGACAAATGCGATATTTTCATGTGTCATATTTACCAGGCAAGACCAGTGGCTGAGGACGGGCTGCAGGAGCTCCCAGCTCCCATCTCCCTGCGGGGCAGGAGTTGTTTACAGCGCTGCTTTGGCTGCCGGCACAGCCCCGGCTCTCACAGAGCCGTATTTTACTGGGGCTGGATGAATGGTCTTCAAAGCTGGGTGACATTCTGTGCTTTGCCAGGCTGCTCATCTGCAGGGTTTTTTCAGTGTCCATAAAATTCATCATCATTGTAGCTCTGTCTAATTAGCCCATAAATGTTCCAGCGTAGTCCATAAATTACCCTGGCCTTAAAGGGCTTATCTGGTTGGTGTAATAAGTAGGTCTGTACACTGGGTTTTTTCTATTACAACAGGCAGAGTATTATTTATATGACTGGGACTGAACTATGCCTGAACTGGGAAAGAAGCACTACGCTATAAATAAAGAGTATTTTATTGTCCAAAGACTTTAAACCTAGCTCAGGGCATGTTAGCATCTGCCTAAACCATCTCGTTTTGCTTACTTCTCTGCTCCAAACAAGTAGAGAGGGGACAGACAAAGTATATCCAGAAATACTGATGTACAGTGATGTGCTGCACAGATAGGCAGTGTTAGAGGTTCTGAGGGCATTTTGTGTTTTGACAGGTCAGTGGGTGCACAATAACACGTTACAAGATTCCTGGAGCTCAGCAGGAGGTGCTGAATTTTGGGTGTGGAGTTGCACCAGGTATGTTTTAACATATATATATTTTGCCATGTTGTCTAGGTTGATCTGTAACTAACACGGGAGGAAAAGGAATTTTGTTTCTAAAAATGTGAAGGAAAAAATTATCAGTGTTTTTGAAGCAGACTGTTCTAAAATTGACACTTGTTAAGTGGCTAAAGTATAAACTCAGGTCAAATACAGAACAAAATGGCATTTTTTTCTTTGCAAATTAGCACTTCCAGCCAATTCTGTTATTTTAATGTTCTGGTACTTTATTGGGAGGTCATTTTAAAAGGCTTTCATTTTTTGATTTGTATGAAAACAGCATTTCAAAGGGAGTTTCTCTGAGACATTCAAGGCCCCCTCCAAAACCCAAATCCAGGTGGATGCCTGGGAAGGCACGCAGGGAGGGAGGCAGGTCCGTGGTGCCCTGGCTCCTTTCTGCTCTCATGAGGAACACCTGCACACACTGTGCAAAGAGCCACCCACTCACAACGGGTCCAGGGCACTCACCTGCACACTAAAAGGGCTGGAGGGAAAGCTTTGGCCACCAGCTGTGTTGCTGTGCCTTTAGGACAAATGACCAGGGTTCAACCCAGCAGAACAAACGCCCCAAACTCTGAGATTTGGGGATAATTCCACAGCTGATCTCAGAGCAGTTGAGAAATCACCAGCCAAGGCTTGTGCCTCGTTAACTGCTGCAGGTGATGCACATTTAGGCAATAAATTGGCCCAGAGCAGGGAGTGCTGGGAGGCTGTGCCCTCACAGCCCACCTGCAGCAGTACCCGCAGCCATTTCTCCTCCTGGCTCCTGGAAGGGGACTGGAGACCTGCCCTGTGCTGACACCGGCGTGGGGAGCAGACCCTGGGGCTCAAGGTAGGGTGCTGGGGAGGGGGTGCCCCCAGTCCTTGTGCCAGGTGTGCTGTGGGTGCCCTTCTGAGGCGCTGTGAAGGATAAAGTGGTGCCAAATTAATGGTGTGAAGAGAAGTTTGCCTGGCTGTGTTGATGTCTCCAGAAGGAGCTTTACCTCAGCAGCTGGAAGGAAGTTGGGGGAGGCCTGTATTGAAATATGGGTCCAGTTCTGTGTCCTAAATACAGGAATATTGCCCCATGTTGTGTGTTGGAGGAATATTTTTCACTGTACGTGCACAAATAATGCAAAGAGATGGATTTTGTGTGGATACTGGTCTGACATCTGAGTTATTTTGTCTTCTGTGATGAAGACAATTTGATGGGAAATAGTGGGGCTGGGTTTTGCTCTTGTTTCTGCCAGAAGCTCCATTTCTGACCACGGATAAGTTGTTCTTTATCCTGTTCCATTTCTCCATCGATACACTGCAAACAGTGGTGCTTCCCTGCCTGCTTTGGGTGGTGAGGGCTTAAGGTCAGATGTCACCTGTGTTTGCTCTGCAGCTTCACCCTGGGCCCTGCTCAGACAAGGCTGGGGGATTGGGGTGTCTGTGCCCTCGACACAAATAACAGCAGGTGTCCTCACCACCTGCTGGGAGTTACAACTCTCCTCTTAACTCAGTTTTTAAAGGCTGAAAACATGCGATTTCTAGGGATATTCTTATGGATTGTGGTTGTTTTGCTCTTTAAAAACAAAATCAGTTTTGAAAACAGCTCAACTATTGCTTCCTAAGTGTTTTTCCTCTCTTTCCCTCCCTCCTCCTGAAAAAGTCACCCTCAGCTAACCCAAGGGGAGTAAGTTTCACAAGGGAAATCTTTTTCTCTCAACTGATGCTCCAAAAAATGCATCTTTTTTGTTGCTGTGTGCACAATCATTTTGCAACTACGAGCACCATCTCTGCACCCAGGAGGACTTGTGGTCACACAAGGCTTGTGTCACGACATGCCTGAGCCAAAGTCTGCAGGGGAAGCTGTATCCAGCCTCACACCTGCATTTCCTGTGCTGTTACCACTTAGCTGGGTGCCTTTATCCCTGTGCTAGGACAGGGTGGATTTGTGTAGTTTGAGACTTGTGTTGGGGTTTTGTGGGTTGTTTGTTGTTTTTATGCAAGCTCAGGAGAAAGACTGACAAACACAGAGTGCTTCTAAGGAGCACCACTGTGAGGAATCCACCTCAGGGGTAGAGGGAGCTGTGATGTACTTCTCACCATTGCTTTTCCTGGGTCTAAGAGTGCCAAGTTGTTACTGGTTCAATTCAACAACCACCCTTTCCTCAGGATCATTCCTGTGTTCAGGAATAATTTTAACACACTGGAATGTGTTTTCTGGTCGTATCTGTTAGCATTCCAGCATCTCCCACCTTGCAAGATGAACTCTGATTCTGCATGTTCTTGCCTGTGTGTGTGTTGGACTAAGGTGATTGTAGATTGTATAAGGTCTTGGGAGTTGTTGATTATAAACATGCAGAACTTTTTTGACTTCAGGCCTCAACACTACAAAAGAAGTTGGGTTTGGAGAAAACCATTTGAGTAATGTAAATTCACCGAGGCAGATTTTACAGGTGGGGTTTTTAATTATTTGTAAACAGAATCAGGCAGCATATTCCTGTTCAAGTATGCACCACGTAGTGAAGATTCATCTGTGGTTACACAGTTGGTGCTATTTAAATAGCTGTGATTTTTTGGTAACTAGAAAGAATTTATTTTCTTGAAGCAAAGTCTGGATTCTTCAATGAGAGACCAGGTCATGGCTCATCCAAGGCTTGCTGTTGTCTTGTCTAAGAAGTTGGTAGGTGTTAAATTTTCATATTTAGGAAGGAGGAAGGTTTGCTGAGGATATGTTTAATATTCTCCACTCCAGGGATGTGAGCTATGGGGTGTATGGTTTGCAGTTTAGATGCTGGAGTTTATCTCCTCTCTGGCGGTGCTTTTCCTGTTTGAGCTGAACCAAACATTAAATTTTCACTTCAAATACTTGAATAGGATCATAAAGGCAAAAGTATTTACTCTGCAGGTGACATGGCCAGCCTCTGAACTGGTTTGACTGGGAGAAAATGATACTCTTGGTTTACTTTTCTCCTGTATCTTGTTAGCAAACCCAAACTGTGTTTTCCATCTGCTGCTCTCCAGTGGATCCCTTGGCAACCTTTCCCTGATAACAACTGTCACCTAGAAGTGGTCCAAAGTAGATGTTTCCCAACACGTCTTCAGCAGTGAATATGTGTATGACTTAGAGAATCTTACTTCCTAGGAAGGGCTTTAGCTTTAAATGAATGGCAAACCAATACATTAAAGCTTCATGCTCTGATTGTGGCACCAAAATCGCCCTCATTGACTTCAGCAGGACATGGATAAACCTGTGTGGTTTTGTCAGAGGATTATGAACTGACTTTAGCGCTTTCCCAGTCTTTGGATTCTTGCAAAGACAGTACCATGGGATTGTTCTGTAACACTGTGGATGGATTGATTGCCTGGGTTTCATTTCCCTTTGTTATTCCCTTCAGTGTATCTTTGTGCTGAGCATCTCTTCTGTCTGTTCCCTTCAGATGCCATTGTGTTGTCAAAAGAGACTTCACACAGGACAGGGAGTCACCCAGCCCTTGCAGTGATGAAGTATTTTTGTTTTCAAAGGCCTTCAGCAGTGTCCCCGCTGCTCCCCACCAGGCCGAGTAACACAGGAGTTGCTCTAAGTTACCAGATTTCTCTGTCTGCTCCATTTTGGGTGACACATTTATGGAGAGTCCTCCAACCTGCCCACCTCCCCCGGGCTCACCAGCATTTTGTGAGCCTGCTGGGGAGTGGATTGGTGCCCTGGAGTGGTCACTGAACCTTGACAAGAGGCTCCACGCAGACCTGGGAGGCTGGAATGAGATCTGGGACTGGGTTGCTGCTCTGACATTCAGAAATATAGTGGGTAAAATCCCAGACCAGCCTGAAGTCAATGGGAATTTTGCCACCGACTTCATCACAGCCAGGATTTCACTCAGTTTATTTCCCAGCCTCCCGGTGCACGAGTGTGCAAGGTCAGGCTCTCATCGTGGTCCCACTGTGCCATGATCTGGAAGCCATTTGCCGAGTCCTGTGGAATTCTTCCTTGTTCTCAGTAATGAAATTCAGTGGGAATTCTTGCCTGTGCCTTCATGGGTTAGGAACCAGCTCTCAGCCCATCAGCACGGCTCGCTCTGTGCTCCTGAAGGGTGGATTGGGAGGCTGTGGAAGTGTTTACTTCTTGCAGAATGTTTGCTCCCATGGGGATTTTTGGGGGTCTTACTTCTAACAGCATCTTTTGGAGCTGGTCCCATGTGGGGAAGAAGAATTTGGCCTTTACCACAAGCCTTAACTCCTGCAGGGTGTGTGCATGTGTTAATGCCTTTTTTTTCTACAGACATGCTTGATCCAAAAAAAGTGGATTCTGGAATTTGGATGCAGCTGTAAGTGAAGGATCTGGCTTGGGAGGGGGTGTTGATCCTGCCTGCTCCATGAACAGCCCTTAGCTGCCTCTTTCCTTTCCTCTTGGAGATGTTCATGAGGCCCATTTTGTAGGGTCATTGTCCAGGTCTCCCTGTTGATTTCTTTAATAATACTGAAAATGCAGTTTTAAAAATTGTTACTTTTTCCAAGAAACTGGAATCAAGCTAAACCAACAAAACCAAGGAAGTTCACTCTGAATTTCTGGGATGAGAGCCAGTTCTCAGCCACATGTTGTAACAGCATTATTTATGTCCTTATTTATTGACTACATTGGCACCTAGGGCTCCCATCTCGGCCTGAGGCCCTGCTGCAGTACATGTGAGAAGCGTAGTAAGGGTGAGTCCCTGGCTGTGAAGACCGTACAAGACACAACAACAACCAAAAAATCTTCCCGTAAATCCCGTAAAACCCCTGTGTAGCAGGGACTGAGGCTTCTCTCTGGCAAAGTTGCACAAAGAAATGAGAGAGGAGAAGAAGCCTGGAGTGTCCTCCTCCATCTCAGGTAGGGGCTTTAGAGGCAGTTCCAGCTCCAATAATGCTTCCTTGTCTCTTCTCCTTTCAGGAGGAAATCTCCTTTCAGTTTTTCCCCTGGATCCTACTCTCCATTGTCGGAAGCAATGCCACCTCTGGCACTGAGACTGAGAGGATTGAGGGAAGGGCAACGTCCCATTCCACATTTCCCTTTCTTCAGTGATTGAGGGAAAATTTTAGTATTATATAAAAATAGTTTCTGGAACCAAAGCAAATTTATTTCAGCCAGGCTTCAAATACATTAGAGAAAAAGAAAAGATGGACACCAGTTATTGCAGCTTGGATTAGTATTTCCTATTGCTCAGGTACCTGTCGTTTCTTCTCCCCTCTCTCTTCCCCTGAGGCTTTCAATCACTTTCAGCTCCACCTGGAGGTATGAACTTGGGTTTTCCCTAATAATGAAACACAAAACTACCAAACTGAAGCTTCTTGAAGGGCTCATGAGGGAAGTGTGCAAACATCTGGTTGACATTTAATCTAGAAATGTCGGGTCTCAGCATTTCCAACCCAGGCTGACAGCTCCTTGAACACCAAAACATTCTTAGTGAGAAAATATAGGTAAGAGATGGATCGAAGACCAAACGTTAAACTGGAAAAAGGTGGAGTTTTTTTTACAAAAAGTGGGTGTAAGCTCTATGTTTGGAAACCTTTGTGTATTCCTGATTGTAATCAGCTTTACCACTGAAGGAGGGCAGTTTGCAGTGGAGAAAGCTGGGCTGAGGCTCTCTGTGAAGGTGGGGGTGACCTCCAGCAATGTTTTTGTCATTTGAGTAGGTCAGACCTTGCAGCAGCTGGCCAAAGCTGACTCCAGGGCAGGAGGTCTCCAGATCCTCTCTGCTACATGCAGGCCCTTGTCATCGTGGCTGTTCCTGTCCCAGAGGTACCACATTTGTGTCCCAGAGTACATCTGAGTTCTCAGTTTAGCAAAGGATTTGAGAAGGATGCAGAGCCTGCTTTCCGCTCGCTTCCAGGATTGTCTAAGCCCAGCCTAAAGGAACATTCCCTCTTCCCAGATCCCAGGATGTGATGCTTCCCATGGGCTGGCTCTGGGCTCCTTGAGGCACGTGGCCAACGTGGGGCTCAGCTCTCTCAGTGAGACTGAGGAGATTTAATCACCAAGTCCTGGAAAAGCCCAGGCTTAAATGCATATTTAAATTCCAGTTAAATCAATGAAAATGAAATATCTGCCTAGAAAATGCACCTAGAAACTGCTTTGGAGACCTGGCTTGGACTGAGAAAGTCAGGCTTCAGTTCTGATTGAAAAGTTCAGCAAAAGTTTCTCTGTCCTTTTTTAGGACAGAGGTTTTCTCTTCTCAAGAAGTAATATAAAAGTGAGAAACAACTATTCGTAGGAAGGTACTGTTTTTAGCAGAGTTGATGATGGTTTTTTTAAGGACTTTTTTCTTCATATTATCTAGTCTTTTGACTACATTCTTCTAGTTTTCCCTTTCTTTATACCCCTCTGTGCCTTTAATTCCTTTCGATATGCTTCATCTTCAGGAAAGAATGAGCAGATGTTCACATGTTATTCCAGGTGAGGTTCCACCATCTGCCTGTGACATAACCAGGTTTGTGTTACTTTACTCTCTGACCTCACATTCTCCTGGCTCTTTTCTGCCCTGCTGTCACGGCAGAGCTGCTCCTGGTGCTGCAGGCAGGGCTGATGCACACAACCTCCGGGTCTGGTGTTGACTCCTCACCCCGCAAGTCAGGCCCCCTGATGTGCTGTATCTAGCAACAACCACCAACACTTCTCCTCTTCCACTGCCTGTTCACCTTCCTTCAGAAAAGCTTTCTATTTAATGGGGTGTCCTGGTCCTGAGTGAAATAAATGATTCCATGTCTCGTTTTCTTCTGCCCAACATCCTGCGATGTCATGTCATGTTTCTTATATCCAGCCGTGGTAAAAACAGCAGGCAGGCTGGCTTTGGAAGTGAAGATATAGGATCTGATCTGGTTTTTATTGGAATCAGTGATCAAGTTCTCACTTCAGCAAAACTCATGACTCACACATGGCTCACAGCGTCTCATTTGCACCAGTGAATGCTCTGGGTTAAAACAAAGGTCATTAGAGAATGTACCCAAGAGGTTAAGGCCTGTTCAAATACACATTAAGGGATGTAGTGTTTGAGCAGAGGGTAGTTAAACGGAGCAAACCTGATAGGAGACCGTGTCTCCACAGCTTTTAGAGGATGCATCAGACTTTCTGGGCCTTTCTTCATTGTTGGCTGATCAATAAAGGGGCTTGGCTTTGCTCTAGCAGGAATAGTGGGGTGGAGGAGGAATGGGAACAGTTTGTTTCAGGAAACAGTTTCATGTAAGCTCAGCTTGTAACAGTCTCAAATTGAAAAGTTCACATGACTGGAAGGCAAAATCTTCTGGCTGAGGGCCAAGTAGGGAAATGAGTGGTGTTGGCTGGGGGAGCTTAACCCTGCTTGGGGACAGGAGGAGTGGCTGGTGGGGGAGATAAGCGGGTGCTCTCTGTACCCCTCTGAGCCTGTTTCTACCTTTCTGAACCCACTCTTCCTCTCTCGTCCTCCTGAGGAGCCTGGGTCTGTCGGTGGTGATCCCAAAGTGCTCTGCTTTCATTGTTATTTGTGCTCACGGGGAGGCTCTTCTTAGGAAAGGTTCCTTGAGTACAAGCCATGAATGTGGTGTTTTGGTTTTTTTTTTTTTTGGTTGCTTGAGACTGACCCTTTCCAGGTGGTGCAGGAAACTGTGGTGTGTGCAGTGCTGGGAGCTGTGGGATGAGCTGGTGCTGCTGTGGCCCCGCAGAGATCCTGAGCCAGGCCTGAGCAGGCAGTGGGTGGTTGCTTCAAGGTGTGCAAAAAGACTTTTCCCTGGTCGCAATCATCCCCTGTTGCACAAGGCATCTCATTCTGCTTCTCCGAGAAGGAAAGCCTCAAAGGGCTGGGAACAGAGGGATAGTTCCCTCTCCTTGTCCCTTGGAGGGTGTGTTATTTAATTAGGTACAAAGGCTGTCAAAATCAAAAGATTAAATTGGAAGTCTGCTTGATTTATTACAGCCTTCAGCAAAAAGAGGGGAAGAAATTCTGAAAAATGTTCAGTTTTAGTTCATATCTTTCAATCTTGGATAGAAAAGAAAGAAAGAAGCAGGAACTAACTTTCCATGTAAAATTCAGTTTTTGTTTAAAATCTTCACTTTGGGACTTTGTTTTCATTAAACTGCCAAATTACTGGGCTTAGTCAAACCTCCAAAGCAAAAAGGAATTAGAAGCTAATTACAGAACATGGAAGAAAATGTTTTGTTGTTGGGGTTCTTTTCTTTGTATCTTCACTAACTCATTAAAAAAGAATTCCAAAATGAGATGTCTCCTTTTATCCATGTATATTAAAAAGGTTTCTTCCACAAGAATTGAACTTCCACACAAAATAATTGTAGTTTTCCAGCCAATGATATTCCAGCTATTGGAAGCATTTTTTGCTCTTTTACCCCAAATTCAGTGTAAATGTTAGCACTCAGCCTGCCCTGTAAAAGTCACGTAGACCCAGGTTTACATTTGTTCTCAGAATTTGGATGTATTGTGGTGGGGAGCCGGGTTGAGCCCCAGCTCCAGGCACTCTCTGCCATGTGGAAATGTTTGCAGATGTGTGCTGGGCAATGTGGAGCTGAACCATGGCTCCTCATGGAGGAGCACTGCTGCCTGCTGAGCATGTTTGGAAATCCAGGGGTTTTGTTGAGCAGGATATCTATTTTCTAGGTCTGAAAGAGCATAATTTGGCACTTGGCTCTGGTGGAAAGTCATGGGGAACTGGCTTCCTACCCGCCTTTGTGACACTGAAAATGTGTTTATGAATGCCTGAATTCGAGGGTTTAATGTTGGACATATGGGGTTTTATGGTCTTGGCCCAGTCCTCTTGCATAAAGAAACTGGAGGGTGGGTGTCCTGGGCCAGACAACAACCCGGCAAGATGTCACAAGGAGCTGGTGTGTCAGCACTGGGTGCAGCCACAGCAGAGAGAGCCTCTGCATGTGGGCTTGTCCCACATAACTCTTCCTCTCCATGTCCTTCTCCGGGAACGGCACATGGGAAATGCAGCTGTGACACGAGGAAACCCCATCCTTGCCCTCCCAAAGCATCCAGCTTGGTCATTGCTAAGTGCAGGGTGTTATCAGGCCCTTTATCTTTTATAAACTCTGTGCAGCCACATCCAGAGTCTCCCTCCAACCTTCAGCCTCCCCAGCGCTATTTCCGAGGGCATGTGCTGACAGGACTTTCTGTCAGGCTTAAAACTGACAGAAAGTAGGGTTAGTTCGGATATTAGGGAGAAATTCTGGGCTGTGAGGGTGGTGAGGCCCTGGCACAGGTTGCCCAGAGAAGCTGTGGCTGCCCCATCCCTGGAAGGGTTCGAGGCCAGGCTGGATGGAGCTCTGAGCAACCTGGTCTGGGGGAAGGTGTCTCTGCCCCTGGCAGGGAGGTTGGAACAAGATGAGCTTTGAAGTCCTTTCCCACCCAGGCCATTCTGTGGTAAAGACTTTCTTGGTTTGTGAGTCCTTGGAGATGCACAGACCAGAGGTTCTGGAAGTACCACCTCCATGTATTGCTGGACAGCCTAGGGACACTTCTTCTTTCAGTCCCTTTTGTGGGCTTCAAGTCTGGGAATGTGGCTGAGGAGCTGTTGCTTTAGAGCAGCGATATGTGGTGGTCTGGGGGGTGGGAGGAAGGAGCTTTTCAGGAGTCAGCTGCCTTGAGTACACAGTGCTTCATCCTTTTGTTTGCTTGATTGAAAATTGCCTTAGAAATACACAGTAAATATTGCTAATGCTACTGCAAGAATGTGTGCGAGTTGATTCAATCCTGAAACCAGCGTGGAGCTGGAAAAGCACCAGCACTTAGGTCATGCTCGCTTGTGAGGTGCAGTCAGAGGTGGTTTGCAGCAGAATTAGCAAAAAGTAGAATGAGGAATTCAACCTCTCTGGCTAAGCTGGGTCTGAGCAAGGCTGGGTCTAGATACAGCACTGAGGTCTGAGCTGTTAAACGCACAGATAGCAGGATTTCTTAGAAGAGCCCCACGAGTTTTCACACTTGCATGTAAAATTTCCACCCTTCTGGAGCACTGAGGCTCGTGCTGTTTGACAACACACACACGTGCAAAATCAGCCCGGACTGTGCAGAATCAATCGGGCGATGCTGTTTGTGTCTGGAGAAAAGTATTTAATCATTTTCCCGAAGATATCCCCCTGATATGAATGGTAACAGGATGTTTATAACAGAGATAAGGCTGGGATGAAATCCTATCCCTCTCTGGGAGCTAATAAAAGCAAAGATTTGGAATTAAGTATCACTTTCTCTGAGCTGCACACGAATGAGGAAATGGGGTCAGAAGGGCAAGCTGCAACATTGTAGGCACTTTATCTAAAACATAAACATTACTAGAGTGCATTCTGGCCAAATTAACTCTCTCAGATCTGCCATGTTAGCATTCCTGTAGTACTTAAGCCTGCCAGCTTTACTGCTCTGCTGACTGAGGGTTGAACTCCAAGTTGGGGTTGACACTTGCAAACAGGGCTCTGAGTGGGGAGGGTTTGTTGAACCCTTCTGCAATTAAATATCCTCCAAAGAAATGCCAATGTCATTGTGAAAAAGAAAAGGGTAAAAAAAAAAAGGTGGGGTGGAGTCACGGAACTATGATCTGCTCTGCTCAATGCACAAACCCCTGGAAAGTGGAGTTTTCTTTGCACAAACAGTAAAAACAGGAGTATTTGCTTTGCTACTGTTCACTGCAAAGCACTTGGATCAGAGAGGCAGGGCTTGAAATCGCAGCCTCCTTCAAGTCCAGAGTGAGCCTTTTGATGCCACACTGGGTGGTTTAGCCCTGGCTGATGTCAAAATCTTCCTAAAATAAGTATGAAACTTTGGGGTGGGAACACTCTGCAAAGTCAACATCATCTCTGTTTGAGAGATGTCACACGATTGCTGCAAGAGCTGCTCGCAGATGCTGCAAGGAAAAGCAAGATCCCCTTGTGCCAGGCAGTGCCCCAATGTCTCTCACAAAAACAGAAGGACAGGAAGCACGTGTTATCCCCATACGTGTCACAAGGGATTGGTGGAGCTGATGCTATCTCCACCATGAAAGCAGGGGTGCAAAGGCCTGCAAAGAGGAGGAATCATATTAAAATTAGCACCTTCCCAAGATCAGACAAATGCTTGGGAGCTCAATTACTTCCTTGCTGTGTAAGGAGGAAGTAGAGGAGAACAGAGTGTGCTCCACACCTTTCCATGGAGCAGATGGCTCTCCACAGTAGTTATGGACCTCAGCCAGGAGGGATGGGGAGAGCTCTGCCCCAGGGGTCCATTCAGGCCTGGCTGCAGCTGGTTGAGTTTGGAGTATCTGTTCCACTTGAAATGCTGCCTTGTTTTAATATTTTTCTTAAGTTTTCATTGTGATTCAGGATTAAAATAGCATTTTCAAAATGTACTGGGCAGGAAACCATCTGCACCTTTTGCAAAAATCAAGTCATGCCGACTGCTTGGAATGAGGGGACTGCTTAGGCTTGGGGCTTTTTTGGTTTTGTTTTTTTTTTTTTTTTTGAAGGCACAGATCCTCAGAATCTCCTAAATACCTCCATGATAGTGACCACTTTTCTACCTTCAGTTCTGCAAATCTTTCTGGGATGCCTGGGAGTGTTACAGCAGGGAGGTTGATGGGGCTGGGATTGCCACCTCTGGGGCTGTGTGTGTACAGTGAGGGCACCCTGGAGGTGCCAGACTGAGGGAACCCGGTGTGCTCGCAATTCCCCAAGCAGGAACCCAAAACCCATGGCAGCTCGCCTCAGCCCTGCAGGGTTGTCTCCAGTGGATTATCCCAGAATCTATCCTGGATATCAGAAGAAGGATATCGGTTTGAAATTCCTTCTGTAAAATGGCCTGTGTCAACAGAATGAGACTCTGGAAATTAGAGAACAGTAATATAAGTAATGCTTTTATAATCACAATCACCTCAGTTCTCACAGCACTGTGAGCTTTAATGCTCCGGAGTTGAATGGATTGTCCAGAGTCTCCCAAGTATTGGAAGGGACACAGCCCAGACTCAAAGTCCCAGCCCTTGCTTTTAGGACACCCAAACTACCTTTTTTCCCAGTTCCTTCCTGAGAAACCTCTTGAGTTTGTAAACTGCCTGGGTGGGTGCTTTTTCTTTTTTGATTCCTTTTTTCCCCCCCTTTTTTTTTTTAACCACAATCACTTGAATTCTTATCATAATTCCTTATCTGTGGCAAAGAGCAGTGTAAATACCTCAAGTAAAATCTCAGCTGTGCTGGGAACAGCCAGTCCTTGTTAGCTGGTGGTGGTTTATGTTGCAGATAGCAGTTATCTGAGGAGGCTTTGCACAGCAGTGTAAAGCCATTCCTTTGTCAGCTGAGGTCCATCAAAGGCCTGTGGAGGATTTGGCCGCTGGAGCATCCTGGTGTGCACTGCTGTGCCATTGCAAGGTGCCTTGGCAGGAACTGAGGCAGCCATTCCCTTGAAATCTGAACTCTGTGATGCTGTGAATTCGAGGTGAGTGCTGTCTCCAGCGCCAGCTGCCAAGGGATCATGCTGCCAGCTTACTCTTTTCCTCATTTTATTTCCCAGTGGACCAGCTTCCAGCTGGATCCCAGCCCTTCAGAAAGGGGAGGAGAGTGGAGGCTGTGATTCGCTAGAAATCATTCATATAGGGGCAAATGGGAGTGGGTAAAAAGGGCTGGAAGAAGTTCTTCGAGTAACTTTTAAATCCACATTGCTGTCTGGAGAGGCTGCTGAGCATCCCATAAACCTATCCTTTTCCTCATGCTGCTCCCTGTGGTCCTAGCACTGGACACCGAAGCCATGTCAGATAGGTCACTTCACACTGGCCTTTTATTTTTTTTTTAAGCTCACAATGAGTTCCTAAGGTTTCAAATCATGCAGTGAAACTGCAAAGCTTCCTGGGCTTGCTGGGAGCTGCGTGACAAAGCTGTCAGGATTCGGGAGGAATCGCCAGCAGTGCGTTAATCCCAGCACTCGCACGGATCTCGTTGGGTGAGATCTGCTCCCCTTCCAACACGTTCTTTCTGAACCACAATCAAAACTCTCCTGTATTTTGTTTGAGGTTTGAAAAAGCCAGTGGTTCATTGATTTCACATAAAGGGTTTCTGTGCAGGGGATTGTGCATTCGTTAAACTACTTAGGGCCACTCGCCCTTCCTCATCCAAAGCCTTGGGAGGAGCCGGTGGGGTTTCCATTCCAGGCACCCTGCAAGGGGAGGGGAGCGGTGCTGGTGCTGCTGACTGTGCTGGGGCTTTGTGCTCTCCCTGGAGAGCTGATGAGGCTGCTCAAGTGGAGAGAGACAGCCAGGCTGGGGAAAAAGTCTTTATCCTTTTAGCCCTGTGGCTGGGGGAGAGACCTGGACTCCAGACAGACACCTATGGAAGTGTCCACCTCCTGCCTGTGGCTCCTCAGGCTGTGACACGTCTGGTGTGTTCTGTGCTCGGTATCTGGTGCTCAAAGCGAACCGGGGACTCCAGTCCTGTGTTACATCAGTTGTCTTTGTTAAAGTATCTTATATTTTGCCGCCCCCACTTTAGGAGGGGACTAAAATAGTCCAGTACAGCTTCCCAGCTTGCCTGGAAGCTGTGTGCTTGGTGAGGTCCCTGTGCCTCCATCTCCCTGCTGCCTGTCTTCTCCCAGGGCAGCCCTTGTTCCCCATTTGGACCCACGTGGCTTTGAGGTAGCACAGCCTTGCTGGGCTGGGGTCAGAAACACCCTCTCTTCTCCACCACCTCTGAGGAGCTGTCAGAAACTTGTTTCAGAGCTTGGCAGTGCCTCAGGTAGGAAGCCAAGCTCTGTGTCTGAAAAAATCAGTACAGGATCCTGATAAATAGGTCTGTCTGATGGTGCTTCTATATTTGGGGTTCTGTTCCTTGTGGTTGCACAGAAAGGTTTGAAAACATGCGCTGGAGAGACCAGCAAGACATAAATCTATCTTATTTCAAATTTGCAGTTGGTAAGGCAATCTCATCCCTCAGTGGCCAAGCAAGGATTTTTGAGTGCGTCGTTCTGGCAAAAATTAATACCTTATTATAGCTTCAGGGATAAATTTGCACCAGCTTACCCTGAGTGACTAAGTTAACATGCAGGTCTGCAAAAAATACTTGGATTTAAAAAAAATAACGAAAACCATTGTGCAAACATCATAATTTTATTTAACTGGGGCTGTGTTACTTGACTTTCTACCCCAGCACCTTTTTTGCAGTAGCAGTGGGGTATGTTGGTTTCAGTATGACTTGCAGATACGTTTTTCTCTTTTTGAACTGCATTCATGAACAAGTTTTGTTTATGTGGGTGAAAATTGTCCATGGAAAGCTCTCATTCTAAGAAATGTTGGAAATGACCAAATTATAAATTTTAAACCATATAAGCACCTTGGATTTAATGGAAATTGTGAAAACAGTTGCGAGATCAGGCCCTAAGTTCTCACTCTGCCAAAAGAGTTGAAGACTCAGGTGGGCAGGAGCATCCAATAAAGGTGACCAGGGTTAGTCCCAGGTGGGACCTGCTTCACTGCCCCTTCTCCAGGGATCACCACGTGGCTTGTGCTGAGTGCAGTTGTATCCAGCCTGGGGTCTGCTTTATCCCACTCCCTTGTGGACATTTCCCCTGCAATATTTATTTAGGTCCCCATTAGGCCAGAGAATGAGGTTTGGCCTCCCTGGCCTTTGGTTCTCCTGGTGCAAGAAGGGACTTCCCATCCAAAAATGCTTTTTGACTGTACGTGCAGGAAAGCGTTGGCGATTTGCCTCTGGGTTTCTGTGCTCACACAGAGCCTGGCACAGAAGGGATCTCATGGGAGCAGAGAAAACTGGGTCCTGCCACTAACAGCAGCAGTAATGATAACATGGGAGCTGACAAGTTACCGTTTCCTCTTCTCCTGAACTATTTCCAATTCTCCTGACTAGGAAAAAGTCATTAATGTGTATCTATTCTGTACAGTTTTGGATCCATCACTTCTCTTTGCCTAAATGCACATTTTACTTAAAGCCAAACCCTGACGTGTGTTCCTACTGAATGAGCTTAAACATTTCCCTAATATTCTCCAAGGTGCCTGTCTATGAGGACTTTAGAGCAGGTAAGCTTCCCAGAAAATATTGTAGTCAATGAGTTTTACATCACAGGCTCCCTCTCGCACTCTTTTCCTGGTCTTTTTTTCCTTTTGAAGTGGAAACTGTATTCATTTTCAAAGTAGACATGTGCAGTCAGCAAGGATGAAAATGAAGGTAACTGTCAAAAATCCTGCCAGGAGGGATTTCTCCACTTTAATTCCTGCTTACATTATTAAGACAAGTAAATTATCTTTTCATGGAATGTTTCCTTTTTTTCTGGAAACACTACTGATAAATGATGTAATATTCAAGGCCCTTCTCCACAGCTGTTGGGAGCCCAAAATTTCTATTCCCTTCACCACAAGAGGTGCAGATGCCAAGTAAAACCTTAACCTGACTTCCATGATGAAATGCGATGGTATCGCAGAGGGAAATGAGGGATCTACAAATATTATTTTGAAAGTAATGGGTTGATTGAGCCCCTGTATTTTTTCCTGGGTATTTTTAGGAGCCTGCTCTTGTTGCTGCAGGGATTAGGAAGAAGCCAGGCAGAGTTCTGAAATGGTAGCTGAGCAGGGCTTTCTCTGGCTGTGATCCGAAATACTATTTTAAAACCACCTTGACAGGAACAAGCTCTAGCTGCAGTGTCAAAGCAGAAAGCTGCTATTTTTATCACTGAATTTTTAACCAGTTCTCAGGAAGGGCTTTTCTTTCTATGCTGCTTTCAGATTGTCACTTTCAAAACCTACAGGATTTCTTTGGTATAATTTAGGAAGATGGAGTAGCTCAAGCAGAAAAAGCTCATCGACTGGCAGGATAGAATAGTGCCTTTTTGTGAAAAGGGATCCCTTTTCTTCTGCTTTTTATCCCCCTCTAAGCTGTCCACCGAAACTTGAATAGCAGAGGCCACTTTTGCTCCATATCTAAAATAAATTAGGGCAGTTGTTGACATTTTAGCACAAGTAGCTTATCTTAGGGGTAAGAGCTGCTTAACCCATTGCAAGGGGGAATGAATACTTTTCCCCCCACCCCAACATAAACAGTCCCTGGACTTTCCAAACAGTGTTTGGGAAGGTCTCTTGACATCTGACACTGTGCAATTTACTACTCTTGTCAGGTGAGTGGGTTTGTCTCTGGTGACCAGCGCTGGTCCCTGCTGCACTGGTGACGGGTGTTCTGATACCTCTGCCCAGCACCCACTCCTGCTCCTTTCCTCCCTCCACGGACACAAGCTCCAGCTGCCCGTGAGCCACCTCTGACCTGCTGGAGGGCCTTGTCCTCCTGCGTCAAAGATCAGGAGAAAAGTTACACTGTTTAATCATATAATTGGTTGGGGCCTCCTTGTTGGGCTCTTTTGTATCTAAATGAGCAACCTTTAAGGGGAAAGTTGCTTTGCAAACTTGTGGCATTTTGTGCCTAGGAGGTTATGGATACAGAGGAATTGCTAGGTGTGGGATCACCTAAAAATTCTCGTACTGATGTGAGGAGTCAGCCCATCTCTGGCTGTTGTTTTTCATGCTGAATATGCCAACTTCAGCATCCCATCACTCTGTACACAGCTGTGTATTGTCAGAGGGCATCTGGCAGAACAGGGAATTTTAGACCAGCATTAAATTGCATGAGTAGTGTGAATTTTGGGTAAGGACCCAAATGTCCTGTACCTAGTACTTGCCTAGTTTTTACTGTTGCTGCTCTTTGACTCCATTCCTCTGGGCAGTGCTTATTTTAAATGTGAGTATTAAACCTGAGGGAAATACAGAAGGAATAGGTGAATTTTAAGGGTTCAGGGCTAGATAAATTTTATCAGGTTAACTAATGAGAAGAAAAGGAAGAAAAAATACTCATTTTCTCTGGTATATGCACAAAAGACCTGCAGGTTGCAATCCAAATACTCTATTGAGATTTGTGAATGAGAAACTTTGGGAGTGCAAAAGTATCTTTTAGAAGCACTCATTTATCCGAGTGCTATTTTTCAGTAAGAAAACATCATTTATACAGGTTCAAGGAGAAGGCCACAGGTGGTTATTGTGATGGGCCTCTCTGGAAATATTCAAATCCCACTTGTAGCATTCAATAGCCCACTCAAAAAACCGCAGTGCTGCCTGAGTTCAAAAGCAAGTAGCTGACTTCCCAAGGCACTGCAGAACCACCTTCTGACCAGTAACATCCCCGAGTTCCTGTGCCCTGGGAGGCAGTGGCCTCCAAAACGCACGGTCCCATGTGGCACGTACTCAGGAGGAGTTAAACCTCGGCTTCTCCAGAGGCAAAGCAAGAGAAGCTGAACATGAGTGATTCACTGCAGTGAGGGATCCTGCCCTTAACTTGGGCTTGGAGGCGGCCGGCCTGGCTTCCTGCTGCGACCGTGCTTCCCAGGAAATCCTTACGTATTCTAGGTGGAGGTGCTGATTGCAGCCCATGAAGTCGAGCCGTGTTTAGCAACAGCCTTTGAAGGGAGCGCCATCCCTTCTGTCGGGTGCTGAAGACATTACCTAACCATCCCATTCTGAGTTCCTGGGAAGTGCCCAGCTCAGGGCTAATGGAACCGACCAGACACATGCACGCACCAAACATGAGTTTTGCTTAACACCTGGGGCCAAGCCCTCAGCTGATGTAAATGGGCAGCAGTGACACTAAGCTAATTTATGGCAGCCCTAGATTTGGCCCGGGAATACTATTATTTTTCTATTTAGAGAAGTGCTAGCAGTTTGCAGGAGCTTGTTATTAGGAATGGGCCAACTATTCCAGAGGAAATTATGGAGTAATAACAACCACAGAACCTAAATGAGTTGTTTTTAAGTTATGAGAGCATAAAATAATAATATCTGACACCACTAACCACTATTCTTTTTTGCACTCCTTAAAACTTCAGCTGCGCTTTGCCAAACCAATTGTTTCCAAATTCTGTCAAAAATATTGTCCTTGGGCAGAAAGGTTGGATGCTAAATTTCAACCCAGAATGATTTTTATGGCGGAGTGACAGAAACCTTGAAAAGGGGATTTATAATGAATACAACCTTAACTACTGTGGTGTGAATGGTGCTGCAATTCCCATTAGCTGAGCTTTTTTTTCCCTTTTTTCTCAGAATTGCAGAGGGTGGAGCTGGCCATAGGAAGTAGTCGACTTGTGTGTACACTTCTGTCATGGCAGGAAAGGAACTCTGCAGCTTCATTTCCCTTCATCCCTGGACATCTGTCTGGGTTTAAAGATTCTGAAGCAAGAGGATTTCGGGATGGTTTTTTATGTTGTGGCTGTGAGTGTGGGCAGCTGGTGTGACTGTGGCGTGTGAGCAGAGGGGTTTCAGTGTCAGGAGTTGACTCTTCTCCTCCTCTTTAATGGAGTATATTCTCTGGGGAAAGGCTTTGAACCTGAAAAGGAGCTTCAGCAAATAAGGAGGGAGAGGAACCAGCAAGTAGAGGATGTGCCAGGTTTGTGTCCTGCTCAGCTTTACTGCTCAAGTCCAGATTTTGGGTTGTGGGAGAAGGTGAGAGACTCCTCTGTGTATGTTAAACACCAGGTGTGCAGGGCTGGGAAAGGGGAGTGGAGAGCTGGCTGGAGGCTTTTTCTGTTTGCTGTGAGCAGAGAGTTCCAGTCACCCAGCTCTTGCAAAAGTGGTGTAGGTGCACCTTCATTTTAAGGTATTTCCTCAGCATGGCACAACACTCAAGGCAAAATCCAAACCAAAAAACCCCCTTTAAAACCGGTTTGTTATAGAAACAGAGGATCTCTATGACTGCACGTAGCCCTGAAGCAGCATTGTGACCCTTCTTTGAAATTTCAATGTAAATATCACCTTGAGTATCCAACTTCCAAACTCTCAGGCTTGGATCTTGGCTGTGGTGGTGGAAACCCCAGGGAAAGCAAAAGCCCTAGAAGAAAAAGTGATTTCTGCAGCCCACTGGGTCTCCTCAGGATGGTCTCCTGGGGCTGGAAGATGATACATGTGGTGAGTAATGTCATAATCATCCCAGAGTAGAAAACAAACCCAAGTTAAAGGTCTTAGAAGTCTTTCATCTCCACTTTCCCAAGCCACAGATGTCGAAATCTCCACATGGCTTGCTCAGATTCCTTTTGAAAGATGAGAACTCCTGTCCTCCATGAGAGAGGCAGAATGGGACTGAAGTTGCCTTGTTAATGAAGAAACCATTAATAATAATTGACCCTGCTAGAAGCTGCTCTTGCGGTGCCTTCACTTGGTGTCTTTGATAGGGAGGGGGAAGATTTTGATGAACCCACGAGATCTCTCCTGTCTGCCTTTGAAGCTGTTGAAATTCACTCAAGATAAGGAAAGAGAGTTCCTCCGATATGAATATCCCAATTTGCAGCTTCACTGGGCACGTGCTTTGCAGATGGTTTGAAATGCTTTATGCGGTTTTGGCACAGTGGCTTTTAGGAGCCATCTTTTTTTCTGAATTGCTTATTTCGAAAAAAATTGAATCGATTAATTATATATATATATAGATGTATGTGTTGAGGATCTTGGTTGTTACCTGGGCGTGGAGGAGGTGGCTTGTGCTTGAAGATGATGAGTTGAGTGTCATCCCCCAGCCCTGGATACCTAAATTGATTGGAAATACGCAGGAGGCCGAGGCTGGGCTGTGCTCTGGCAGCCCAGTGTAGGCTGTGCAGACTCTGCTGCCATCTGGCTAACGTGGAATCCTTCCTCCCTGCCTTGGCAGGAGGCATCCTTGCCTCTCCTTTGCAAGTGGCTGGGATATCTCTTCATGCAATTACATGAAAATGCTTGCAGATATCACCTCTCTGCCGTAGTGAAGCAGCTCCATCGAACTGATGCACTCAGTTCGGAAGCTGTGATTTTATTCTTCTAAAAAATTTTTTTCAGCTGGAAATAGTCATTTAACACATAATTTTCAGCAATCTTCTGTCTTCAGGGCCTGACCTGCCATTTGGAGGTTTATGTATCTGCTTGACTCTCCATAAGGGCAGCTTAAAAGAAAACACCTGCCAGCCCAAAGGTGTCAGGTACATCCACTTTGTCTGGCCTCTTCTTTGGGATCTCCTTTTCCATCTGCTCCGTGTTTGTGTAATCCAAAGCAAAAGCTGCACCAAGCCAATGCAGGGCAAGGGGAAGGGAATAAACAGTCATGTTTGTTTTCCATCCTCTTGCTGTCAGATCCAAAGGACAACTTCAAAGCAATACATAACGAAGCTAGGTGATACACCAACCATAATTAAAACGCCCCTGCAGGAAGTCATGTCACTGGAACAACAACTGCTTCAGCAAGCAATAACAGTTTTGTGCCAAAGGCATGCGAAACTACTGTGTCTGGGCTGGGACTCCAAAAAAAAAACGTTGCCTCTTGCTTTAATCCATCCCTATCCGGGACAATTGAACTTAATTCTGAGGCTGCTCTGGTTGCAGTGGGGCCAAATTAAAGCTCAGGCTGGCCATGGCAGAGTGTCAATGAGCCAACTCTGAGCAGAGGGGCTTGTGTCAGGGAGCAGAGAGGTTGGAGGTGATCCCTGTGGGAGAGCTGTGCCTGGGCAGAGCTCAGCCTCTCCAGCTCCCTCACATTCTGTGGCTTTATCAAATCTCGTGGTGCTCACTTCCTGCATTCAGGTCCTGCCCTGAGCGAAGCAAAGCAGGGCATTGCACTGCTGAGTGCTGTACCCAGCTCCGGGGTCTCTGGCACGGGAAGGACAGGGACCTGTTGGAGCCAAGCCCAAAGTAGGGCCAGCAAGTTGATTGTAGGATGGAGCAGCCCTGCTGTGAGGAAAGGCTGAGAGAATCGGGATTGTTCAGCCTGGAAATGAGAAGGCTTGGGGTGACCTAATTACAGCTTGCAGTACCTGAAGCAGCACGAGAGAGAGGGAGAGAGACTTTTGACAAGGGCCTGGAGTGACAGGACAAGATGGGCAACAGCTTCAAACTGGAGGAGAGTGTGTTTAGATTAGATATGAGGAATTCTTTGTGGTGAAGGTGGTGAGGCCCTGGCATGGGTTGCCCACCCCTGGAAGTGTTCAAGGCCGGGTGGGACAGGGCTCTGAGCAGCCTGGGATAGTGGAGGTGTCCCTGCCCATGGCAGGGGTTGGAACCAAATGGTCTCTAAGGTCCAAATCATTCTGTGACATGCAGGAAGGACTTGGGCTGAGCAGAAGGGTGGTGTGACCCCACCACAGAGGGGAACATCTGAGGTGCCCTTGCGGTGCTGCCAAGTGTCTGTGTTATGATTCAGTGCCATCCAGGTGGAAATTGTAAACAGTTGCCCACCACTGAGTGCTGTACTGGTGATGACTTGTGCAGAGGCAAAGGCGTCCCCATCTGTGCCAACTCTGGTGGGTCCAGCACCATAGTGACTTGTTTGTGTCTTTATTACAAACAGGCCCAGAATCCACCAAGGCCAGCAAAAAGACTCTGCTTGGCTCTGGGTGAAGCTTTTGTGCATTTCTCATCACTAGAAGAAATGCTCCTTCTGTAGTTATTGTGGGGGGGGTTTTTAGTATTAAATAACATCATTGTGGGTTTTTTAAGTGTCCAGTAACATCTGTGGTTCTGCTTTATGGCCTGCGTAGCTTCCATCCTCTGTGATGCTGCACATGTCAGTGCTTTCCTCAGTGCTCTCCTCAGTGCTTTCTTCTTTTTTTCCTTTTTCCTTTATAGTCAGGATTGGAAAGGATAAAATGCTGCTGAATGATTATGAAAGTCTTTGGAAGACTTTATTTTAAAAGTCCAGTTACACTCCTTTATTTAGACAGCAGTAATTCTGAAGTGGAAGCAAATCGTTGAATAGATTTACCTGTAGGAAAAGGGAAAAAGCAGCTGCTGCTTTCTATTTTATAAAAGTAGATTAAAACATAGATGGTTAAAAAAACCCTAAAACCCAAACCAAAACCCCCCAAAAACTCTCAATGCAGGTCACTTTGAAGAGAGAAATTATTCAGAGCTTGAACAGTAAGCCCCAACAATGAAGTTAAGTTACAGACAAAGCCCATGTTTTATCAATCAACTGCTACTTTCAAGTTTGACAACTTTTGTAAGCAGGAAAATGTCAATTACAGAAGATATTTGAACCTGTGGAAATAACCCACGGAAACACAAAATGTCTGTTCACACATCAAAATGATCCAGACTCGAAGGAAGTTAAAAACCAGAATGCACTAAGGAATTATCTGACAGGAAAATGGAAACTTTGTTATGAATTTTCAAGAAATATTGGCTAATTAATTTCTTTGGTGAGTTTATAAGGTTATTTAGGATTGGAGAAAATGAGGTAATTTCCATATTTTTCCTGATGTGTAACAGCTATGGAAACACTTTGAAATGAGTGTCCCATCATTATGAATTCATTTGGTTATCCTTTTAATAACAATGATCGTACTCAGGCATTTTATATGGATCTTACATCCCATCTCCTTCAGGTGCTGCTTGGTCACTTCACTGAGCACTTGTCAGCTGGGTCTCATTAAATTCCCATTAAGGAAGGAAGAGCTAAATACCCAGTAAAGAAGCTGAAAGGGGAAAAAATCTAAAAAACACGTAGGCTCAGGCCTGGAAAATTAGTTTGTGCAGAGCAGAAAATGTTCTATTTAAGCAAACAAAACACTGAAATTTACTGTTTTACATCCATTGCCATGAAAAAAAAAATTGTCAGGAACCTGGTTCTACAAAGCAAAATTAAATCAGTGCTCACTTTCTGCAGCAAGATGTGATCTTTGGTGTGTTTGGTGAAATGCAGCCGGTGTAGCTGGAAAAAATAGACACAAACTTCCAGGCTTCAGAGCTCCTCGGGTCTGAAGTGTGTGATTTAATGTCATGAGTTTGAGAGAGCCTCTTAAACCAAACACCAGCATTTCTTAGGGCCGAGTAAGACCATCCATGTGGAGGTCTGATAATGAGTAGCAAGTTTGCTTGGACTTGAGTTCAAATGTCCCCTCATGTTGCCTTTAATTTCCAAGTTCAGCAGAACAAGTTAGGATGATTTTATATCTGCACAAATTGCGTTTTGATGCTGTTTTACTGGTCTGATGAAAAGAAGCAATCTCCCATTAAGACTCCAGGCATATGAATGCTAAATTAGAGCCCAAAATTATATGGTCAGAGGAACGTGTTTCCAACAGTGAGGAACACAGCTTGTTTCACAGATATTTTAATAAGCAATGCTTTTTTTTTTTTTCCCATGGAATATTTAACATGGTCATTAAAGACTAAACATTTCAATCTAACCTGGAATACTTTCAGTGTGGGGTTCAAATGGGAAAGTTTTCAGTTAAAACCTTTTGAGCTGTAAAAATTTACTTTTTGCATTTTCTGTGAAAGGTTTCATTTAGTTAAACCAGACATTTTCTGTCTAAACCCAGAAATATTTGATAGCCTAATTAGGATTATTTAGTTTATGGAGGTAATAAGCTAGGTGGGCTAAGGAAGCTCATGCTGCATGAGGGCCAAGCATCACTATTCACCCAAATCCAGCATTCTTGCCTTTTTTCAAATTTTTTTTTGCCTCAAATTCCCCTCCTGCCAAGGGAGCAGTATTACATAGCCAAAATCCTTGGAAAGCCCCGACAGCCCAATGCTGCATGAGTAAGTGAGCATTCAACAATTAAAATACCACGTTGTTGACACCAAATTCCATTTCTCAATGAAATTAAGACATTCCTGGAGTCCAACCCTGACTGCCCGTGACATTCTTTCTTTAATGCAGAGCTGGGTGTTGCCTGGGGCATGTGCAGTGCCCCTCCAGCAGCTTGGGGCCAGTGTGGGTTTGGGTAGGTGGTACCAGGGGTGTAACACGGTGGGCATCAGTGCTGTGCCCACCTCCTTCTTGGGCTGTTGGAGATGGGGAGGTCCCAAAGGCTCCAGGTGGGATATTCCAGCAGCTCCCCGGGGAGGCTGTTGGAGCCCCTGGGAGAGGAGCAGCAGCCCAGCCCTGAGCTCTGTGCCAGCCTTGCTGGGAGGGTTGGTCACGGGGCCACCCTCAGCCTCTGGGTTACTTGGGGTAACTCAGAAATCATCCAGGGAGCCTTTGGACAGTCGATGCCAGTGCAGCACTGCCACTCTGGGAGCTCTGACGTTACCTCTCGAGCCCATTTGCTCTGTTCCAGGGGTGACCCAGCTCCCTTGCTGTGGTCCCGGGTGTTTCAGTGGGAAGTGAACACCCAGGGGTGGGACACTCAGGCTTCCCTCCTGTGGAGCAAAGCAAGAGCTGGGTAGGTGACCTCAATGCCTTAGGTTTTAACTGTGATATTTTTCAAATCCTGTACTGCCTGGTGTGTAACTCTGGAGTTTCTTGTCGCCTGGTGGCTGCTGTTCTCTCCTGCTGGTTTGACATAACAAACCTCTCTAGGTTTGCTCTCCAAGGACACCCAGATTGTCCCAGGCCCCAGAATATGTAAATTAAGGGATATCACTGAAGCGGAGGGCAAACTTGGGGTAGTTACATCATTAACTGGGGTTGTAATTGGAGATTTAACCCTGATATGCAAATGGACCAAACGTATAACAGTGTGAAGAACTCGTGACCCAGTGCCCATCTTGGGAGTAGCCTTTGGCTGCCCAGGGTGGACCTTTGAAGGCCCTTCCAATAAATCCCTACCTTTATTCCCTTATTCCTGTCTAGTCTCTGTTTTTAGGTGGCCTCTCCAGGCATCAACCTGATTGACAGAGTTTGCAGAACTAACCCCATCAGTTCATGAAATATTCCTGGTCCTTCCTGGTGTCCGTGGTGGCATTAACTACACCTCACTGTCTCTGAGATGGAGTCACTGGGAGGCTGTAGCTCCCCAGGGAAACACCTTTTTATGATCCTGGAGTGCCAGTTGTCTTAAAATGAATTCCAAGCAAGTGGCCTGACATCACTGGATAGGATTACTGACACCTGTTTAGTAAACAGCAAAATTACATCACGTCTTTTCAGCACCAGGTTGTTAAAAGAGAGCTGGAGAGCAGATGTAACCTCCAGAATGAATAGGAGAATTCATTAGGCTTCAAGGCCTTTAAACTCATCAGGGTTAAACAGTGATTTACCTCCCACCATAACTGTTAGCAAGTGATTTACTGACAAGGGACTGACAAGGTACATTTCCCTGGAGGGCACAGTAAATAATATTTTCATCCCGAAGTGTTTTTGCAGAAATGTTTATGTATTTGAGTATTCAAAGTTAATTAATTTCCAGTAGTTTGACAGAAGGCACTTCTTTTTTTTTTTTTTTTTCTCAATGACCAACAAAATCTTGAGTGAGTTCATCTCTTTTTACAGTAGTATTTGGTGAACTTTTCCTGCATGATCTAATCTCACAGTGGAAAACCAAACAGGAAGGTGTTGGTAAGCAGGAATGAGTTCACCAGCCTGCTCAGCTGGTGTTATGGGTGAAGACAATGCTCTTGGATTCTTTTCAGCACAGTGCTTTTCCTTGGACTGGGAAACCACAGTGCTCATATGGAGCAACCCTGTGCCATGGGAGTCCTTAGGCAGACCATCAATACGATCTTAGTTGACTTTCAGACTCACTGTTTCTATTGTAAATGGAAAAAAGACACCTTCAGCTATTCAGCTTGTCTCACAGTATCTTTCCATTAGCATTTAAAGTTCTTCATTTCCACCTCTTGGACTTTTCTGGGATTTTTTCTGCTTGGTCTGGTGGGGATTTGTTCAGGTATGAGTGATAATGAGACACAACCATCAAACAAGAGGCACGTTCCTCCAGACATCTTCCAGATGGCTCAAGGATTTTGGCGTTCTGGGTAGTGCAAGCAAAGAGCCCAGCTCATAAAAAAGAGGAAAAAAAATAAATTCAAGGTTTTAGTGATCAAAACTTAGATTTGCATCAGGCAGCATGTCATTAGAGATGAACATACTTGTGTGGGGTTTTTCCGTTACTACTGAGCTGATTCAAAATGAAATATTTTGCTTTAAGGTGTTTTTCCATGATATTTAGAGTTAACAAAGCGGAAATTTTCATGGAGAAATTTTTGGAGCTTTCCTCACTCCAAAATTTCTCCCAGTGGAGCATTTCCAGCAAGCTCTAGCTATTAATATACGTTAAAGCTAATGGCAGATTGAAGGGTATTTTAAACAGTCATGTCAAGTTTTCAATGCTTAATTAAACAGCCCTTTACTGTGTGCCCATTAAATTCAAATAATGCCACTCCAGCACTGATCTAAGGCTTTTAAATGACAAAGGGTTTGGCCTGCAGCTTGATTTGTGGTTTTTAGTGACTTTCCATGCCACTTTCCCTTTCAGAGCTGTCTCGAACTTCAGAATTCAAACGTTTTGGGTTTGCCTTTTCACTTCCATTTTTCTGCCCGTACTCCTGGCTAATATGTTAAGTCCATTAGGAAAAGGACACAAATTCTCCTTCATTTCTGTTACTTATGGCACTGATTGGGGTTTGTTATCCTTTCTGCCAGGGTGTAAGCTAGGATGCTGGCATAGCAGCTCTTCCCATTCCTGGCAAAGGACTTCAGCAGTTAATTTCTCTGAGTTACAAGAGCAAGGAATTGGAAGATGGTAGGGGCTCAGGAGAGGGTCTCTTGCACATGGCTGGAGTTTTAGCTGTGGCAATAGCCTTCCTGAAAATAGTTGCCTTAAAACATTGTGTGGATTCCATATTAGAACAACTGTCTCCCAGGGCAGGTCTGAAGCTCTTGAATGGCTTGAACAAAATGCGAGGAACGTCTGATCTTGTTTAACTGATTTTAAAGCATCTAATTCTCTCTAGGACTGGTTGTTGAATTGAATCAATAATTTTCTTGTATTATGTGAATGTCCTATTTTTTTCTGAGTTTTGTGTACAAGTTCAGTGTTGGGGGTGGTGATTTTGTGGTGTCTTCCTGGACAAAGAATTTGTGTTGATTGTTTTGTGCACATGCAGTAAGTTACCCCATCCTGACGTGACCACTCCATCCCATTATCCCAGTCTTATTTGGGATCTCCACATTTCCTACCTTTGTAATTGCTATCAGACCCAGCTGCTGCTGTTTCAGCCCTCTCTGTCCAGGAGTGGAGGTGTAGGAGTTGTGCTGGAGGACATGGATTTCACAGGAGCTTTAGTGCTCCTGTAATATCTGTGCAGCAGGAATTTCCCTCTGTGAAATTCATCACCAACGACTCATTTCCACGGAAAGTTGCACTTCCAAGGGCCAGCCCCTGAATGTACCGAGATACCGAAATGACTTTGTGGTGACTAAGCTCCTTTGAAAGCAGGATTTAGACCTTTTAAGCCGTGTAAGTGTTTCTGCAAATCACATGTTGGTTCATGAAGTAACGGGTGCTGATGCTTACTTTGGCAGTCACGCTGATGGTCGTGTTCAGAAAGCTTCAGCCGGGTGTTTTCCAGTCCTCGCTAATATTTCGGGTCAACAGTCATGTCTGTCAAGCCTATCCTATAGCACTTGCAAGCCTGAGATACTTTGTACAATGTTAATGAGGATGGGAGAGGACTTTTCCTGTCCTGGGAACAGGCTTAGCATAATAGTTTTCTTGTGTCCGTGTAAGATTTGTTCTGCCGACGGGGCGGAAAGGAAAAGGCCTCTGCAAAAACAGGGGTTTGATTTTTGCTGCTCTCTCCACACACATCCTGGTGGCAAATGACTGCTCTCCAAGCGAAAGCTCCTGGTGAAAGAAGAAAGCAGGAGAAGCGCCGAGGTAATTTAGAGACGGTGAGGGAGGCATTCCTCCTTCCATGAGGAATTCCTTCCCCTGCCAGCCTGTCCAAATCTCCAAATCCCTGCTGAAATACGGTGTATCATGTTTTAATCCCCAAAGGCTTCCTGCACCGTGCTACTTGTGTAGGCTGGGTTTTTCCCCCACCCACAAGAAGGAGGCAAGAAAACACAGGCTCCAGCTCTTACACAGTTTGGCTTTTCCCAGGAGTTGGGAGGTTTTGATGGGACAAACTTCCCGCTCGGTTGACAGCCCTTTATCTGCAGGCCAAGCGCTTGGGTGGCAGAAGAAGGAACTGGCAAGTGAATGCAAATCCCAGCACTGCCCAGAGTGGATGCTCCTGCTCAGCTGCCTTCTGGGGGTTATTTAATGGCTTATTTCCCAAATGGATAAAGGCCCTATCAGTGTCCACCCATGCAGGTATTGATGAGTACCTGTCCCACAATAACTGGCCTGATTTGTTTTCCAAGGCAGACAAGCCACAGGGTGAGGACTTTTGAAAGCCTCCAAGGGGTTTAGCATGAGCTGATTTCCAGCAAGATTTGTGGTCCTCTAAAGAGCACCTGTAAAGATGACCAGAGGTGACAAAGAGAGTGAGTGCAAATATCCTTCCCAGTCCTGGACAGCTGTTCCAGTTGTGCACTCTATGCCTTGGTTCTTGTCCAGAGAGATGTTTCTGGTTTATGAAAGTTCATGGAATTCCCACCCAAACCTATGCCTGTGGTACTGCGAGGCCGCTTCCTATGGTGGCCAGCCAAGAATCAGTAACTAATAATGAATGGCCAAAGTGAGCAGTTCACTAAAATCCCATGTGGTGTAATAGGTGAAATATCTGATAAACTTGTCAATAAAATAGGATTTACTTTCTCACTTTTTCTAAGGCAGATTTAAAAAAAATAAGAACAAAAATGAAATGTCAGAAATTCTTCCTTTTACGCTGTTTGCATTTTTGTCAAATATTTGAACCATGTGTAAATTTTAGTTGACATTTTGAATATTCTCTTAACCAAGCTGTGAAAAATCATGTCTGTTTTAAGCAAGTTGTTTCCTTTAAAAAGTGCACAAATTTATATTTTGAGAAATAATACGTGAAAAAGGGCAGAATTAATCTGATTTTAAAGGAAAAAAAAATAACCAGCTCTGTTAAACACAGAATTGATATTATATGTTTATGAAATGATGTTCAGATATATTTTTGCCTTAAAGATACAAATTGTGTTTCTTTCTCTTTCATGAGAATGCAGTTATGTGGGGTGGCAACCAGTTCATATCCCTGGAAGTTAAAATCCTATGACTGAATAACTTCACGTTAGATTTGCTCTTCATACCCGTAATTTTGGAAACCTGGGCCGTACCTGCAGTGCAGTGAGGCTGTCACCTCCCTGTGCAGGGCTTGGTGGCCCTGGCTTAGGCCATATCCACAGTTTCTCTGTACCCACACAGGCACAGTTTGGTGCCTGGGTGACTTTAATATAACCGGGGTTGTTGTCATTACAGGATTTAATGGTGCTTTTCACCTCACCTGCAATTTCCAGCTCAGTTGCAGGCAGCAGTAGCAGGATTGAACAAAGGCCAAGTAGGCCTGCAGATCACACAAGCTAAAGGACGCTGGGTTTGAGATGTGCATGCCTGTAAGTGAGAAAAGAAAGGGGAAAAAGCCTGAAGAAACGCCACACGTAGATTATTTGCTGGTTCTGGGGCAATATGGCAATGGAGCACCATAAATACCTGGAGTATTTGCCACACTGCCTGCATCCATCAGGGCTGGGCCTGCGCGTTTGGCTCCGGGGCTCTGCATCTGCTCTGCCCTCCCTTCAGTGGTCACTCCATGACAGAACCTGGTTTAATACAGCAGGGTTTGATTGTGCTTATTTTTATAAGGCAAAAATTGTGCCATAAACGGGTTTCAATCCTTGCTGGTTCCAGCCACAGTCGAGCATTTGCTCAGCAATTGGCTCTGCTGCCTCTCAGCTCATTTTATCCAGCACTGCTGAGGTTCAGTGCTCGCCTGGGTTATACCAGGTCAGCTTTTCATTTCTTTCTTTTTCTTTCTTTCTCTCTTTCCCTCTCTCCTTTTTTTTTTTTTTAATCAAAAAGATTTTTATTGGTGCTCTGGAAAAATAAACACAACACACCGCTATGAGTTTTGTAAGTGAACCAATAAAAAATGAAGTTCACTGATGGATTCTTTAATAGCAGCGGGTGAGCCCAGGTTCCAAATGGATTTTATATTGTGCCATTGTGTATAAACAACGTGCAATGTGATAGCCCTGGGCTGAGGGGGCTGTGCCAAGGGGAGCACCCCGAGGACAGGAAGTCCTTCCAGGCCTCTTGTTCCCTGTCCCAAGGGGTTCAGGTGTGTTTTGGGGTCAAATGCACTGAGGAAGGGGAGCTGCTGAGCCCTGGTGCCCTAAGCCTGTCTCAAGGCTCAGCAGTCGTGCTCTGTCCCGTTCAGTGCTGCCTTTAGCAGCTGCTTTCCAGTCACCCTGCTCCTGTCTGCTCCAGGTATTGCTTTCAGAGCCTCAGCGACTTTTATAAAAGCAGTTTTGAACACTTTCATTTGATGAAACAGTCCCAGAGAAAACATTCAGAGCAAGGTTTTCAATTCCACTTAGGAACCTCTAGGCAGGCAAAGATGCCAGCTTGGACTCCTGAAAGCATCGTAGCTTTTTATATTCCCCATCATTTCTTTGAGGCCATTCCCAGAGCCCAGTGAGGATGACTTCAGGGGGAAAATCCTTGGGACCAATGCAGAGCAACACCAGCACTTTGTGCTGGGCCTTGTCCCTGACCAGAAGGAGCCCTCGGGGAGCTGATGTGCCCGGGGGCCTTCCTGCTTTCCCTGTGTTGGAAAAGGCACTTCTGCCTCCTACCAGGCACCAGGACATGGAGCACGACAGTAAGTTCCTGAACATGTGTTGTCTGGCTCCAAAACAGAGAGATTTTTGTAGCCTTTAAAAACCAGTGTAAGATCTTGCTCCACAAAGTGCCGTGGAAGCTGCAGAAAGCGCTGGCTGGCTGCTGGCAGGGCTGGTTTATAGGAAAATAACCGGGCTAAGTGCAGCTGTGAGTCCGTCTGTCAGTCCTGTGGTCCGAGGCTTGGCAGCATTGCCCTGGAGTGCAGTGTCAGGGCTTCTGTCTGTTCCCTCTCTTGGGTTTTCTTGCCCTACGTGTCTTGTGCGGAGAGGTGCTGACAGGGAGCTGGAGGGGGCCTGGAGCGGGGCTGCCCGTCCTCTCCAGCACACCGGGGAGCAGGTGGGAAGGGGACAGGGACGGGCAAAGGGCAGCGTGCTGAGTGTGGCTGTGTCAGGTGGAGGAGAAGGGCTGGGAGAGAGCAGAGAGGCTCATTCCCCCACAAACACACACTGCTAGGAGGAGCAGAGGGCCCTTGGTTCCACAGCCCTGATCTGCCCGAAATTTGGGTTGTTATCTGCACTGCGTTTATGCTCCAGCTTGGTCTGAAAAAAATCCACAGAACAGCTGTGGGGCTGTGAAAATTATTTTCATCTGTTTGGCTTTTAAAAATGAATTTGCCTCAATCTTTCCGTGGCTCCCTCCCACCCACACCCTCCCCTCTTGTCTCAGCTGTTCTTTCACAGAGGTGAAGCAGAGTTGGTCCAGGGAACATCCCCATCCTGCTCTTTTTCTGTGTCCTGTGTCACACCCAGGAAATGCTAAATGCTTTGCTGAGGTTGTTGAGGTGGGAGCTGTGCACAGGCTCTGACAGAGTGGAGACTCTCCTTCCTGGTGGGATGTCACCGCTGGTTTTGGTCCTTTTCAGTTTCCCCTCTGCAGGGAGAAAAGCAGGGAATTTGTTGAAGACTTGCCGATGCTGCAAGCGAGAGGAGATGGGGGAAGATGGTGCTGCATCTCCCACTTCCGTCTCCCTTGTCAGCAAAGAGATTCAAACAATGCCCAGAGGAATTTGTCAGGTCTGCTCCTCAGGAGATGTTTTTGGGATCCATTCTGCCCTGATGGGGTGACATATGAGCTCTGGTGTGTTACACTCCTTCCTCTGCAGCACCCTGGGGCTCCCAGTATCTTTCTGAAGGAAGGTTCTGTGGCTTTACCTTATTTCACAGCAGTTATTTATCTTTCCTTCTTAACAGCGTATTTTCCTTTGTGCCCTTAATCCAGTGAGAGCAGAGCTCTTCTCCCAGGCTCCTGCTAAAGCTGGCTGTGTGTGCATGTGTGTTTACATGTGTGTTGCACATAAATAATCCCAGCCTGGAGAGGTTCTGCTGGCTTCAGGCAAAGCCATGTTTTTCCTCGTGGCATTATTGAAATTCATCTCCTGTGGACTGTAATTCCTAGGGAGGGAAGAGAAAAATAGTATCAGGTGTTCTTTTTTTTCTTTTCCTTGTTAGAAGACTATTTAATCTTTGTTGGAGGGTGAGAAGGTGAAGCACCAGACCTCAAAGTAGGCTGCAATAGGATCCTGGCAAACTTCCCACGTTATAAACTCTGTCCATAGGCAACACTCGTTTTGTGCCAAGTTTGCTTAGCTAAAAATGACTGGGCCTGAGTTTCAAAAGTGGATATTTGGCAACAACTAGCACTGTATTATTTTTGTCCTAGCAAGGAAAGAATCAGATTGTGAATGACAAGGGGAAAAGTGTTGGGGCAGCTCCTTCTGGGTAAATGGAGGCGACTTCATTTTGGTAGTACTGACCTCCCTTATAAAGTGGTTTTCTGTCTGCAGATGAGATGTGTAAGGTGACAGCTTGGTATTGCTATCACAGGGCAGTGAGAGTAGCAAGCTCATATTCTTTATGCCACGCTCATCACCCTGCTCTCTAGGATCAGTTGAAGTCTGTGGAATGGTGCCAGTTTTCCTTGGCTTATCTGTCTTCCTATCTTGTTTCTCAATTAGAGGAAGTAAATGATCCTTTTGTTTTCGTCTCCCTTTTCTTTGGGAAATGTTAAAGAAGGGTTCGGATTGCAGTGGAGCTGCATCATCGCCAGGGAACCAGATGGTGGATGGGGGACCTGGAGGCAATTCAGGGGCTCGGAGCTGATGCCTGGCTGGATGTGCACTGGGGTTCATACAACTGGGATTTCTTGCCTGCCCACTTCACCGCAGG
Source organism: Platysteira castanea (assembly GCA_013397175.1). Lineage (NCBI taxonomy): Eukaryota > Metazoa > Chordata > Aves > Passeriformes > Platysteira > Platysteira castanea. The sequence continues at coordinate 1,592,626 of VYXC01008047.1, forward strand.
GCTCCAGCTTTGCAGGCCTCCCCTGAGCCAGAGCTCTGGAAGCAGAGGAATCAGGTTCAACTCCCTTGCTCTCCCCACAACAGTGCCCTGTCTGTGATGTTCAGCAGGCTCCAAGAATTGTGATCTAATTAATTATATGTTATCTCGTCTGCCTTCGCAGCTGTTATTTACTTACTAAAATAAAGAACAAGAGGAATAAATAAGTAGTAGGTGCTGGCCCTTACCCCACATCGCCCTCGGGTTATGCCATCTTCTAAAGCATTCAGTACAAGCCTCTGTCAGAGAACCTTTTGCCAAGCTTCCCTGGAGGGATAGGTGAGCTAGGGGAAGGAATTGAGAAGCAGGATAAATTAGCTCCGAGTTTCCATGGTGAGGTTGCTCCCAGTACCAGAACCAGGCAGTCTGAAAGGAACTGATGTGCCCCATCACTGCTCACATTGCTGAACAAGGCACTTCCAGTTGTGGTTTCTCCTTATTCCTAGTAATAAATGATGTTCCCAGGATGCCAGCGTGTTTTGGTGGATGCTGGGAGCTTTCCCACTGCCCAGAGTGGGAGTTCACTCTCAGTGGATGGAAAGGGATATGAAGGCCAAGACTTTCCATGCCTGGAGATGTGGGTTACTTTAATTTTAAGGCACCAAAATCCAGCTCTTTAAAGAGGCACGACCTGGGGGAGGGAAGGCAGTTGTTCAAGTTTTGCTAAAACCTCATCCTGCTGTAGGGTCTCAAGTCTGGCATTCAAAATCATTAGCACTCTTTAAATTTGGCCTAAAAATCCTTATGAAAAGTTACAGCACGTGCTGAGTAACTACTTTTCACAATGTAATAACTTGGCCCTTTCAAAGAGTAGGTTTTAGAAGCACATATTACTGACTCAAGGCTTGCCAAATTTCTTTTTTCCTTTCCAAACTCCACGTAATGATTCATGGAGACCCATCGATTTTGTTTCTAATAAGGTGCTGTTCTCGGGTACGTGAAGCTGAGGGGAAGCAGAGTGACGTTTTGAAGAAATATGTTTTGTCTAGGAGCTGAGGCATCCAAAGCAACACAAGAAAAGCATTTTGAGATTAAAAAACCCCATGTGGTGTTACGTTAAAAATGGAATTTTAATGCGAATTTAGCATCTGCAGAAGTTTAGGGCTGATTGCACTGAGGTCTAATGTGCTCTAAAGGAAAGTAAATGAACCAAGTATTTGCTAACGTGTGTGTGTACACAGCGCTCATCTGACACTAGCAGAGGGCTGGGCCTGCTGATGGGAGTCAGGGAGTTCTCAGCCAGTGAGTTCATTCATGGTTTGTTCATTAGTAAGAAGTTATTCATTAATAAAATCACTGCGGCTTCTGAGAGACCCAAGGACCTGCCCGCCCTGAATGAGAATGGCAGCTGCTCCTTGGTGCCAGCTCCTGGCAGTGCTTACCTGCTGGGATGTTTCTTGGAGGCATCAAGAGTTGGAGCATTGCATCCATATGGATCAGATTTGTCTGCTCCCCCAGGCTGGGTTTGGTGCTCAAAAAGAGAGTCCAGAAACACAGCACGGCCAAAACTCAGGGAAAGGCAAAGTTCAAAACTCCCTTCTAGCTTCTGGGTGAGCCACCCGTGGCTGTGGCAAAGAAAAACTCTCCTCTCTCCCAGTGCCTTTTCTGATCCTCTGAAAGTGATTGCTTGATCCAACAGCTCAGCTCATCATCTCTTCCTCATTCCTTGCAAGGTTCTGCTAACAAAACCTGACCCGAAGCTCCCTCCTCTCTGCAGTCTGCAAAAGGCCGAGTCTACCTCTCTAACCATCTTACTTTGTGAAGTCTCTGACCAGCCAGGCAGTTTACTTCAGGGTATGATCAGATTCCAAGCCACAGTGTGAAAATGTCAAAGGTCCCTGGAAAATATGTAATTACATTTCGGATTTGGAGGAAACAATTAATGAAATGGAATTTCTTGGCCCTTTGCTCAGTCGGATGATATGTAGTGGCTTGCCTGTGAGCAGAAGTCTGAGTACACTTATGGCACAGAACAGTTTTTATCATTTTAAAACTTAATTATACAGGCTGTAATTAAGCTATATACAAAATGTCTGGTTCTTTGAAGTATATTAATTTTGGGGAAGTTCTCAAGCACCCGGTAGCTGCAGAACAATCATGAAAGAAGACAAGGCTTGAATAATGATGACAGTTGCAAGCCACAAATAATAGGAACAACCTTTCCAAAACAAAGGCTTTCACATTTTCCAAAAGTATGAGCGTTATTATTTGTGTGTATTTGCAATTTGTACATGCCTTGGAGGGGCTAACCTCAACTATAGTGCTCAAAATAATTGTGGGATGACATAAATGGGCACTTCTCTATTGAGGCAATCGCTTCTCTTGCAGCACGCCAGTTTTTGTTTACTTTTTAAACAACAACAAAAAATTTCTGTCTAAGTCTGCAATAATCAGGATGTGATATGAGGCATAAATTAATTTTTTTTTTAAAGGTGGATTGATTTTCAGAAGATGTTTCATGCATGTATGGATGATGAGGGGCTCAGGAGGGGCTGCCCATTGCTGTTTGTCTTTACAGTACTTAGCTAGAGTGATGTTCCTGTAAGTGAAACAAATATCTCTAGTGAATTTAGCACTGGAAACAAAAATACCTTCTTGGTTGTTTCAGCCTGCACTGTGTGGTCTGTGTTTTAATAATGGGTTCCCCCACAACACTTTTGTGCTTAGGTCTATCTGCAGTTGGAGATGAAGGTTTTTATTTCTTCATTTAAAGGGCTGCTGTGAGCTTTAAAATAAACACAAGTGTCCCTGGGAATTTTAACTATTTCGTGTTCTCTTGGCTCGTGGCTGTGGCACATCTGGTGGGTCACCACGCCTGGCCCAGAGTCAGGGTTTCAGTGTCTCAGTTTTCTCTGTCACCTGCTGCCCTCGGATGCCAGCACCCACCCAAGCACATCTTCCTTTTTCAGCCTGGCTGACACCAGAGCTTTGCAGTCCCACAAATCTGCTCATGGAATAAATGGGATGTGTTTTTCCTGTGCTGCTTCAGGCAAAATCCTCAAGCTGAACTTGTGTGGCAAACAAAGATGGTTTGCAGACTCTTGAATGACTCCCCCTGTGTGAAGAGGCTTTCCAAGTATGCCCTGGATCCTCCCAGGGATTCAGTTTCCTGTCATCGACCCTCATTGTGGAGCCTTCTCTTTACCTGCTTTTCTCCAGAAAGGTTGATTCAGAATAACTTGGTTTTATTTGACTTCCTCAGAAACTACAGGAAAAGTTTGGTTTAGTTGTGACTTTATAAATAGTTCCCACTGTAAAAGATTTTTTGGTCCCATTGGAGTCTCCTTAAAAGTGAAGCAAGTTTTGGAGTGGGGAATCATTCCCCTTTGCTCCTGTGTGTGGAAACCAGCACTCTCCTGCTTGCTCCCAGGAACAGGGAAGTTAATGGACTGGCTTTCTCAGCCACATTTCCTAAAGGCAAGTTACAGCCTGGGAAATTGGCTGTCAAGCCAATAAAATCATGTGGTTGCGTTTCACCTTCGTGCATTTACCATGCTTAGAAACAGAGATAAACCTGGAGAAATGGAGAACTTTGCATTTTGGAAACAGCCATTTATGTCTCGTTATTTTTCTTTCTTCCTTTCTAAGGGAATTTTCTGGGGCCTGCTTTGATGTAGGAAAGGCAGAATCCTACCCAAGACTTCGACTTCAAACTAGAAGGGGGAGATGCTGGGAATGCTTGTGGTATCTCAGGTCATTGCCTTAAGCTGCACACCTCCAAAGGGGAGGAATATTCTCAGAGCAGCAACTTAAATGATCTGTTCATCCAGAGGTGCCCTTTAGACATAATTCCATGGATTTCAAACCCGTGCATGTTACCTTTAATGCAAGGAAGTCTGCAGGACCACGCTGGAGGTTTATTGTACACGGAGTCACATCAGGGCAGCTGTCTGCATGTGATCCGAGTAGGAATGCACTTTGTTTCCAATTACAGACAATGAGCAATTAATGCCCTCCAATGGAATGAAAAGGAGGGGCTATTTGCAAAACCCCTGCTTTTTTCTCTCCCTATAACCCATAAATCACTTTCTAAAAAATTGAGGAACAATTCAAAAATTGCCCAGAAGCTGGAGGAGATTAATAATAATGGGTCTGTGTGCATTGCAACAACCCTTTTGTTTTCATGGCAGCAAGCAGGAATTCTCCAAGCCGGGTCTATGTCCACCAGCAGCGCCCTGCCGTGTGTCACTGGGGCTGCAGCAACTAATCCAGTCTTTTAGAGGAGTGTATAAAAATCTAAACCTTTTTAGTTCCCTTCCTAATTGGATTTATGTAATTTTAGTTGCAGTGGGGGAGGTTTTGAAAGGGACAAATAGAAGCCAAGCACCCTTTTTTTTTTAAATATTTTTAATTGCCTCCAGTATGTTGTTACTTCCAGAGGTAAAACCCAAGCTTAAAGTCTCGCTGTGCCAGGAATGTTGAAAAGCACAGTTAAAGCAGTGGTGCTGCAGGAGCCGGGACTGTCTGTGGACATAAGGCAGACAAGGCTTTCAGGTACAGGTAATCTTCTTTGTTAGGTACAGCTGGAACAGTTTTGGGCACACAGACCCACACAGAAAAGGTTTGTGTGCCTGAAAATGGGATTATTTTTTCCAGCCGTTATAGCTCATCTAATTAAGGTTTGTGGGCAGAGTTACCTTCTTGCTCTGGCAAACAGGAAGAAAGAGCAAATAATGCATTTTAAAACATTAGGAAATACTTAGATGGACAATCCATATTTCTGGCCTGCAGAATTTCTTTAGATGTTGAAGCACAGGGTTTATAACAGCATTTGACTGTGGGGTCCTGTCCAGAAATCACCTCCCTGGTCTTGCTTCCAGATGGGAATTTCTCAGCCTGTGGCAGGGAATCCTGGGCCCTTGGCTATTTGTTCTCATCACTAAATATCCCCATCTCCATCTGAACGTGTCTGGTCTCACCTCCAACCCCTGCCTCTCACCCATCCCAGTGCCAAGGATCAGTGCAATGCCACCTTGAGCCTGTGAAAACTTACCACAGCATGTGTGTGCTGCTTTTTCGGGGAGGAAAATAGGTTCCTGCTATCTTAAATTTCCCTGCTTTCTTAATTCTCCTCTATGTTTCTTGTCATTGGTATTGAATGGCAGAAACTTTGCGTGGCTTCTCGAACACCTGATCTCAGCTTAGAGCTGATTTTGATCAAAACCAGTACTGGTGCTTAGGAAGAAGGAACTGTTTCAGCAGACTAATTCAGGACTTTTGCAAGGACTTGTAGGACAGGTTGCTGACTCCACCAAGTAGGAGACCTGGAAGTGATTCTTCTGTGAGATGGCAGCTTGTGTGCAGGACAAAGGGATTCTTGGTGTGTGGAAACCTGGTATTGCATCCATCCTTAGCAATCTCAGAGTTGGAAAAGAATGAGCAGAGAGTACAAGTTCATAGGGACTATCCAAGTTGGGTGAGTTTATTTCGAAGTGTGCTGTGGTTGGAAAATACTGATGTGTCAAATCTGAAATATCTTACAAGAAAAAGGTCAGTTTCAGTCAATTTTTCATCTAAGGAAAAAGCAAGGTAGCAAAGCCCGTAATTGTCAAACAAAATTTTTTTGCGTTTTTTAGATGAATGTTACGGCTTTCCTGTCTAAAACAATATGGTGGATAAAACATTTCATTCTCACTGTAATAAAAATATTGGAAAACGGTTGTGTGTCCCAATCCGAAGAGAACATTACCTAAATGAAACATTTCAGTTATTCTAAATTATTTCTTAAACTTCCACAGCACACAGGATTGCCAGGGTGGGGGTGGAGCTGTCGCTCGCAGCAGCCAATTGCCCTCCAGTTTGGTTTGAGTTGAGTGAGATTGAGGCAGGATGGGCCTTCAGGGGCAGCTCCTCTCTGCTGTACCCCGCGGGATAGGTGAGCCTTGTTCCCAGCAGGAGCTGCCTGAATGTGCACAAAACTCAGCTTTGGGGGAGGTTTCTCTGCAGTCTCTTTTTCTCCGTGTCTGGATCACCAGGAAGGGGTGTTTGTGTTCCACTGATAACCTGGGAAATCAACAGCTCTTGATCTGAGCCTAAAAAAGTAAAGGTTAAGTAAAAGCATTGGAGGGTGAGAGCGTGTTTTGGGTTTTGTTTGCTTGCGTTTTTTAGTGACAAATTTAGTTAGGACAGACACTTAGTGGTTGTCTTAAGGGAAAATGGTCTGTTAGAATATCTCAGGAACATTGTTTCACTGTAACCAGTTAGACGAGTTTAATAGCTAGAAGTTGTTTCAATATTCCATTTTTTATTTCAATAGTAAAGCCATGTGTGAGTGGGATAGCATCATGAGGAGACAATTCGGTGCAGGGAACTGTTACTTTGTTTTGGAATTAGATTAAGCCATAAATAAACACTACTTTGTCTTTAAGTTAGAAAATCGTTCCCATCCAAACAGCCTCCACAGACATTTTCCACCTGTTAGAGGACGTGTAGTATTGGGAGTCTTTCATAACAGTGGAAACTGGCTCAAACTTTCAACGGGTTTGTAAAAAATAAACCGGCCTTGATTTATGAGTTGAACTATGACAGGGAACATGTAAGCAAATAAAAACAATGAACTGAGAAAAAAGCAAATATACTGTTGATTTGGCACGGCATGAATCATGCAGGCAAATCTGAGAGGAATAGGAGGAATGAGCTTCAGAGTGATGGATTGGGAAAGGGGATCTGATCCCTGGGTAATGAAATGTGAGGGGGTCTTGCCTTATGCTGTTGACCCAGAGGTAGCCTGGAGGAGAGTGATTCCTTCTGACTATACAGTGTTAGTTAAAACAATCCCCTGGGCTCAAATATCAGCTATTAAAATAAATTCAGGAGACAGAGGAAGCGATGTTTATAAGTTGGAAGTTTGAGCTGCTTTTTAAACAATTGTGGATCTACAGATTCTGAGCTGGAAACGTGATACGGCGGGAAGAGGGCAAGAGGAAATGACAAGAGGGTAAACTGGGGGTGAGGTGGTAAAGAGCATGGAATTGGGAGGGAAAGCAGGCTTTTGGGGCTGGAGGGAAGAGGAATTCTCACAGGGCCAAGCACAGAAACCCCCTACACATATTCTTGCTTCACCTTCTCTGTTCGACGTGCCGTGGCTGTATATGAAGATGCCAGGGAAACTCAGAATCCCAAAGACAACAAGGGTTTGTGGCACCTCTGGGTGTGTTTGGATTTTCAACCACAGTTATAAGAGTTGGTCACTATTTTTCATCAAAACATTTTTCCTCCAGGAGTGATTTGCATTGAAACTGAGGTCTTCCATGGAAAAATTGATGTGGCCTAGTTCTGGGGAGAAAAAAAAAAGTTGAACTATTTGTTTAATCAGTAATAAGACCAAGGATGTTAATCATCTTAATAGAACCCTGTCAATTTAGTTGCAGCAGCAGTGATACCACCACCAAAAGAAATCTTTAATAACAAAAGAAATTTTTTAGCTGACCGCTGACCAATTTTGGGTTTGGAACAAGAGCATTTTTTATAATAGTGTAAGTATTACACTTAAGTAATCGCTTGAGTTTCTGCATTTCTCCAGAGCATTATTGGAAAACCAAAACTCTAATTTGGGTAGCAGCATGACCCAAAGATTACAGCAAAGCACTCGAAATGGCTTTGCCTCCGCTCTCTCACACTACTCCCTGTAATACTAAAACAAGATGCTTTTCCTGCTGTACCTCTATTTCTCTAGCCTGGAATTTGGCTAAAACAGGGCATTTCTTTCCTGCCGAATGAATATCCTGGAACTGGTCTTGTTTTGGTTTCTAACTACCATAGTTATTTATAAGCTTGTTTCATAAGTTATAAAAATGTAACTAGGAAATGCTACTGGTGAGTCTCTAGCAGGTGGATTTGAATGTTATTCATAATAATACAGCGAGCCTCCATGCCACAGCTTTCTCTTTCTTCTCCTTGTGCTGCTGGAGGTGTCCCGTGGCTTTTCCAAGTGACCTTTCACCATTTAAGTTCTTACTCGTGTCTGATAATGACACACAAGCAAATCCCCATCTGTTCCCATGCACATCCCCATTGGATCTTTTCTTGTACTTAATATTTCCAGGGAGCTGCTCCAGTAGGAGACTCTCATGCTGAGACTGCTCCTCTGCAATTTATGAGCAGGATTGGTGGCTGGAATTTCCCGAAGTGCCGGGTGAAAGACAGGCTCAGAGACCCCTTGTATACAATTCTGAAAAAAAAATGTGAAAGGCAATGAAATCTGAGCTCGGGCTTTCAGAGACAACTTGACAAGTCAATTGCCCTGTTAGGAGTTGACAACAGTGACCCTGATAGTAGAAATGATCCGTTTCCTCTGGTTTAATTTATCACCAGCAGGATTCTGAGTAGCTGCTCAGTAGCACAATTTTCAGATACTGATACAGCATCAATCCCAAATGGGACGTTTTGTGAAGGGAGAGTTTACTTACATGCAGAAAAAAAACCCAAAATCAATCCCCGGGAAAAAAAAGTGCCCCAGGAATGTTCAACATGTTTATTGTTAAGGGCTGAACCTGATATATGTGAAGCCTCACGTTTTAAAATTCCTTACCCAATATTGGATGCCAGTCCGGGGTGTTGCTCTCTTTTCTCAGGTATTTCAGTGTTCTCAAATAATTTCATTCTAGAGATGTAGGGCGCAGTGTTCTTAGTCATTCAGGATTAAAGGTGAACAAAAAAAAGTCCTTACAGCATATGTCTGGGGAAGGACAAGAATAGAAGAATTTGAATTTACTTCAGTAGCATACACAGTCTACTTTTTTCATTTCAAAAACACTGACAGGAAAGATGTTTGGGTTTGGGGACCCATTAATGAAGCTCGGATGTTTTGTGGCAGTATTTTCACCAATGTCACCAGAAGTACTTTTGCAGTGATGCTGTGTTGTCAGGATTCCAGGGACAACCACTGGAAAAGGGGAAAAAAAGGGAGAAAAGCAGATTTAGAGAAATATACTTGAAATATTTTAATTTTAAAACTTTTTTAAAAATCTGATATTTGACAAATCATGGACACCAACGAAAATTTTTAAATCCAAACCTTGGATTTAAATCCAAACCTTGGTCCTGCCTGGTGCATCTCCCGCATCTATGCTGAGCTCAAGCTCAGTTTGGGTACCACTTTCTTCCTGTCACTAATCCAGAAAATATTTCACGGGTGAGAAACTGAGCCCTAAGGACTGCAGGAGGGCAGAGGTGATTTAGAGCTTTATGGTCTTTAACTGGGAGCCTGTGCTCCCTATCCAGTCAGGGAGTGCAGCTCTCCTGGAAGTGCTCTGGATGGCCCCAGCCCATCTCACTCCTCTGGCTCTAATGGAAGCCTGAGCTCTTTAATAGAGCCATTGAAATTCGATGTTTTGAGTTAGGTGGGTGAATTCCCCCCCGGAGCAGCGCGTTCAGATTTATACAGGAAGTCTGTGGCAGAGGCAAGAATTGAACCCAGCTTTTCGGTGACTATCTTTTTATTCCCAAGCTTCCAGTTAAACTGTAATCCATCTTGAACCACTTACTGGAAATAGTTCCCTAAAAATAAATTGAAAGTCTAAGTGATCAGGAAGTTTACCTAAACTTCAGAGGCAGGTTAATATGAGAGTACTTTGGACTGACTCCTTGGAATGGCTCTTCTTGGAGAGGGCAGAGCATTAGGGGTGCTCTCCACTCCTCTGTGGGATTGCCTCATTAGTCTGCTCCTGGAAATCAGCTGTTCCTACCAGATACATCCTTCAAAATCTTGTGAAAAAACAGGCACTGGTGAGATTTGGACAACTGATTAAAAAATGGAAATAGAGAATCTCAGATGGGAAAGGGACACTTTGCATAAAGTACTGAAAACCACCTTATCCCAACATACGGCACACTTGTATTTAGTTATCCGGGAGCTGTAGGAAGGGACATTCCCAGCTCCCTACAGCCGGCAGGAGGGTGATGTTTCTCACCCAGCCCTCATGACCAGGAGGGAGGCTTGCAACCTGTCCTGATCTTCCTCTGGCAGGGCGGAGTGGGGACCAGTTTCCAAGGCAGTGTTTTATGCCAGTGGTGTTATCCTTAAATGGCTTTGGAGTGGGTTTGCTGGGAGAAATCAGCCCATGTCAGAAGTCTGACAAACTTGAGAAGTAATTTGGCCTCTTATATTTGAGCTGAATTACTCCTGAGCACAGTAAGTGTGCTGCTAACAAAGATGAGACTGTAGCAGTTTAATTATATCAGTTAACTTTTGTCCTGTCACCTTNCATAATTAAACTGCTACAATTTAGACAGTTTTGGGGTTTTTTTTAAAAAAGCCCTCAGCTTGCAATAGTCTCGGAGGAGATGCAGGGAGGAGGGTAGGAGCAGCAGAACAACCTGCTCTGATGTGGAAGGGACTGGGGTTGCAAACACGCGGCTTAGGTGACAATAGTTTTATAATGCTTTTTTTTATATATTGCACACACATATAGATAAATGCTTTTGTGCACGTGTGTGGATGCAATATATTAAGACTGTTGAACGTGGAAATACATGAAAAAGTTTAAATTCCAGTAGGGTCGCTAATTTCATTGCATTTTGTGGTTTCTGTCTGAAATAGCACATTTCAGCTGTAGAATGGGGCAAAGGGGCACTTGTGCTTCATCCAGAGGCAGAGCTGTCCTTTTGGAAATGAAAATCCTTAAACCAACTTCATCCGGTCTGAGTAAAGTCAGACATTGCCTAGAACTGGTCAGAAAGCAACCAAAGGGGTTTTTTCACCCTAATGCACGTAAAGTCTCCATGGGAATGTTTACATTAGACAAGTGCCTGCCGGCTTTAGGAGGACAGCTCAATCCCACTGGGGACGTTGGATACCCCTGAGCCTGTAGGCTGAGGTGAGTTCTCACCAGAGCATGGTGCAGAGCCTGTTTCTTAAGCATGGGGAGCAAAGAGGTCCTGTTCTCAGGGATGCTCCATCTTGGCATCCCAGGGGAATCTCAGGGCAGGAAGGTGGGTGGTTTTGCAGTTTAAATACTGCACAATAAACCCCATCCCGACAAAATGCACACCCCACTGAAGGTAGCGTGAAACCTGCCTAAGCTGGAAACCTCTAAATCTGACCCCCAAAAAATTGCCACTCCCTGTGTTTCCTCTCCAGAGACAACATCCTTTTTCTCATCCTAGGCTTCCTGTGGAGATCTAGGTACCTGTGTGTCTGTGTGCACAGGTATGTGCACAAAACAGCTTTTTTACAAGAAAAAGCACCCCAGCACTCACCAACCCCTGCGCTGAGCGCAGCTCTCCTGTAGGGTTTAAACCCGCCCCTGATAAATGTGCTGTTATTCTGGCTGCAGGTTTTTATTTCTGGGGATATCAATTGGATTCTTATTATGAAAGCAGAAAATTGGAGTTACATCTGGTGGCTGACGCATGTGACAGTATCACTGCGAGGAATTCCAGTTTCCTGAAGCTTTTCAATTAACTCGGGGCACTTTTCCTTAGGTGCTGCGCGCTCGGGTTTTCAGCGTGCGCCTGCTTCCAAGTTGTAAATCAAGGAGTGCGTTATTGTACTTTCCTAGGAGCTCTTGTGCCAGTAAAATGAAACAGCAAATAATAAACCCCAAGGAGATTTATATAGCCCGAGTTGATGAAACAATTACTTTCTCATTCCTAGGCTTGCTCAGAAAGGTGGGTTAAAAATAACTGAAAATTTACAAGAGCCTAAAACTGAATCTGAAAAGTACAACCTCAGCAACTTATTGGGCTCAGCCTAGTGAGCGCCAGATTTACTGTTTGCAATTTCTTCAACTTGTTCGGTCATTTTTATTATTTTTTTTTCAACTGCCCCCTCCCCAGGCCGATGACAAGCCTTGGCAAAAACATCTGTGCAAATAAAGCAGGGGAAGGAGTGGAGGGACCTGGCCGGGAGCTCCCTGTGTCTGCTATGGCAAAAATGTTTGCTAAAGGCATCGTTTCCCCTCAAGCCTCTGGGGCTGCATCTTGCATGGCAGAAGAAGATCCTGGTTGGGTCATGGGTGCCAAGAGCCTCAGCTGGGCTCCCCAGGCTGCTCAGAACGGGGCTGAGGAACCTCCCCTGTGCCTTTGGGGGTGAGTGAGGAGTCTAAACCTGGGCAGGGTGGTAGCATCTCCCCTGGGGCTCCAGTCTCTGCACCCAGCACTGTTAGTGGCTTATTCACGGGGATTTTTTTCCCCCTCAATGCCTGTGCAGTGATGGGAGCAGAGCCCAGACCTGGTTTTGCAGAGCCGTCACCAGCCGAGCCTGACCCCTGCAACATTTCTGCCAACAAGGACCCTGTGTGGAGGGTGTGTGTGAGGGTTTAGGACAGGAGCCTGCAGCAGTGAACCCCGCAGATGCCAGGGCACCAGCAAAACACCATCAGTGTATCTGGGGGCAGGGCAGGGCAGAGAGAGACCAGCAGGAAGCTGGGACCGAACCGCAGTGCTCCAAAGCACAGGCACTGTTTTTACCCCAGCCTGATCCATTGGCTTGATAAGTGCTCTGCTGACAGCATTGGGATTAAGGTGACAGCACTTTCCAGTCAAGGCACATGGGGAGGTCCCACGTTCAGCTGGAGCACTTGGGGTAAGAAAGGAACAGGTCAGCGGTCGTTTCTCTCTATCCCTGGTCACGGCAAATCCTTGCAATAGTGCACTGGCCCTGCTTTTTGCTCTGCTGGTGCTGGTGAGTACACTGGGAGCATCTCCTCTTGCACAGCCCAGATGCCATCGTGTCCCGGTTGTCCTCTTCCTCTCTTTGAGCTCCCACGAGTCTGTCCTCTGTGTGAGTCATTCCCGAGTCTCTGTCACATCGAGGACACGCCAGGTCCCCACACCCCTGGGGACAAACACAGGAGGCTGTTGTCTGTGTGACCCCCAGCCTTGACCACGGGGGTTCAGACCCTTTGGAAAGCATTTCCCTCTCTGCTTCCTACTGAGCCCTCCTGACGAAATAGTGATGTGCTCCAAAGCCCTGCTTCAGGGGACAGCTTGGGGGTTACAGCCTTTCAATAACATTTTGTCCTACTCTTCCTTTTCTCCTGGAACATGGGCAGGTGAATAACATGATCCAGACTGGAGCAGTGAGTCCTACCCCTTCAGCTCTGCATCACACCGTGTCCCACCCGCTACCTCCATCCCAGCAGGACCACGGTGGCCAGCTGGGACCCTGGCACCTCCCTTATCAAAGACTACTGGTGAAAAAAGCTTTAGCTTACGTTTTCCTGTACAACTTCTGTAGAGTTCCATCCAAAGGCAAGGTGGAACAAAGAGATTTGTTCGGTTTCCAGAGATGTTTTTGTCATAAATCAGGAAGAACACAAGAACATAGAAATGGGCTCTTAGAAGAGGGTAGGAAATTTTGTTTTCCTTTCAATGGAAAGTCCTTTCCCTCTACAAATATGTTGGGGTTTTTAAAAATGCTCTTTTTTTTTTTAAGGGAGGGAAGCATCAACATGTTGCTTTCAGCTGGCTCTGTGACATCCTTGTGACTCTCCCCAGAGAAATTCAGCTCTCCCCAGCCAGAGGCCATTCCCCAGCCACCATCAAGCCGCATCTATCAGTGCCCCAAATCCTCTAATTAAAAATGGTGGCTAAAATAATGATACACATTTTAATGGGCCAGTTTCCCCTCTGAAGGTTGGCATGTGATTCTTATTTTCTACGTTATATAAATCTAAGGGTGGGATTTTTCAAAACCACTTGGTTCTGCCCTAATTCTTCTCCTGTTGAAGTCAGTGGGACTCTCTTACCCCTGGACTGTAATCGGAGCAGTTAAGTCAGTGCTGAGAGTTTATGAAAACCACATCCTAGCTATGCTCCCAGACCTCACCCAGTTTTCTGCTTTCATGGCATGAAATTTGTTTTCATCCTATTAGATGTGCTGGAATGCTGATGTCCAAGGGAAGCTCCCAGGGATTGAGTTGAATATTAATTGTGGCCGGGCTTGGCTTTGTGGGTTACAGCTGAAGCGTTTCCGTGAGTGTGGTGGGGCCTCTCCTGGCACCAACAACATCAGCAGGGTCAGGACAAGTCAGAGCTGGGCATCCCCTGCTCATCCCAGGGCCTCGGAGTCTGAGGAAGGCACAGGAAGCACCTTGGCCTCCAGGCAGACACCTGCCTGGACCAGATGACTCCACCAGCCATCCCAGTACCCGTGTCCTCAGTGCTGGAGACGAGTCTGCTGCGAGTGGGTTTGGGCCAGTGTGCCCAAAACAGTGCTTGCTGCCACTCTCATGGAAATCAGTGTCCCAAATCTGCTTTCTTGAGTGAGGATCTTGGCCGTAGGTCCCCAGAGCTCTGTCGGCTCAGGGCGGATCCAGCCTTCTGAGAGCAATGCTGGGAAACAGCTTGTGTGGGGATTTTTCAAGTGATTGCACTTTCCACACAGAACCATTTGGGTAGAAGATACCTGCTCGTTCTTCAGAGAGAAGCGCCAGATTGCTGCTCCCTGGGAGCTTGATCAGTGCTTTTCTTTTTGATACTTTTTGGGTATTTTCCTTTTTTTATCTTTTTTGTTGTTGTCATTGATTTGTTGTGTCATTTGCAGTTGCCCTAAAAGTTCTGCTTTGCTTCTCAGATTCTTGGTAGAAAGTTGACTTCTCTTCTTTTATGAAAAAGAAACCAAGAACCAAACCAACAAAAAAGTTCCCTAATTTTAGCAAATTTTTGTCCTCTTAACGTCACTGTATCACCTTGCCTGTCAGGCATGCTGGCACAATCCTGTCTTTTGTGCTTGAGTTAATTTAGAAGCAACCATGGAGAGGGAAAGGTGGCCATGCCAGGTGATTTGCTCGTGCTCAGCAGCAGATAGAATGTGATGGATCCTGTCCCAGTGACCTCTGCCATCTCAGGACTTTGTTGGGAACCTGGTAGAGTGTAAAATGACTCCACCAGTGAAAGTTCATCATAGGGAAAAGCTTCCACCCTGGTCTCCATATCCCAGAGATGAAACCAACTGGAAAGAGCTCCAATCCCTTTCCCTGTAGCCAAGAAAGTCATTTTGTGTTCCCTGCACAAGCTGGACTGAACTCGGCCCGCAGATGATTGCTGCTGTCGATCTAAATCTCCCAAAAGGCTGGTGTATTTTCCTGCTAATAAATGTCCCACAAATGTTTTGAATTTCTGCACTCATTAGGGCTTAGGGAGGCTATTTGTCAGGACCAAAGACGTCTTCCACAATAAACCAGCAGCTGTCTGCAAAGGGTGAGGAGACGTTTGTTGCTGTGAGCTGAGTCTGCTGTCAGCAACCAGGCCCCTGACCAGCTCTAGTAAATGTTTTATTGATTTAATATTAAATTAACTGCCTGGGCATAAGGAGTGCATTATTTTTAATGGCATTCTGATATTAGGGACTGCAGTATGCTAGAATGCACCTGTAAAATTAGTATCCCCCAGTATTCTGCAGGAGCCATAAAACGTAATGCTCGTGGTGCTCCGGAGCTCGAGGTGGGTAGGGTTACACGGGACCCACTTTGGGTAGGGTTACATGGGACCCACTTCCACCCTGATGGCTGCACCAGTTCCTGCTGCCACGGGAGGAGGAGGTCAGTCAGCCCAGAAGGCTCATTCCAAATTCATCTCCTCTCTGCTCTGAAATGGGGGAAGTGGAGCCTGCGAAGCCTGAGTCCTAATCCCAGAGCATTGTGTCTGACAGGGCACCCTCTGTAGGGGGGCAGTGCTGGAGCAAATTATTTTCCTCAATTTTTGGTTTTTTCAGTAAATGGAATAAAGGAGAAAAAAAGTACAATTAGAAAACATCCCTTATTCAGCCCCAAATGTTTGGAATTTACCGTTTTAGTGAAAGAAAAGGCATTTGGAAAGAAACAGATCTTGACATTTACATAAACAAGCACATTCCGTAGTGTAAGAATGAAAACACTTGAATATTTGCTAATTTCAGAATGTCTTTCTTTCTTTTTTTTTTTTTTAAGAACTGGACTGTGAATTTAATACAGGGAAAATTTCAGCCCAAATGAAAAACAGTTCAAATACAAACTAAAGTTCAAATAAAGTCCTCCATGGTGACCTTTCTCTTGTCCTTAAAATGTGTACCTGGTAAATTCTGCCTTTGGGTTTATTAAGGTTGTAAAAATGCCACGTTTGAGCTGTTTATATTTTTGAACTCCCTCAGAAAATGTCAGTTACAGAGTCATATCTTCTTAAATGGCCTTCAGTGGGGGATTCTGAGAAATCCCAGGATTTCTGGGAAGTTCCTTTCACGTGGATTTCACAGTGATGAATCACAACTCTGAAACAATTACGGATCCAGGAAACACCAACAGGCACAAAACCATGATCTTAAATTACCAGTTGACAGTGTCAGGGGATGAGGTATGACACCAAATTTTGTGTATTTTGTCCCTGAAGTTACTTTAAAAACTGGAGAGCTGAGGGGTTCCACGTGTGGTTGAGTGACCAAGTTAATTCCAAGCAGCAGCCGTGGGGAAAGCAGCAATCCGAGTGGAGTGGGATCAAAGTGGGCACCCAGCAGAATGTGATATGATGCATTTTTCAACTGCTTTCAGTAATATCACTCTCTTTGTTCACCTTATTTGATGATCTCTCTTCTGCAACTGCTTTCTTGGACATATCAATGAAGTCCATGTTTTCTTACTCCTAAGGCAAATGTTGACAAGAGAAGTGTATTTTTTGTTATGACTTTCCAGGTGACATCTAAGTTTCCTTCAAAAAAAAGTTGAAAATTTCACTGAACTTGCTTTTTCCAAAGTTTTTGGCATCAAAATTCAAATATCTGTGTTCTGGGGGAAAAGAGGGAAGATGGGACAGAAAATGGAAACATAATTTAGTAGAGATCAATCATTGTAAATATTGTCAGTTCAACAGACAAGGTTTTAGTAGGACCAAATAATGAATTTCTGAGGTGACAAAGTCTACCCAGGACCTCTCTCCAGCTCTGAAGCTCATGAATGCACCAAGGGCATGGAGGAAACCACGGAGAGAGGATCTGGGCAAAGATTTCTGTCGGCTTTAGTAGGTACTAAATCTTGACAAGCTCCTGGTTTTCATAACGTGATGTTGGTGGTGTTGTTCCCTTCTTTGCCCGCTTTCCCTCTTGGTGTGTGACACTCATTTGCCACCTTTCTTGTGGCATTCAGAGGTGAACACAAAAGGGGGGTCACTGTCGGGTGATCGCTTTTTGGTTGACAAATACAGATAATTCCTCACCCGGGCAACTTGAGCTGATGGAGTCAAACCATACTTTTTTCAAAGGATGTGGTGGATTTACTTATTCCTGTTTCTGTGTTTGATTTACTACCACATGATTTCATTAAAGAAGAACTTAAAATGGGGATTTCTGCCAAGCAACTTTAGGCAAGGCCCATATCCCACAAATCCCTAAATTTGAGGGTAGTGGGTGGGGGAATAATCGTATTTTTCTAGCAGATGTCCATTCTGCCTGTGGACTGGAGTTTGGAGTGGTTTGTTATTACTGTTGTTGTTTTTAAAACCTTGCAAAATGATGTTTATTTTCCTCCCGTAAGATAATGGACTTGAATTTTTCAGTTCCATGAAATTGCTGATAACTGTAATGGCTATTCATTCTCTAATTAATAACAGCATTGCAGGGAATAAAGGAGAAATCTTCAAACAGGCAGCATTTCAGGCTTGAACTGGTTTCAGATTCAGACAGGATTTCTTGGAGCTCTCCCCTGCCCTTCTCCAATCTAAGGCCATGCAACCCGTGTTTGTTGGTATTTTTAAGTAGATAAAAGCATGTAAGAAAGTTCCTCCCTTTAACTACTGGATAGAAAATCAATATCCTGGTAGCTCAACTGTCCACATTATGTTAAATTTCAGTGGAAGAAAATAAGCAAATGCCAAAGAAAATGCAGGGAGGGAAGAAAAAGTGATGTAAGTTGGCCAAGAAATAAGTTACATTTCCTGGCCCAGGCTCTGCGGTGGTGTAAATCATCACCACACAGCTTCGGTGCAGCCATTCCACTTCACCAAAGTGTTCAGCCTGACCGGTTGTGAACTTTCAGCAGAAGTGATAACAGTCAAAGTTACACCAGTCCCAAAGCAGTTTTGCTTGCTTCTGAATGCTGATCTTTGCCCTCAAACACTGCTTTTGTCCCAGTCCTCGGCATTAGGATGGCTGTGGATGCAAACAGAGGTCACAAAGTGAAGCCGTTTCTGAAAGTTGGGCTGGGGAGAAAGGCACACCTGGGCAGGTCTTGTCTCCATTTCTGAGCTGGGTATCCACTCCTCTGCTCGAGAAAGATTTCTAGGTGACATCCAGCATGGAGAAGTTCGAGGCATTTTGGTGGTCCTAGTCCACTGCCCACCAAACATCCTCAGCAGACTGCTCTTGTTGCTTTGAACTGTTCCAGATGAGGCTCTGGAGATGTTTGGGAAGCCACTCCTTGGAGCTTGTGCAGCTCCCCGAGCTCAGGGTCCAGGCCAGCACACACAGCCCCTCAGCAGAGCAGGCTGGCTGGGCAACCTCCTGTGGGTCAACCTCAGAGCAGAATGAAGTGAAAGGAATCATTTTCTTGGCCAGTTTGGGTTTGGCTTCAGGTGACAAAGACCATCAGCCATCTCCCGCCCAGCACCTCATGCCACTGCTGGCCTTTCAAACATCTGAAGCATTCTGGCCAGTGGCATAAGGAATTGTGTTTACATCTTCTCTGAGAGACATCCAGAGTTGAGAGAAAAAAAAATGGCCAAGCCAGCTTAGTGCTTTTGGCTTATTGTTTGAATATTTAAAGAGATTGCATCTGGAAAGTATTCCATTAATTTGTGGCTAGCACCCATATATCAAATTCATGAGCTTCCAAGTAAACAGCTGTCACTGGAGCTGCCACGGAGGGAAATTGGCACTGCTGGCTTGTGGTGAGCAGAGAGGGAACATGCTGGTACAGCCTAATCCAAGGAGGAAGCATTAACCCAGATGTGTAGAGGACAATGAATGAATTGTTCCTTAGAGCTCCTCAACTTCTCAGCTGTAGGAACATGAGACACAATTAAGGCCCCAGCCTATTCTGTTCCCTCACACACATGCACAGAACTGCACATACCATCACACCCAGGAAGATGGGGTTGCATCCTATAGCTGTAGACCATAAAGCAGCCTCTGAGTTGTGTCTGAGGGACAGCTGCCATCCGTGCTGGAGACACATCTGTCTGCTGGATCATGTAGCTGTTGTTTGATATTCACACAGCTTGGAACACCAATGTCTGTGGCTTCCTCAGGGAAGATGCCAGGGCCCATCCAGGTGTCGGTGTAGGAAGGGGTGCAGTGGGGTGATTGTCAGAAAACTTCAGGTACTGTGGGGCTGTTGGCAGTGGCAGCTGGAGCTGGGATTTCCTGTAGGAGCAGCTCAGAGCAATGCAAGGAGTTGTACCTGAAAGTGCCGAGCTGAGGGCTCAGCTTTGGGTTTGCAGTGCTGCCAGGGTTGGCAGAGCTGTTTGTTGTGCAGCCCAGGCCAGCAGGGTGAGGGCCTGGTAGTTCCAGCTGCCTGTTAGATCCGTCTGTTTTCCATGAGGTGCTCGAGGAAATGAACCCATTAATGAAGGGGAATTGTGTACGTGGAAGTGGGACAGAGATGATCCCACGATTCGTGTTTCCTTGGGAGGGGCATTACAGAAGGGTTGGAAAACCCCATGGGTGCCTTGGGGCACCTGGGGAGGCTCCAGCTGAAATGGAGGAAATGCAGCAGGAAGGGTTTCCCATCCCCTTCCCAGAAGGGAGGATCTGAGGCCTAGAGAGAGGAGGTGAGTCCTCCAGTGAGGTGGGTGCATCAGTCTCAGGGGAAACATGGATGACATGAGAAAACCCTTTCCCACTGAACCCCAAAAACTGCTCTTGCATCTACTCTGGATGCTCTGGCACCCCACTGGGCTCGGGATTTACCTTCTGTTTACTACCCAACCCAAAGTGGGTTTGAACTGGTGACCTGGAGGTGAAAGGCTCTGCATCTTATTAGAATTACTGTGAGCTGCTGAACGAGTCCCCCATGGCAGTTAAGATTTGATTATGGTTCTAGAAAATGTTCAGCTTTTACAATTAGTGTCAAAGCAGTGGTAAGCCCCTCTTTGATTCCTGGGTGTAGGCTCGTGCTTTTCTTAACCTCACACATATGCTGGCGTATTTACAGTAAGTGCTCAGGGGTTTGTTTTTTTAATTATTATTTTTTTATTTTTGAATTAAAAATGAAAGTTCCCCAGGGAAATTATGCAATGGGAAATAGCCACTTCAATAAACTTGACTCACACATTTTATTGATTATGGTAAATTTAATTATTACATTTAAGCCTTGCTTACACACACACAAAAAAACCCTTATCCTTTTCTTCCTACGTGTTTTTTCCTGTTTTTGTATCCCTCTGTGCAGACCAAAACTGTGCTACATGTTATTTTAAACTTTTTAGAGAAGAAATACTCAAGGCTAAACTTCTTCCTCATAATTACAAATAAAAATTAGAGAACATACCATAAATCTTACTCAAAACATCTTCAAATAGAACTACTAATTGTGAAACAGCAGTAATTATGGCTTTTAATGCAGCTCTTTTGCCTCCACCATATATTACGTGCACCACTTTCGCTCAGGGAGACAATTATTCAAGTGCAACGGATGTTAAGAAACTCCAAAATCACAACAAAACATAGAGAAAAATCAGTATTTCCCTTACTCAGGACTTCATTAGGTGACACTGTTTGTTCTCTTGATACTCAGATATTGCCCGGAGGTTTTAGTCTTGTTTGGAGACCACTGCACTGAGGTTTTTTAGAGGCTACTGCCAAAAGGCAGTGAAAGAGCTGCTGGTCCCTGGGTCATCCCTGGGTCTGAGCACTTATTTCCTTTTTCCTTCTCTTTCAGGGAGCTGCTGCTGCTTCTTCCAACCTGCTGAACTGTGTTCAATCCAGGTAATCACCTTTTTTCTTCTTCAAGTTATGAACAGTCTCCCCTCCCTGGGGAAATGCATTTGTTCATTACCTTGTGACTGTTCCCGTGACTGGGGAATGTTCCTGTGGATACAGGTCTGTGGGACTGAGGTCAAAGCAATCTTCCATGGCTAGAAATTAGGGTGTGGGAGGTGGAATTGTCTGTAGAGGTGAAGAATCAGAATTCCCAATCTGTGCTCCCTCTTGAGTGAGGGGCCTGTTCAGAACCAGCCCATCACAGTAGTGAGACAAATCATGCTTGATCTTCCTCCCTGACACTGCAAAATTGTCAGGAGAGGGGCTGTTTGGGGTTCTGGAAGCTGAACTGACCAGTTTTGAAAGGGGAAGAAGGGCCCAGTGTTTGTTCAAGGCTTTGCTCCCTCCGGATACATCTTCCATCCAAGTTCTTTTGTGAGGCTGTCAGACCAGGGCTTGTCTGAACCCCACGGCCAAACCCTCATCTGGTAAAATCTGAAAGAACCCCATTTATTTCAGGGGATCTGCACCCCCTCAGTCTGTGGGGGAGCCTGGAAGGAGCCAGTGAGAGCACAGGGGTGCTGCAGGTGAAGTGATGGGGCTGGGACGTGGAAGGTTCTGGAGGCTGCAGCTGAGCAGTGTCTCCTTTGCTCTCCTATGGTTTCTCTCCTGGTGGCACATTGGACTGCCACCATTCTGAGCACAGTGACCAACCTAGCACCCTCGTGGGTATCCCTTCTTGGCAAAAGATGGACCGGGGAGACCTTGATGCCATTTGCATCCTTGGGTTTCCTGCATTACAGTGTAAGTGATTCATTCTTCATATTTGTCCCATGGCTTCAAGAAGAAAATATAACTGGGATGCTCTGTCTCCTGGTAGGTTTGAGATTTATTTCCCTTATTCATAAAGTACAGCTGGAAATAAGTACTTGCATATTTCTAAATGACCTATACTTAAATATAACCACGATCTGAGGTAAATTGGCAAAGCTCACATGAATTAAATGGATTCACTCCAGTTTGCACCAGCTGAGGATTAGGCCCTGAGATTCAAGCAAGCCCTGTTATGATGACCATGAAAAGAACTTTGATTAAAGATGAGTTTGGAAGCAATCAAACCAAAGCATAAGCCTGGCTGATTGCATTTGTTTTCCTGGCAAGCCGTGGATTTCTGAGAATACAACCTGTTGCAATATGTATTACACCAAATCCTTCCGCTGATGAGCCCATTGCCACAGAAGTCACTCTCTGTGCCGTAACTCCCCAAAACATTTCCATTTCCTTCCCTGTAACTGTCCCCACGCTTGCTCTGGCCACCGTGGTGAGGGAACTTAGCCATGTCCGATCCCAGACTCAGTTTTGGCCTGGATGACACTCAGAATTATTTTGCAGATGGGCCAGCCTAGGACACGTGTTCCCGCTGGGATCGGTGCTCTGCTCCTGCCTCGCTGCCTCCTTAATGAGACTGAGAGAGCCTGGACCAACAGCCAGCTCCTCAAATGGCAACAAAAGACTCCTTGTCACTACCCAGGCTGGCTCAAAGTGGAGTAGAAAAGGAGATTTTTTTGGCAGAGCTGCAGACTGCAGTCACAATATACAGCTCATCACCTACTGCTGCCAGTGATGCTCTGCTCAGTTATGAAAGGCACCTCCTTGCTCCCCTTTCCACAGCTGTGGCCATGGGCTCGGTGAGGATTGGCACACCAGGACATGTCATGGGTGGCTCCCGTGGTGATAGGGAGAGAGACATATGAGCAATACTCCAAAGGGAATCCCTGACAAGAAGGAACTTTGAAACCTAACTTAGGAGTTCAAGAATAACCCCAGAAGAAAAATTCTTCATCTGCCTTCCCTCCTGAAAAGTGAGCCTGAGTCAGTTGTCTCCATTCCCGCTTTCCATGGTCTTGTATAAAACAATCTGCATGAAAACTTGAAGGTGAAAAAGCCAAAAGCTCTGTGCTGTAAATTTTGAAATGGCACAGTTGCCGTGCTCTTGGCATTTTTGTTTTTCTTCTGGATGTTTTCCTCTCAAAGCAAAGTGCAGTCAAAAAAAGCAGTCTTTTTTGCTAAGTGATTCCCTTTTGGCATATTTCAAAGAAAAAGATGTGTATTCCTTATGTTAATCCTGTTAACCACGTACATACATGGTTATTCTGAAGTTTCACTAACATTTCTATTTACTACTGCTTCAGACAAAGCAGGATCCAAGTGCCTTTTGGAATCCTTGCTATCCCAGCACACACAGACCTCAAGGTTGGAAGGAAGCTGCAGTATTATTTCTTCCCTGCCCTTTGTTATTATCATTATTATTATTAGTGACAATAGTAAGTGCTGTCCAGTGTGGTGCCACACATCTTCAGCTCCCATGGAAGTCCCTGACTCCAGAAAGGACACGTGCCTGGGATGTACAGGCACTGTGGTCAGTCCTGGCCTCATTCCGGCACGTCTCCAAATGCAGGAGGAAGAAGGGCGTTGGCACAGAGGGAGAATTCTGGGGTTAAGGTGCTCCTCACAGGCAGGGGGTCCCAGGGTGCTTTGGGAACATTTTCTGCAGTGCCTTAATCCTGGTTAGTGCTGAGGATGTCCAGGCACAGTGTGCTGACCACCTGCTTTGTTCCACAGCAGCACGGTCACATTTCTCCGAGAATAAATATTTCCTCTCCTGCCCTTCACAGGAGCCCCTTGATTTCATGGGGGTAAAGAAGAGCTTGGTTTTTCCACATCTTTTCATATTCCTTTAGCCTGTTTGATTCCCTGATTCATTTTGTATACTGGAAGTTGCATTCATTTTTAAAGCTTTATTTGTTTCCCTTTTTCTGTTTCTTTTTGTTGTTATTGGTTAGCTCCAATAACAGAAGGAGCAGCCTGGGTGTTTTATCTGCCCAAAGGCACAGGCATGTGAGTTTCTTACTTTGCCATCCCTTCCCAAGATTTCATTACATTCCCCTAGAATTTATCTGTAAGGTGCACTGCAGAGCTGCTCCCCGGGAGAAAAGGCTGAGTCCTACATCAGTAACTGAGCTGAAGCAAACTTGGGTGTTGTCCTGTTTCTTGCTAAGCCTTCTGTTTTAACCTTGGAGTCAGAGATTTTCACACAGTTTCATGTAAATAATGGCCAATGTTCATTTAACCGTCTTTTCTGTTTTCCATTCCTTTTGTGATAAGAGAAAGTTTGATGAGCATCCTTTTTCTCCAGTGGGATTGAGGAGGAAGTGACATGTCCTCCGATCCCTTGTGGAGTTGAGAATCTTATAAAATATGATAAGTGTAAATAAACTCTCTCTTTTCCCTCCTTTCTGCTGAACCTAGCAGGTGTGAGAGTGTCCTTTATTGTGCTTTCACTGGCACACCTGGCGAGGACAGCCCTGCACCCTCAGAGCCCTCACCCAGGCCCCTTGGCCACGGGGATGTTGTGGCTGATTTTCCTGCTGGAAAAGCTGCAGACTCAGGCATGCCCAAGGCAAGAGCAGCTGGTCATGCCCCATCTCTCCTGCTGCTCTTTTCTCCTTCCAGACTTTACTACACTTATCCTCTTAGCACCTCTGTAATTATCTCTCTGGAACAGATGAGAAACAGAAGAACATGGAGGTTTTGCAATTTGAGCTGGGCCATGCAGGAGCTCTTTGGCAGAGGAGGCGGCTTCCCGAGGGGTGAGTGATGTCCTTTTGTCAATCCCATCAGACTCTTGGTTGTATCCTCACACACCTGGACACAAGCCCAAAGTCACTGAACCTGACCCTTCTGGGACTGATGGCAGCCTTTCACCGCTGTCCCCCCAGTCCCCAGCACAGCTCCCAGAGAACTGCAGAGTAGTTCCACTCTGATTCACTTTGAAGGCTCAGGTCTTATTTATGCCAGCAGTGTAAACATCGCTTCAGTTTGACAAATACACAGAAAATTGACAACAGCTGCAGCCACGGTGTGCAGTGTCCTGCAGAATAAGTTTGCCCTCACAGCTGTATTTTAACCAGTGTGGCTGGAAAAGGGATTCAGATGGTGCTTGGCTTCACATACATGGCTGCTCTGCTGAGCACTTAAACCCAGGAGAACTTAACCAGGAACCCGATTATGGCTTTAGACTCTGAGTCAGCAGCAGGAGCCGAGTGGAGGCAGCCAGGGCAGCTTCAGGGAGGCTGAGCTGAGCTGAGCAGAGACTCTGTAAAACAGAGCAGGAGACCAGGTCTGCTGAACATCCTTCCTGCTGAGTGAGTCAGCAGCAGGTTAATTAGGCATAGCTGGGCAGGGAGCAGCAGTTATGACAGGAGAGGCTTTAGTTGATAGGATCATTTTCAGCACAATAATATTAATTAGCAATTGCGATAGGGAACATGAGGCAGGTGGAGCACTTTCTGTCAAGGTATTTTTGTAAGGAATTAGCCTGTATAAACACCCATTGTAAATGCATTGTCCTTGTCAGGTGTAATAACTGCCTGGGCACATGGCATCCCTGCTCACAATGGAAAGATAATTAAAGATGCAATTCCACACTCCGGTGCTTCTCCCAGCTGCTAATTGTGTCACCAGAGAGATCCAAACAATTATAGCAGGAAAACACTGGGGGACTGTTAACAGTAATTTCCAAAGTGCGGACAATAAATAGATTGAGAAAATGCTGTGAGCGTTGAGCCAGCCTTGGAAAAAGCTAGAGGAAAAACTGTATTTCTGACGCAAACATGGAAATTTGAAATGGGAGTGAGGTGCCTAAACATCTTGGAGGAACTTAGACCCTGAGCTTTCTGAAGCCAAATCCCACCCTAGCCTAGAAATAATTTCATATTTCACAGCCTTCACATTTTCCTCAGATGAATGTTGTTCTTAGAAGCTTGTACAAGGAGGGCGAATCCTGAAGACATTACTTAAAGGAAATTTCTATTCATGTCGCTGAACATTCACTACTGATAATCCTGGTAATAATTCTCATGAAAAACTGTGTTACACTGCATGTTGTAATTTATGATGTTCAGCAAATATAATATATTGTATAACTCGGTATTACAGGTCTGCATTACATACCTGCAATATTATGCTCTGGTAATTAAACCAATTAAAGTGCACTTATGAGCTCATTAAACCCAAGAAATATGAGATGTCAATCAATTCTGTGTTTATCAAGATAAAATCTTATCAAAGTCAAATGATTCAGGCCTTCAAACCAAGTGTTCACTTATGTCTCCGTTTAACACACCCGGAGAACACGATCCAGAAAATGCCTGTATAGGCAGATGTGAGCTGCACGCACAGTCCCCCTGCACAGGGAACTGCTGCTGGATATTTTTACCTCTTTGGTTCCCATGATTCATCCAAGTGGGATATTCTGTTGCAATCATAATGTTTTAAATATTTAACACCATCACATGAGTCTTTATAGATCTGATACGAGCAAAGCACAGCTCCCAGTCAGGGAGCTTTGTGAGTTTCGCACATTGTCCCTCAGAGAATGCCAGAATGACTTAGGCCGAGGTATCCTGCTGTGGTCAGATGCCTTTTCCCAGGTGCTGCAGTTCCTAAACTGGTCCTTGCAGAGTTGGCAGGTTCAGCTCTCCCTCTCGGCTCAGAGGTGATCCTGAATTTGTTCTTTTGAAGTCACCTGGGATTGGTGCCTGCCTGCCTGGAGCAGAACATTATACTCTGGAATAAACATACTTGGGGCAGAAATCTCCTTCCCACTCAAGTTCTTCCATGGCTTTTATGACTGGGACAAGGTTTTGGGCAAAACCTCACTGCTGTGCCAGTCAGTGGCTGGGAGTGTTTGGTGGGAGCTGAGTGATGGCAACTCTGGGCTTTTGCTGTGTGTTGAGAGGAGAAATTTGGTACAGCCTTGGTGGTGGTCACAGGGGCTGTAGAAGGAAGAATTCCAATCATATAGAAAGGCAGCAGAGGAATGGCAGAGACAGGGAGTTAATTGAGCTGGGTCCTGAGAGTTTCAGAGATATTTCAGGCTGTGGAGGGCAAGGACTGCCCTCATGTTGTGTTTGTGCAGCATCTGAACATTCATCAGGCCTTGATCTTGACTGTCATCTCTAAGAGAGGCTCTAAAATAGGCAATAATAACATTGATGATGATGCTAATGAGAGTCTGATGATGTGGGAGCGTTCCCATGGTCCAGAAAAGCCCCATGCCTCACGTTCAGCTCATCCAGGGCAGAGGAGCTGTTTATGTTTACACTGATTTCTGGTGGGAGGAGAGTGTTCATGCCCAGAGATCAAGTCCACAGAGAGAAAAGAGAGTTCTGGAATGATTTTTCTATTGTGAGGAACAAGATTATGATCAGAAAAAGGAGGAGGAAGAGAAGAAAATGTAGATGATGTTGTTATTACCAAAATGAAAGAATTTGGATATAATCATAGGGAAATGTGTTTTTAAAGACCTTGAGAGAGGTCATAATGAGGGTTTATTTTGTAGATCTAATCACAGTTTACAAGACCATATGCCAGTTCCCAGTGGTGTCCGTAGTGAACAGCAGGACATCAGTAATTTTCCAGATGTGGCTTTTCCCCCAGAAGGAGAACAAACCCAGTGAGAAGAACTGGAGTGACCCAGCACTGGGGGAGCCTGTGAACTCCTTTTGACGGGGATGCCCTCAGGAATAGTTTGGTTGTTGCCTGGTAACACTGGCATAAATTCCTCTCCAGTGTGACTGAGCCCCCAAGAGAAAAGGAGAAGCTCAGAGAGACATCATAGGTTCTAATTTTATGGAAATGTCCTCATAAAACAGAGCTGAAGCGTGCATTCCATAACATCTGTCCCAGATACCTGTTGGGCACTGGGAGCCACATCAGTAGTGGGGAAGAGGGGAGGGATGTTTGGTGCCAACAGGGCACCTTGTGAAATGTGCCAGTGCAGAGAAGATCATGATCTCAGCTTCTGCCCTAAGCTTCCTCTAACTTCAGCAAACATGTGCTTGTTTGGCCCCCCTTTGCTCAGATCCTCTCCTCACCCACTCTTGGGGTATTGCCCCAGTCCCTCTGCCGCGCAAGCACTTCTCAGGTCAGAGCAGTGGGAGCGTTCCCAAGGGACTGTGGAAGTACCAGATCTTCCCCTGGTTTTGCTTAGAGAGCGTAGTGGTTGAGGGTGCAGCCTTTTGGAGGAGTGGACTTGGAAAAGATACCCCAGTGAAGGAGGAAAAACGATGTTCACCAGGAAAGGAATGCGGAATCATTTGTTGTCTTCTGGAGGCTGTTCTGGCAGCCTGGCACCCTTGCTCCAGGTTGCTCTTTACCTCTGCCTTGTGTGCTTTGTGCCCGTTTCGTGACTGCCACCAGCTCAGGGAAAGGAGCTGCCACAGTCTGGTGACAAGACAGCGGTTCCTGGTGTCACCCTGATGAAGCTGACTCACAGCTGGCTCTGGAGGAGCAGGGAACAGTCTGAGATCCACCAGAGGCAGCCAAGTGCCTGCACGGTGCCTTCAGGTAGACTCTAGCTCAGGACTGGGCTTTGCTTGCCCCTCTGGTTGCAGTCAACATTTTGTCACTTGCCCAGAAGAAACGGAGGGGTTGCGACAGTCACATCTCCCCATGGGAGCACGGGGTGGAATTTCCTAATGAGCTGGAGAGGGAAGGAGGAAATCTCAGTC
The DNA here is from genome assembly GCA_013397175.1 of Platysteira castanea. Taxonomy (NCBI): domain Eukaryota; kingdom Metazoa; phylum Chordata; class Aves; order Passeriformes; genus Platysteira; species Platysteira castanea. Next base: position 1,621,063 of record VYXC01008047.1, read on the forward strand.
GGGGACTGTTCCTCTCAGGGCAGTGGCACTTTAGGAGCTGCTTGGCCAAGCGAGCTCTGCCTGCCCAGGAGCTGCCGAGCCGAGCGGGAGAGCGGCTCCAGCCAGGGCCGTGCCAAGGAGCAACGTGCTGCTCTACATGTTACTGAGGGTTGGGCCAGGGGCTCGGAGAAGAAAAGGGAAAAGCCCTCATGGGAGATGGCCTATTTTTAATGAGCCCAAACCTCTTCCACAAATTAAGTGAAATATTTTAAAAGGAAACAATATTACTTTGGTTTTATTTGTTGCAGCTACTTAGTTACAGCTCCACGTGGACACAATTAATGGAGGAAATAGAGTATTTTATAAGCCCAGGACTCTGAGATAGATATTTTGTGACCATGTGAAATTCTTTGCCCTAATCACCACGCATTCCATGGGAGAAGGTTGTATATTGCTGAAGATTATTAACCTTGGTTCCAAAAATGTGTCTAGTCATTGAATGGCAAAGGTCAAAAATTGTCATGGCCTTACTCAGTGACAAAGTTTGCCCTCCACTTTCCACTGAATTCCCTGCTGTCCATCTCTGTCTGGCTCAGGTCTGTACTAATAAAGTATTCCTCAGCAAGAAAGAGAGAAATGGCCTTTCCACCGGAGCAAGTTGAATTTCCCAGATCCCTTTCAGACTCCCTGTGACTTCATGTAAATCGCTTGGACCTTCAGCACCTTACTTCTACATGGTTTGGTTTCTTGTTTTTTTTAAATAGAATATGATTTCCCCTTTATTTCCTTATTTACAGGGTGATTTTTTTCATGGCAATGAATCATCTTGTTTTGGTGGTATCTAACACCAACCTCTCCGACCTTTGCTGGTCAGAGAATAAAAACAGACTGAGGTAAAACTGGAGATGAACGTTGTTTAGACAAAGAGTTTAATTTGTACCCTGTCCTGCTTTCTTGATGATAGGCAACAAAAAAGAAGCCACCCTTAGAAAAAAAATAATTTTTTTTTATTCTTCTGGGGCTGTCTCAAATATCAGAGATGGGACCCACAAAATACCAGGACTGGGAGTTCTGGCGGGAGCGAGCAGGGCAGCAGCGTGTGATTTCTGGATGCAGAGAGCTGATCATTTCCTCAGGTGATACAGGTCTATGGGCCTCATTGATCAGCCATCCCTTCTCCCAGGCAGACCTAAATATTCTCCCTTTCAGCTCTCAGAGCAGTGCTGGGCAGACCGAATTGCAACAGGCTCCTGCAGGAGGAGGTAAACAACACCTCCTCGACGCAGTAATCTCTGCAAATGTCCCGACAGCGAACCCAGCAGAGGAGTAAATAAACAAACACCCCCTTCCCCTCCTCCCCGTGATAAATTTGGGTTACTGTACACGTCACTGCTCGGGCCGTGCAGGGCTGCTGTGAATCCATTAGTAGGGCAAGGGTGAGTGACTTCTGACTTCAGCGACCCTTAAAGTTAATCCAGCATTGTAGGGGCAGAATTAAATGTGATGAGCTCAGAAAGTGTGATAAAACCAGATTTAAGTGCACAGCTGGACAGCAACCTATAAAGGCAGAATTTAAAACCATAATAAAAACTTTGTAATCTAATTACGACGGCAGAGTTAAAGGTGAGGTATTTGCAGCATGATTCACATGCACCATGGCTAACCTCTGACATCTTGAATATATTATGTGGTTTCTTCACTACAGGAGTAATTTCTGAGTTACTCTCTCACACTACATGGTTCCCTACGTTTTATTCTCATGCACTGTCTCTGGAAGTTGCTGGGCAGGGCAAAAACCTCTGCTTTCCTGTACTTCTGGCTCAAGGGGTCTCCAGGCTGCTCCTCCCCACGCTCTGGGCACCCGGGCAGGGGTTGCAGCAGGTGCATGACACCTCCAAAATATTGCAGCTCCTGAGAGTCTGAGGAGAAACCACAGCAAGAGCGGCCACATTTAGAGCTGGTTTTAGCCTAGCTAGACTTAATATCAGCAGGAGGGAGGGTGCAAGGGAAGTTAGAGCTTGGATGCAGGATACAGTCCCAAGCAGCGTCGTTGTCATCCTGTCTTCCTTGCAATTGGCACTCAATTAACGCCACCACTGATAGCAGCCGTCTCTCTGATTTCAGTGTTGGCTTGTCCAAACACCAAAGGGAGGGGAAAAACCAAACTGTGAACCCTGCCTGGCTCTCTTGGGCTGCTGCCAGTGACAGGGCTTGCTCTGCCCATCTGGTTCAGAGGGCTCTCGGCAGGATGGGCACTGCCAAGTGAGACAACAACCTCAGACCCGAGTCTGACATCTGCCAGCAGAGGGGTTCAGCACTAAGCAGAGCTCTTTTCCCTGGCTCTCATTAAGCGGTGTCCAGCATCCCAAGAGCACCTCATGTATCGGGAGGTGTAGTGGTGGGATTTAAACAAGTTTGCCCAAGTTGGTAACAGTCGGGCAGTTCTCTAGGAAAGGCAGCTGGAGAGAGCTCGCTTCCTTCAGCCAGCCTATATCAAGACAGAAATTTCAAATTAGGAATCTACCGTATATGATAGTTCTGATTTTTTTCCTGCATCCCAAACACCAATTCAAAAATGGAGCAAAAATGCCGGAAGAAAATCTTTCTATACAAAGTCTGTAAAGCCCTACACTGGGGGGTTTTTTGGAGCTAAAATAATTTGGTTGCATTTCTGAAATCAAGTTGCGTTTCATTTCATTCTTTTTGAATTTAGCTGAAAAGCTTTAAGTCTGACTGGCACAAGCTGTATGCCTATAGCATAGTGCTCACAGGAGGGGCTGAGGACAGCTTTGTCTGTAGAATCAGCATCCCAAAATAAACTACATCCCCCCTCAAGGCAGAACCCAGCTGATCAATCTCTGCAAATGTTGTTCTTAAACTGATGAAATATTTCCCACGCTTGTGAAACCAAACTGAAACAGATCTGTTGCTTAGGTTTCCCCAATGAGTAAACCAGTAGTATTTTTCCTCAAGGAAATGAATAATTTTTTAGGATATTGTGTTTCATAACATGTCTCTCTTTTTCCCCTTTTATGAAGCAGAGCCCTCAAGGACACCTCCTGAAGGGTTCAGGATGATGCTCTCCCAAAAGAAGAGGGGAGTTGGAGAGCCATTGGTTAAAGTAGGTGATTGATATCAGCAGTGGGTGGGAAAGAGGTGTGGGGTGCTCTTGGAAATGGACTGCTCAAAATTCCAAGTACACCTTACCTTTGTGATCACGGGCCTATCTCAGTACTGATACTGAAGAGACAGAGATCTGCTTTTTGCTTTAGAGAGAAAGAGATGTTGTGTGCATGACTGAGGTGCCATACACACTTCTGGGATTCCTGAGGTAACTTCATCCCAAACTATCCTTTTCTTCCTAGAGCTCTACAATAGCCACACCAGCAGAGAGCCCTGCACAGACACTTCTAAAATGTGATCAGGGACTACCAGAAAACACCACGACAAACATCCCAAAACACAGGAAGGAGCCCGCCAGCTGCAGGAAGACAGCGAGGATCAACAGAGCAACGTCCCAGGTACAAAGAGGGTGAGATCCCACGGAGCCCGGGCCAGCAGCCACACACTGCTCCAGTGGGGTTAGAAATCCCATCCTGTACGGCAGCTCCAGCTCCCTGTACAGGCAAAGAATAAGGGAGCATTTAACACCCTCAGTCTGCAAGACACAGACAGGAGGTGGTAAATACCTTGATAAGGAAACTGGAGTGAAAATACCAGCTTTAGGCAATCCAGATTTTATCGGGGAAGTATGCAGGAATGAGTAACTGCCTGACATGCAGATGTGCCTCTGCACAGTGCCAGCAGCCTGCCAGTCCCCACATCTGGCCCCAGGCGACACGCTCCCATTTCCAAACCCATGTGATTCTGGGGGTATGCTGGGGAGGTATTTTTGCATGGGGTCCTCACTTAGGCAGTGGCAATGCCCAAAATGAATCCGCAGCTCCATGCCTGGAAGAATCTCTAGACTTAGCACTGGAGACTTGTTTTTCTGCTGTAAGAAGCAGCTTGGCTTGTGAGCGAAGGCTGTTGCCCTGCTTAGCAATGACATGCATGTCACAGCATGGGAATCCATGTGTGCCGGTTGAAAACAAGATCCTGGAATCCAAGGGCTCGGCAAAGTCATAAAGAAATTAATCCTGTGTATTACTCAGTGAATGGATGGTGTCTCGTGGACCATTGCTGTCGCTGTCACGGTGGAGAAGACTTGTGCCCAGTCCCATAATTGTCTCTGCAATGTGAGTCACAAATGTGGTGGGAACGGTTGGAAACTGAAGCGCTGTGAACTGGCACAACACATGAATTCACACTTGAGGAGATATGGGGATGGTGGGGGAAGAACCCCAGGGAACTTGTAACAGCAGCAAGCCTGTCAGAGTTCAAGGAGTGTCTGGATGATGCTTGTAGTCGTATGGTTTAGTTTTAAATAGTCCTGTGGGGAGGTGGGGAGTTGGACTCAGTGAACTTTATGGGTCCTGCCCAACATGAGATATTCTGTGATCTGATACAGCTGGTTTGCAGAATTGTTGCTTGGTCTCTTGCTGTAGCCCTGGACTTCAGTAGAAGACAAAGGATCTGAGTGTTGGCTGTTCTCCCTCATAGTCCAGATCTCTAGGGACCCCATTGCCTGGGCTGTCATCAACTAACATAGAAATGTTTGTGCAGAGAACCTGTCCCTGCTCTGGCAATGCTCTTCAGGTGTCTTACAGGCTTTTGGACCTTGTTGTTTGGTTTTGGCACTGATTCTTCATCAGGTTTCCAGTAGAAGAGAAGGCACAACCAGCCCATTACTTGGTGGGAAGGGGAGAGTAGGAAGAGCTTGGCAGCTCAAAGGGATGTGCTTGAAACCTGAAGAAGGAGAGAGGAGAGCCTGGCTGAAATGATATGGGATTGGGGCAGCACTCATCGCTGTGCCACGCCAGGGGATCAGCTGCCACAGGGGCACAGGCAGTCTCCTTCTTGGGGTGCTGCTTAGTGGGGCTAATGGCAACCATAAGTAGGAAAAATATGGATGCTATTGGAGAGAGAGGCCCAGGAATGGATAAAGAATGAATTGGCTGTGCTGTGTACAGAGAGGGCCAAACAGATGTTGGGCCTGATCCAGAGCCCATTGAGTTAATGGAAAGGCTCCCTTTGGTTTCGTTGGAAGCTGCCTCAGACCCATTCCAGCTTCACAGGAAGCAGTGGAGACCAAGAGCAATAACTCGTGGTGGCTGGAGTGGTGTGAGTTGCAGAGGTGTGGGCCGGGGGGGTTCATGCTGAAAACAGATGGGTCTGACAGACCGGTCCCTTTGGGCTGGGTAACCCCTCTGCCCGCTCCCCCCACCTGGCCGTGGGCAGCCTCACAGGGGTTTGGTCCTCCAGCCAACGTTTGGCATAATTCTGAGCAGAACTGGCCTTTCTGCCTTCTGATGCGCCCTCCTCCTCAAGCAGGTTCCAGTGTGATCTTGTGGTGGCCCAGGATTTTGAAACCAGTGATTCGAGCCGTCCACAGAGAAGGAAGAAAGGAAGTCTGCTGAGAACTGTTGACCAGGGAAGAATTTTGTTGTGGACCAGCAAAAAAAAATAATGTAAAGCAGGTGTTTCTGCAATTGTGAGACATTTGTAAAGCCAATGTGTCCAACAAGTCTCCCACTCACATTCTGCTCCACGTGACATGGCAAGGTCTGACACTGAGGACCGCAAATAGAAAACATCTCTCTGTACTAGTTGGCGTGCTCCAGGGCCTCCCTCCCCTTCTGCTCTCTGCTTTTCTGTTTATTTAGGTGTGTGTCTTTGTTTCTGTTTTTACGTTTAGCGCAAGTGGAGAGGAAGTGGGATTTCATACGGCTTAGGAGGCTGGAGCTCACCACGCTTCGGAGTACGGGCCTTTATTTGTCCTCACTCCGCAGGTGCGAGTGTTCACAGGCCAGACCCTCACTGGTATGAGCTGCCCCAGGCTCCACGAGAGCTCCCTCCTCTGAGCCAGCCCATCTGAAGAGGCTTGTGGTATCCAGAGACACAGGCACAGGCCGTGCTTAGGCCAAGCTGGTCTCACGGTTAGGAGTGGGAACTGGAAGCTGAGCAGCATCCTTTTTCTCCAGGTGATGGTACCAGGAGGAGTGGATCAACCATGGCACACAAAGATGCCTCAACAAACAGCAGATGCTGTTCTGTTCAGGGTTGTGAATTTACTGGAAATGTAATTTGGGGAATACTTTAATTGAGTTGAATTTAGGCCAACTTGGAGAGGGGCAAGGAAGAAAGTTTTAAGGGTAACTTCAGGACTCTTCTCAGGACTCCCTTCGCCTCTGCAGCTGTTTCCCTGCCCACACATGTACACACAACATCAGGGCCAACCGTGGTTTGGGCTGAGCTACATTTTAGGTACTTCAGAGGTTTAAATCATGACCCTGCAACACCCAATCTCAAAATTAGTATCTCTTGCTCTTATTGACAGTAGTGCACTTCTAGCCCTGTTTAAAAAGAAGCTGATACTGAGAGAAGCCACTGAACTTTCTGAGTGAGGTAAGGTCAGTGTAGAGCTGGATGAATTGCCTGGCAGGAAGGTTGCGTGGAAGTTTGGCTATCCCACCGTAACACAGCTGAAGGAGAACGCCCCAGGCCTGACTTCCAGTCCTCTTTTTAACCGTGCTGGCTTGTTTACATTTGGGTGGTAGATGGGTGGAGCCATTACTCCAATTTTTTGGCTCATATCCGTCCACTTGGATGTCAACGTAAACTGCTGCAATTATATCATAATCGTGGCCCGCTACTGGAAATGATTAGTCTGTTCATTTTCCATAAATATTGGCTGGCTGGCTTCACCTGGCAGAGGCTGAGAATTGTCATGGCAAAGATGAAAGCCCAGAGAATATGGGGATTCATAACTCCATGAGAGCTGTGGTGTTTCCAGTGTAACGAGACCATTGGATTTAGACATAAGCAGGATGCTGGACTGGGATTGGGGGGGCAATAGAGAAAGTACAGGTGTTTCAAAGCAAGTGCTGTTTTAGTCAGAAAGTTAATTTCATATTAAAATAAGCTCCAAACTAATGGGGGAACTTTTAAATGTCAGGGGAAAGTTGAAAAATATCCAGGCTTTATAATTAAATAGCACTTCCCATTCCTACATCTCCAGCATGGCAGCCTTTGCTCTTCCACACCGACCAGCTCCGGTGGGCAGAACCACATGTAAAATGTAGCTGTGCTTGAACTTCAGGGCTGTTTATTCTACAAATGGGCTCCAATTCCAAATAACACTGATGCCAACCAGGTTTTTTTTTCCCCAGGACTCAGGCATACAACAGACTTTCTGCTTTTGGAGCTCGTCATTCCATAACTCCAGAAATTGCAATATAAACCTTGGCTACTATGCACACTTCAACTTGAAAACACAGCAGTGATCTGGGATTTTAATTTGAACAAATTTGAGAGTGGATTAGAAATAGGATCCAGACGCATCTCTAATAGTGAAAAGAAAAATTAGCAGAATGTTGGAGCTGAAATGAGCTCTGTCTCTCTTTCAGCTTTTTTCCTCCCTTTTGCTTAATAAGAGGAATTACATAGCATAATTAAATTGTCATTTGTTCCTCGCCTTGGTAGAAGCTCTGCCCAGCTGAGCACATCTCGGTTTCCATCCTGGGCATTTACCTACATCACGGGGCTGGGGGCGGGGGGCAGTTTCTTCCTTGTTTTAAGAAATTAAGAATCAGAGGCATGCACAGCCTGTCTGGTAGAGTCTTCAGCGAGCGAGCTGCCAGGCTCTGCAGGTTATACATCATTAGCACACAGAGTGTCCAGGAGAGCCCAAAGCTTGTGCAGGTGTGCTGGCAAAGCTCACACCACTTCCCTCCCTCCTCCCTCTCTGCGGCACTTCCAGCAAGCTGATACTTGAAACCCGATGTGGCAAAATCACAGAGAGCTCCTCTCGAGTTTGTCAGCTCCCAGCTCACCCAGCAGACGTGACTGTGAGAGGGCGCATGGAGCCTGGAAGGGACTCGCTGGAAAAACAAAACCATCGAGTCAAAAGCTTAGTGTGTTTTTCCATGAGCGTTTGAAAAAAAGTGTGAGTGTTTTTTAAGCACTTTCAGATATTAGAAGTTCAGTGAACACAGAGACAGCTTCTTTTTTTTTCCCCTTTTTTTCCCCCTGCCCTTGAACTTTCAGAATGACTACAGGGAATATATCTCAGGCTGTTTTCAATGACCCATTCACATGGTGGGTTTCTTTCAGCTTTTCCCAAAAAGGAGTGAGCTTCACTCGACCTCTGCTCTGGCATTAGCTGCCATTATTTGTGCATCCTACTCAGATAATCAATAAAGTGAATGGCATCTGAAAATAATTATAGACACAGCTCTTCCTCAGCTTCCAAGATGGAGACAGAAGCTGGGAAAGGAGCCTTTGCATATTCAGCACTTGTTAAAGGAATGAAATATAGTGCTGTGTGTTATTGTTGTATCCCAAATCCTGGGCATTCAGCAGCAGTTTCTTTTGACATTGCGTAGCACTCTGGCCACATGCACCTGAACACAAAACTCATCAGCTTTCCCGTCCTTCCTGACTTTGCTGGAAAAGTTGTGCTGTCTGCTCGTGTGGCACGCCAAAGGGCAAGAACTCCTGTTGGGAGGAAGGATCTAGCTGGGTCAGTGCCCTCTTTTCTTTAAGGGGCACCACCACAGCTGCATTTTTACAGCCAAATGTCCTGGCCCCAAGCCAGCATGTGGTGACAAGAGGGTGGCCTGTGCAAGGCACGGTCTCTCCCTGGAAAATGGGATGAGCTTTTCCAGCCAAAATCCATGTTCAGCCCCCCACCTAAAAGGGCTCTGTCTCTACATGGCTCATGGCAAAGTCACCTTGAGATGTCCATCAGGCTGTCGCTGCCTACTGAAGAACCTGATTCAGGTTCTCCATCACCCGAGAGAGTCCTCCCAGCCAGGAAAGTGGTGAGTCATGTTGCATTAGAAGATATTTAATGTCTATTTTAGGAGGACTGCGGCCTCAGACTCCCTTCAGGCAGTGGCCAAGACGAACCATTGGTGCAATCCTGAACATTCCCACTGCGGCCTCCCTGAACAGCAGCAGCGCCAAAGCAGGGCCTCTGAGCCGAGCAGGTGGCAGGAAAAGGAGAGGCACAGATTTAGCCAGGGCAAGCTGTAACTGCGGGGTAAGGCTGTGTCCTTTTCCTCCTGCAGCAGCTTTGTGCCACACTGTCACAGTGGGGACTGAATCCTTGCTATGGCCCAGTTCAGGTTTAATGGTCTTTCCACAGAGTCTGCTCATGGTCTCCATTGAAGACAGGAGGAGAGGTGAGGTGGAGCAAGGGTCTGACCCAATGTGGCTGTTCCCACATGTTTCATTTAGACCTTTCTCCCCTGAAGGAATGCCATGGCTGTACATCTTGTGATGCTTGCAAGAGCTGACCACTGGGGACATCCAGAGTCTGGCAGCTGCCTACCCAGCAAGAGCTAAGGACATCAAGCAACCTGCTGCTCCCAGCAGGTTTCCCAGGGCTATTTCACATATCTGGACAGCAGCGATTACAGGGGAGCAATTATTTTTAGCCATTACTCTGGGATCTCTGCTATCTCCTAATCTAGGCAGCAAGCAGGAGTGTTTGCTGATGGGCAGCTCCATTGTCCATCCCCAGCTTTTCTCCGTGGTGGTACATTGTTTGTGGTGCTGTCTAAATCCTCCTGCCAGCCCCAACAATGCCTCGCACAACCCCAGCATGTCGGGAACTTCCAGGCTGAGGAGAAACCGATCCCGCTCAGCCCAGCTCCGTTTGTGGCAGAGTGTTTGTGCAGTGATTAACTCCTGCACGGACACACACAGCCACAAATCTCCAGGTTGTCTCACAGCCTTTTCATTCAATTAAGTCTGTTGACTTAGTCTCATTTTGAGCAGTAACTGGATTTAGATAAGGCAGTGGAAAGCAAAACATCAATTGTGTGATTCCTGGCCCAGCCGGTATGTTGATCCGAAGGGAATGTTTGTGCGGGCGATAACGGAGGCAGTGCAGTGATTTGGACAAACTCATTTGGTGCAAAGACTTCCACAGAGTAAAAATGCTCTTTTAGGTGCAAGCAGTGGCCTGAAGAAGCAGAGGGAGCTGCCTGCTTTCACAAACTCCCTGTGTGCCTCACTTGATGCATCTGCTGTGAACACACAGTGGTGGACAGGTCCCGGTCTGTCTGAAAGAGGAATCACGGTGGGCTCGGGACTGGGAGATCCCACTGGGTGAATGGGCTGTGCTGGAGCCCAGCTCCCGGAACCATAATGGTTGCAAGGTTCTACAGGGATGTAATCATTTAGGATTCAGCTAGTTACCCTTTGTCAGAAACAGACCAAAGTTATTCTGGGATAATTCCTCCCCACAAACTGCAGGGCATGAGTTTACAGGGAGTTCCCTAGGGGCTTGATTTGCCCAACATCCCTGGGAAGAGGAGATGCAGGTAACACCTCCTCAGCATCCCTTCCTTAGAATACAGATGGTGCAGTTGGAAAAATCCTCTATATGCAATAACTGCTGTCTCCCTGTATAAGCCAGGCAAAAAAAAAAGCTCTCCTAATTGCAAGCGGATATTTTTGTGATGCACTCTTGTGTCTGCTACTGCTTTCAGGCTGTAGTCAGAAATTACACCAAGGAGATGTACGTTATTCTATGGTAGTCAAAAGTGCATTTCTATGCATGACTTTTTTGGTCACTTTGTCTTCCAGGTAACTGTTAAGCTAATGGGGAGCACAGGGCATTCCTGACATCCTGCAAACCTTCAACAAGGACCACGGAAGAAGAGTGCAGAAAAAGACAGTGAGAAGACACTACTTCCTATGTTAACTGAGGATAAGGTATGCCATTGGAACATAGCAAATATATCACTGACTTTTCTGTTTTTTCATACTAGAGAGTATTTCTTCCTTTGGTTCTCATTTGTGTCCTTCTGTGACATAAAATTTGTGACATAAAGAGCTTGTTCTAGCTGTTTGCACTGGGAGAACATTGAAAGTGGACAAGTACATTGTTGGTGGTTCACAAACAATGGGCTGTGTGCAGCCTTAGTGCTTCTGTTCCTCTGAACAGCACGGCTTCCCCAGTGGAGGAACAGGGGGATGTGTTACCTCAAAGGACTTTTCCTCCCAGTTCCTCCCACCTGCTCATTTCCCTTTTGGGCCACGCAGCACCTCTCATAGAGGTGATGTTGGCAGCAACGTAAACCCAGTGGTTTTGAGAGAAGTTGTATGCCACGGTGTGTCTGGGATGACACAATAAAGAGGCTCTCACACCTGCCAGGTTCAGCAGAAAGGAGGGGAATCACTTTATTATTGACGTATCTCACATTCTTATTCAATTCCCAACTCCACAAGGGATTGGAGGACATGTCACTTCCTTCTCAATCCTACTGGAGAAAAAAGATGCTCATCAAAATTCTCTTATCACAAAAGGAATGAAAAACAGAAAATACCATTAAGTAAACATTGGCTATTGTTTACATGAAACCGTGTGAAAGAATCTGACTCCAAGGTTAAAAACAGAAGGCTTAGCAAAACCCAGGGCAACACCACGGGGCAGCGATGCTTCACATCCTCATTCCTGTGTGTTTTAGTGCACTCAGACACTCAGTATTTCCATCGGTGATGCAGACCCTGGAGTGTTGATGGCTCCCTTGCAGCAGGACATTGCAGGGGTGGTGTGTGCAAGGACCCCAGGCACTGTGGACTCTGTGCCCAGCCCAGGGCTCTGCCCCGGCACGGTGTGCAGCTCCTGGGCTGTGTGTACACACACACAAACACTTACTTGTTGGCAGCTTAACATATATTAAACATTCTCTGGTAGCGATGAAAGATGGCATCCTCCCAGAGTTTTGCATGAGCTAATCGGCCCTTTGTGTGAAAGTGTAGGTGGGGACTCTTCTAACAATACAACGTTGGTTAGCTCATCGTCTTGGCTTTAGGGGCATACTGATGTGCCCATCCTGCTTTCACAGCCATGAATAATCCCGCTTTGCTGCTGTCCTCTTGTATAAAAAAGGGGAGAGAGTGTAGTTTCAGGGCTTGGTGCTCAAGCCTGTTTCTCGGTACAGGGGATGAGCAGGGATTCACCTATTATTCACTGGTATCACTCTTGGCTTCAGGCTTCTTTGGGCTGCTCTTGGTATCAGAAATGATACCTATCAGCATAATTGCTATTTTTCAGCCATCAGTTGGAATAACACCCTTGAGGATTAGGCAGAAGTGATTCACTGTCAAAGTGAGAGGACCATCCACAGGAATCTGTGCTGCTCAGGGTTCATTTAATTGTTTGTTAACTGTCTGCATGGTGGAGCAGTAGGTTAAACCAACAAAATAGGCTAGAAGACCCCGATTTTGGGAGGAGGATTGATCTTAAATGTTCTTAAATGTTGATGAAATAGCCGTAGTCGAAAAAAGGAAGTGCATAATAAAAATACACGTAAGGAATCAGGTCAAGGTCCTGGCAGTATGCCAGGGGAGCTGGTAGAGGACAAGCTCCAGTCTAAGCCTACCGTGTGATGCTGTGGCCAGAAAGATACTTGTTATTAGAAGGGGTTAAGAGCACCCTCTGTCTGGAGGTTCTCTTGGTGCTGGAGAGGCCCAGGCCTCAGATCCACACTCCAGCCTTCAAATAAGATGGAAACTTCAGAGGAAGTCTGGAGGAGGACAGCAGGACTGATAAGAGGTTTCACAAAACATGACCCATAAGGAATTATTTTTTAAATTGGATTAGTTTAGTCTAGAAAAGACTGAGGGGAGCTATGAGAGGCTTCACTTGTGAAGACAGTAGCTGAAAGGGGTCTGGTAAAAGAGTGCAGTGGTCGTGGGTCTATTTGCATGGGGAAAGACAGGACCCACTTGGTTTTCTTGTCACCAAAACAGAGGAAGTGAGAGTTTAGGAAAGCTGTGTCCATAAAGAGTGGGAGATGCTGGAACTGATAATGCAGAGATCTCCATCTCTGGGAGTTTCTAAGAGCCTAAGCTGATGTGCCCTGTGAGTGGCATAGGCACAGAATGGCACACAAGGGTCTCTCCACACCTACACGATTTGTTTCAATCCATTCTGTGCGGTTTGTTGCTTTCTCGGCAGTAGCAGAAGGAATGTTGGACTCAAATTTGGTTGCTAACATGGAAAACATGCTGATAGGTGGGTATGTTTGCACAGAAAATGTTGATAAGACAGGAAAAATGATATCGTTGTCAGAAACAACAGCCAAAAGTTTTAGAAGTTCTGCTTCAAAGAAGTGTATTTAAGGAAAACGGCTCCTTTGGCAAAACATCTTTCATTAAACAAAAGATTTAGCTGGAAAAATTTGCAATGAGCTCTGCAGATTAGCAGCCCAGCACAAACCCAAGATACCTAAAGTGTAGTTCCTGATCCTGGAAATGGTTCTTTTCACCATTTGGGATTAAGCAGAGATAACACATCACCTCTGTTTGCAATGGGAAGGTGAGAAGAGAGATTGTCAGGGCAGCCGGGAAGGAGCTTCACCTGCAAAAAAGGCCATGGGAGAGTAAGGATCCAGAAGGACTCCGTGCAAGAACTGCCAGATTAGGAGGGTTGTGGTATGTCTCAGGGAGCCAAGGAAGGACTGAGCTTCAGGGGTGAGAGGCAGAAACCCAGGGCTCAGAAACTGCTGGTCCTCACAAGGCCTGCACTGCTGTGAGTTCCGCCCAGGAAGCTGGGGAGTGGGGTGGGGAGCTGCCATGTGTGTTTGCAGATGCTCCAAGCATGTGTGCTCCCCTTCTGTATGTGGGCTTTATACCCAGTTTGGGAGTTGGGTCAGAGTCTTCCAGAGCTCCAGGAGGAAGCTCCTGAGAATTTGCAGACCTGTGGTTAATGGTTCTGGAGAGCAATTTTACTTTCCCCTACTGAAGCTTGGGTAGACAGAGGGAAGTGCAACAGGAGATCCACACCAAAGATGAAGGCAGACACATCTGCCTGGCTGCCAGACTTCACAACAGCAAATTGGAAGAAAATTTAAAAATCCAAAATCAGATCTGGTCCTTGCTCTGGGAATGCAAAGAGGCCTGAAAGGCTCTGATGTAGATATTAATGCCTGGCATAAAACCACCACAGAAACTTCTGTTTCACTGGTTTTGCCATTCCTTTAATAGGAATATATCAAGTGAATATGAAGGAATGAGATCTTATTGTTAGAACAGTCTTGAGTTGGTGTCACTTCACTTAAGAGGGTGCAGTGTTCAGCCTCTGCCCACCACAGCTGAGCAGCTGCCCTCCCAAACACTTCAGGTTGCAGGCTTACACCTTAAATCAACAGTCCTGCAGGTGTGGGAGACAGGAGACCTTAACATCTCAAAAGTGGTGATTTTTTTCCTCCAAAGCCCCTGGGAGATTTGTACCCTGAGATACCATCCTTCTGTCAGGCATGGAGGGTGAGCCACCTTCATCATCACTGCTCTTAGCTTTAATTTCCAGCACAAATAGCCCCAAACCCCCCTGGACTGGGGCAATATGAGACAGACACATTGCCTCTTAATACAAAGCCGTTTGTGTTTACTCCATTACTCAGTTCCTAATTACAAGCCTTATCTCAGAGGAGCTTGGGATGGCTCTATAGTTTCAGAAGCCTCGTGGTAGAAGGGGTATTTTTTAAATACAGTGTTTCTCAGAAAGACTATCTTAAAAATATAGTGCAGTTCAAATCCTCTGCTTCCTTTAATGCTATTTTCAGGTTGGTTTTTTTTTTTTTCAAATTAGGTTTAGCAACATGCATGAGATGTTAGATTAAAGGGACGAGGCTTGGGTTTTCCGTGACTGTACAGAAATAGCTGTTCCCTGGGTGGGCCAGGTGAAGCTGAGCAGAGTTATTGTCACTTGACTTCCCCAGCCTTCTGGGTGGAGGAGGCAGGGATGGGACTGGCTGCCTGCAGGAAAGTCTGGCCAAAAGCGCTGGGCCACATCCTTTGTGGAGGTAAATCAACATTGTCTGGGTGGCGTTTCTGGAACCATGACTATTTTCATCAGGATCAGGCCTTTTCCATATGGTGAGGAAGTGGTAAAGATCACAAAGGGAAGGAAAGCTGTCCATGCATGACAATAATTGCAAGAATCTATGGGGTTTTCCTCTGTAGGTGGTGTCCTTTTCTCTAAAGAATGAAAGCGTGGCTCTTTCCCTTTAAGGAGACTTCCTGAGTAGCTCATCCCAATAAGACAACAAGCCCAGATGCCCAGAGGAAGAGCAGTGTTGTTATGAAGACACAGCCCCAAAAGGCAAATTTTATTTGCAGCTCTGCCCCGAACTTCCTGGATGATTGTGGCCGAGATAAGCAGGTCCATTGCTCCACAGCGCCCGTGCCCTCTCTGCACAGGCACGAGCTGTACATTCACTCAGGGCTTTGCACAGAAGTCCAACAAATGCAAAGCTGCAGAGAACCACGTGCTGCCCTGCTTGGCCCTGGAGGAGGGGGATGAGTTAGTGAAGCCACCATCCTTGGCTTCAGGGATCTGGATCCAGAAACAGGAAACAGCATCAGAGCAAAGCCCACCTTGCCCGATGGCCCACTGCTGGCAGATGGTGGATGTGGGTGCCCAGGGAGGAAAACAAAGTCGAGGTGAACCGAGCTGGACTTCCAGAGCTGGGAGTGGTTCGTGTGAACTCAGCAACCCTCAAAGGATTTCTAAACCTGGGAGCATGAGTAGTCCAGGATGAGCTCTCAGGGCACCTTGGGATTTTTAGCTTCCTTGGAGCAGGACTCATTTCTTCAGCTCTACGTCAGAGCTGCTGGGTCACACAGGCCTTTTGTAGCTGCTGCAAAGAACGGCCTTCCCATGGCTGTGTCAGCTCTCACAAGGAAGTGATGCTGCCTGCCAGGGAATTGAGGCTAAATGCACTGGTGTTTCCTCATGCTTTGGAAGGGAAGAGAAGTCTGGAGAGAGTTATTGTGATGTACAGGAACTTTGCCAGTATAATGCCCTGTAATAACAGCTAGTCTTCCTTCAGGTCATTAAGTTACCTATTTTTTAGTGCTCTTGTTCATAACAAACAGATTTTGAGTTTAGAGATGCCCTCCTTCTCTTTTCTTTTTCCTGACTTACTAAATATATTTGGGATGGGTTTTCTTGTTGTTTGTTTTTTTGTTTTTTGGGGTTTTTTATGGTGGTGTATCCAAATATCCTTGTTTAAGTGTCATCTTCCAAATCTCTCCTCCAAGGAGCCGTGAACAGATAACCAACACGTTTGTGCTCTGTCTCCAAGTCTCAGTGGGAACTACAGCACGAGGAACTCCTCTGAAGGGCACTACAGATGATGAAACTGGATTTAGGATAAGGAAATGTGTGTCTGCTCTCAGCTATAGTCTTGCATCTGCTTTGTCCATGCCCTAGAACCAAGCTGCACCCTGGAAGCCACAGAGCTGAGTTAGGCTGGGGGTGGGTTGAGCTTTCACCCCAGCTTGTGGTGGGGTTCGTACATCCGGGCTCAGGATGGTGTGAATGTGGCTACGTTCCACCTGGAGATGGCTGGCATCCAGGTGGGAAAGGGGCTGGATGGACAGGCAGCTGTTTGCATCGGCCAGCGTGGACATGCCCAAATTCTCCTGTGCTACTGGAGGGTACTCAGATATTCCAGTGATGAGGGCAGTCTGAGAACCTGTTTAGACCAGAACGTGGGTTTCAGTGGCAGTTTTCCGGCTGATTAATTGGGTGACTTCGTGCAAGTCTTAGCTTGCCATTGCCCTATCCAATAAATGGGAATAGCAGCATTTGTCTCCCTTTGTAAAACACTTTGAGGTCTACGGATAATCCGCCTCCTTTTTCCCACCCATCATTATGGGACCAAGTGGAATCTTACGACACATTGAGTTTCTGTGGTCTGGCGTTTGCCAAGCATCTGAGAATGACTCTTTGGCTTGAGTTTGCAACGTCTGTGAGTGCCACGTGATTTGTCATGGCAGCTCCTCGTTGAAACCAGGTCACCACTCACCTGAGAGCAACTGAGATGGGGAGAGAAGCTGAAGTGTGCACGAGGAGGATACAGACCCTGGGACACCCTGTAGCCACACGCATCAGCAATCCATCAGTAACCCACAGCACCTTGTGGTTCAAAGCTCTGCAAATACCTAAGAGTGGAAAACTCCAAACAAGAGAAGACTCCTCTTGACCACCACACTGCTCTGTGTTACCCTGGTGAGCAGCAGGCAGAGCTGGAGAAAGACCTTCACTGGGCATTTGGAGATGTTCTCACAACATAATGTTCAACAGTTTGAGTTCGAGGACCTTGTGCTGCTGTGCACAGCTGATATGTCAGGGCACAATTTCTTGTTCCTGTGGATTGTCCTTAGAATTATAGAATAGAATGGTTTGGGTTGGAAGGGACGCTAGAGATCATCTGGTTCTAACCTTCCAACCTGCCGTGAGCAGGGATGTCACCCACTAGATTGGGGCCCCATCCCCCTGGCCTTGTCCAGGGACATTTTCTCCTACGTTGGGATGCAAGTCCCTTCCCAAGATCTCATCCTAAGCAGGTACCAACAGGATGTGCAACTGAAGTTATGCTGTTTCTTACAATGACCTGAGAGAAAACTTAAATGATTGCAAGCAAATACTACAAGAGACTTGGGAACTGAAGTAGGGAGTGAATAGTTAAGAAATCAGGTTGGTGATACACAGAGATCTTCCCAAAGAACGTTGCAAGGCTGTAGGAGCCTTGGAGAGCCAGGAAACCAGCAGAGATCGGTATCAGGCAGCAATGAGCTTACAGGAGAGAGGCTGGAAGAGAGGCTTGATCACAATCTCCAAGTACTCACTAGAGGAAGGCAAATGTGGAAATGAGGCAGATGTATCCAGACATCTTCTGGCTGAAACTTGAAGCTTGAAGGTGGGGAACAGGAGCAATAGTTTCCTGCAGAGTAACACTCCAAGACTTCTCTAAGAGCTCCTGCAGTCCCTGAGGGGCTGGGGGCAAGTGTTTGGAAAAATAAACTGTAGTTGTAAGAGGAATGAGCTGGAGGGTGTCCAGTGGCGTTTGCTGTGTACAGGAGCAGATTAGGGGATCCTCCTGAGTCCTGTAGTTCAGAAACCACTGATTTGGATTCTTTCAGCCACAGCAACATTAGAGACAGCTCCATCTTCTCATTTTGTCAAGCACTGAGCCCCACCAGTGAGGGTAAAGCTTTCGAGAGGGAATAATGCTTCAAGACTCAACTCCAAACACCAGGAGCTATCTGGGCCAGCTTGAGCTGCCTCTTTTCTTGTCCTTTGCCTCCACTCTATCATTACAGGATGACAGCATCAGAATTACCTGGTGCTCTCACTTCTCCCTTAAATCAGAACGAAACCCAAACAAACAGGTAATATACCAAGAGCCCACGAGTGAGTGCAAATGAAAGGCTGCAGTTTCCCAGAGCAGTGCTCAGGGTCTGCTCCGTGGACCGGGGCTGTGAGGGGCTCAGCACCAGGCTGGGCTAGGCCCAGTGGCTGTGTGTTTCCTGAGTCCTATCAGATATCATCTGTCCATACACAAGCTGTGTTTTACTTATAAAGGAAAATGCATTACATGGGCTATAATGTACAATTTCAAAGCAGACCCACCTTAAAAACATTTTGTTTAATAAAATAACTTAATTAGAAGAGAGCTTCTGGCTGATGTGGTTGAGGCTGTGATAATTTTTCCTTCTCAAATCATTTTCTCTGTTTATTATACTTAATTATAGTGTAATTATGTATCCATCCTCTAGGCAAATTGTGCAATCAGAAAATGTGAGTGGTTCATTTGCCACTGCTGTGGGGACCAGTGTTTACATCCCTAGTACAAAATATGAGCATAATTTCTATTATTTATAGTATTACGTATATGCATACATATAAAAGAAGTTTCACACAGAATGAAGAATTGGTGTAAATATTTTATTGGCACTCATTTTTGCATCATCCACTCAGTTCATTTGCGGCCTACTAATATTGGAGACACCCAAAGCTCAGGTAAGTACAATCCTTAGCATAAATTTTCTCAAACACAAATAAAAGGCCGAGGAATGTGGAAGTTGCACAGCTGAGCTTTAATTTTGGTAGGAGGATTATCATTACTTTTAAGAGCTGTTTTTGCATTTCACTTCCTAATAGTCCAGGATTTAGCACAGCAAGAGAGAAAGGAACCTCGCAATATCCAGTTGTGGAGTGTGGGTTTGTGTTCACATTATGAGTTCAGACTAATCTATTTTTAGCCATGTGCTCCATGAACTTTCTAGCCATGGCAGCCCTGACTTTAGCAGACTGGGTTGTTTGTTCTTCTTCTTACTTCCCTTGATGGGAGTTGACAGATCATGTTTGAACATACCAAAATGTGAAGCCAAGTGTCCAAATCTTGAAAACCTTCCTGAGATGGATGTTTTCTCCTTTGGCCAGCTCTCAGTGTGAACACAAACTGAATTCCCATTTGGCAATTTCAGCTTCTCTCTCTGTGCTTATTTTACAGAACGAAGCCACTTTCACCAGCAGAGCAGGTGGAGGAGGTGACACATCTGCTGCTGGAGCTCAGCCCCCCGTGTTTGTTACAGCTGGCCGAGGTGAGGCATCCACCTCACCATCCCACCCAGAGAAGGAGAAAGGAGGTGATTCTTGATCATCCTCACCAGCACTGCAGCTGCCCCACGGCCTCAAACAGCCTTTAGCTCTCCCCACCCTCAAAATGCAACCACTGCCCCATTCCTCCCTCTCCCTGAGAAGAGAACTGTCAGTTGTGGTCTCTGAGGGAGAGGCACTGCCCCAGCCAGCCTGGAATAAAGCTACAGAGTGGAGAATCAAAGCCCAGATCCAGGCAGATACTTTGTGGTAACCTAAGATCCCAAGAACATCTGGGGAGATTTTTCAAAGGGTAGGGGTAGGGGCTGTTGCTCCATCCTGGCCCGCTGGGGAGCTGCATTCACACACACACAGGTGGGCCAAACCAGCCCAAAGAGGGTGGAAATAGCCACGGCACTGCTCCCTGCACAGCCACTGCTGGCGGTAGCAGCAGATGGGACGCAGCACGTGGAACGCCACGTGCCGAGAGCCCCGAGCCTGGAGCAGGCAGCAGCTCCACGGAGAGCTGAGGGACCGCAAGACCGGGTGCTGACTCAGTCCACAGCGAGGAGGCATCTCCCCGAGCGGGATGAGATGGGAGCAGTAGGTACGTAAGATGTTTTTGTTTTTTCCTGATGTTATCCCCGTTTTCCCAGGTCCCAGGCTCAGACAGCCGTCTGCCATGCGCTTTGGCCAGACACCGAGACGCTAACCATGAGCTGGCACTGCTGCCATGAGCAAAGGGACAATGCCATGGAGTGTCTGGGCTGTGCCAGCCTGTTCCCGCAGGGATTTTGCAAGGGGAGAAGTAGGTTGGGACTGGGCAAGGGGTGCTCTGGCTCTCTGCCAGAGGAGGATTTGTCCATTACAGTCTCACTTGCTTTCGGAGTGTGGCCGGAAAGGGAGCATTGGAATATTTGTTGGGGGTTTTCCACATTTTGCTATGAAACCCTTGGGGTTTCCATGCCTTAAATTTGGGAGCACGTACCTTGGTAAGCAATTTTACAGGTGCCTTGCTCCAAGGTGATGCTTCCCACCTGTTGGTTTGTAAATGCTATGGAATGAGTGGTGCATTTAACTATTTCTGAGCAATGGGGAAGCTGTGGTGCAGTTTACCTGAGGTCAGGCAGAAATCTGAAGGCTTGGAGCAGGAGTCAGACTGCCAAGTCCCCAGCAGCCAGGCACAAGTGGGGCTCCTCCGTCCTTTCTGTCCTTTCCTCATTTTCTTTCCCCTTGTGTTCCTAGGGGGCAAAAATGGAAGAGGGGGAAATTAAATGTAGATTATAAACTCCAGCATCTGTGCTAGGGGAATCTGCAACCAGGTGCAAGTGGATAAATTTGATCCAATATTGGCCACTGATTCTTAAAGAACTTTTTTTCTCAGAGGGAGCTGGTTCAGAAACCAGCCCAAGAGCTGAGACCCCGCAGCTCTGAGTGACAAGGGCCACTCTTCCTAGCTGAAGTTAAATCAGCTGAATTTTCAGTTATTGGGAAGCCATAAGGGAAGCTTGGCCTATTTTTATATCTTGGAGCCCCCGTGGAAACCTCAGCCCCAGAAATGTGTTTCCAGCACTGCTTCATCACACACTGAGCCTCGCACAGTGTCCGGGGGAGCATTGCACCCATATCTGAGCTGTCGGGAGCTAAAGCCAGCAGAAGTAGCTTTCCATTCACACCTTCAGTTTTCATGTCAGCATGCCATAATGACATGAGGCAGCAGATGGATGCAGACCAGAAGGAATATTTGGACATATTAGGCAATGGGGATTGGTCCGTTCAGCTCACACATCTCCAGCTGAGACATCACAAGGCTGCAAAGGACCAAACTGAAAGCTTCTCATAAATAGAACCAAAATGGGCTTTGCCCAGGTTTATTGAACATTGTATTTAAACCACCAGCTCCTGTCCCAGTCTGCAAAACCCAAACCCTGCCCTTTAAATTGCTGACAGAATGACCCCATTTTCACTGGGTTCAGTCTTTCTCAGAGCTGACACCTTTCCGCTCTGGGGAAGGGCTGAACAGCAGACATCCAGCTAAAATCCTGTGTCAACAGATAAAGGTAAAACACGCTTTTCAGTCAGCTATGGGATATGTTTTCCAAAGGCTTTGGTGTCTCTGGTCTTCTCTAGTTTGTCTGTGAAAATATTACTTTGCATAATAGACGAGAACAACGCTCGACCATCTGGTAGCAACACCATCCGTGTATAATTTAGGTTGCTTCACTCACTCTCCCATCAGCAACAGGAACGGAGCTTCCTTCTTGTTTCCCTTGATCTCTCAGCCCTGTTCTAGAAAGTCAAAGCCAGAAGCAGCCATGGGGGAGTGAACTGTACCCTGAACTGGGTTTTGAATTTTGAAGGGCATCTCTGCTTGTGAATGAGAGTCCTTCACAACTAGGATATTTCAATTCCGTGTGAGCAAAGGGATGAAGGACTCAGTAATCCCAGTTGGGAGAGGACACTGGGTATCATCCCATATGCAAATGCCTCTTTCACCTCCAGCAAAGCCTGGGGACTGGGATGGCATCCCCTGGGCATCGTGCCTGGGGAATCACCACCGAGGTCGGTGTTACCGGGCAGCACCACACACGCATCCAACAGGGCAGTGCTGAGCCCACTCGTGTCCAGCGTGGAGAGATCTCTGTCACACCTGAGGGACACCCTGGGGCCTGAGCCACCTCTTCATCCCCATTGCTGCTGCTCTTAGAAACCTGAACCAGGGAAACTACCATTTGAAAATATTCCTCTATGCCGGGAGGAATATCCAGACCTGTACTCCTGTTTATCCACTCTTGGTGAGCGTAGTCAGACAGTGAAGGCCTGGATGCTGGAGTTTATGGCTTAAACCAATGGGATTATTCATGAGTTGAGAGATAACCGTGTGCTTTTATGCTTGGCTGGAGCAGCGTCTCAAGCTGACAGCTGGGAGTCAAAAGCTCTGAGTCACCGGGTCCCTCCTCTCTCTCCTTCCTGTGTGACCAGTCTGCCCATGTCTGCTTCCCTGCCTGCCGCATAAGGAGGATGACAATCGCTTTTATCTGATGGTTGCTTTCAAATGGCCCTAAAGGCCTCTTCTGGCCTGATGAAAATTCAGTAGAAGCTGGACTAGCATGGAAAGATGGGAGGACATTTAACTAATGAAAGCGCTGGGGCTCAGGAAGGCAATTACATCCTTTCTTCCTCCCCACATTCCCACACAGGCTACTGGTGATTGCTGCAAAATCTTCTATGGGCAGAGAGGAGTGGGAGGCCATGGAAAGGGTGAGACAAGGCCTCTGAGCTTGGGGAAGCCTCTGTGGGGTGGTGGTTGGGGTGACCAGCACAGCAGGTTCCCAGCAGAAGTTACACCTTAAAAGAGGCTCCTTTCAATTAAAAACTTGATCCTGCAAGCCTCTGCTTCACCTATGTACTTTGTAAAACAAAAACATGCACAAGAACTAGAGACAAAGAGAGATACCTGGGCCAACTGAATGTATTTTATGCCCCAGTTTGCAGTAAGTTCCCCAAGAAGTGACCGAGAGAGGTTTCCACATTTAGCATGTACCTCTCTAAATAAAAGATGATTTTAAATACAGACTCCATCCCTTCTGCTGTGGGGTCTGTCTCCCTGTGGACCTGTGCAGAGCAAGCAGGGCAGCACCGACTTGCAGGACCCACTCAGTGCTGAGTTTTAGGAGAGACAAGCAGTGTGAAGTGCCCAGGGTGTAAAGGGCTGGCTGGATCGAGGGCTGAAGGTGCCTTTTCCTGGGCCAGTTGCCCCCTTGCCACCATTCCTGGGAGGAGAAGCTGCTCCTGCAGCCCTGCTTCAGTGCACCCCCCTTTTTGGGGGATGCTGGCTTTGGCATATGCCTGTAAGATGGGCTGTTCTGCACCTCCCTGTTGGTTAGCAAGTCAAATAAGAGAGTGTGAGAAACCCTGTGCAGCTACAGCTGCTGTGCCCAGGAGAGTGTGCAGGCAGAGCAGCTGTGGGCATCCTCCCAGCTGCCCCAGCATTAGTAAATACAATTGCTCTCACTTTCCATTGATAGACATCAAAAAGCAATTAAGAATCAAGCTCTTCAAATTGATAGGTCTCCTGAATTTGAAACATTTTTCATTATTTGGCGGGTATCACTGCCTAGATTAGATTATTTTTTTAAAGGGAAGATTAAAATAAACAGTATTTATGGTTTAATTATTTGAATGACTAAGAAGCTCCAGCTTTATTTTAACTTCACAGAGGACCAGGAGATGTTTTTAATGATATGTTTTACTCACACAGGACCTTTCATCCAAGAATCTCAAATTGCTTTTCAAATAATTAATTAATCCTTGTACCTCTCCATGAGACAGTTATTATCTCTGATGTTACTGATGGGTAAGCAAAGGCACAAAGACGTCAAGGCACAAACTGTTTTCCAAATATTAATTAACTAATTCTCTCACCACTCTGTGAGACTGTTACTATCTCTGCCACTACCGGTGGGTGAACTAAGGCACAAATCTGCGAGTAACTCACCCGAGGCCATGCAGGTGAGTCAGGAGCAGAACTGGGAATAGCCATGACCGGTCTCTGAGCTCATTGTTTCCAGCAAGTCCTACACCATATTCCTGTCAATGGCCAGCACATCCCCTGGTGTGAAGCACGGCTGAAACCAGCTGCTTTAGGAAAATACTTCCTCTGGTCTGTCTTCATCCACTGGAGATGATGTTTGCCCACACCAATCTGCAGTTTCTTTTGAACTTCTTGCGGCTGGTGGAAGCCGGAGTAACTGTGAGGAGAAATGGTTGGTTTAAAGGGCCCAGGGAGCTTTGAGATGCTCTGGTGGTGGGGCTGTCCAGCAGCACGCAGTGGTTCTAGAGCTCATCCCTGTGTGGCAGCCTCAGGCTCAGCCAGGCACAGGGTGCCACATGCAGGGATTGGTGGCTCCTCTGTCGTGTGTCCCACCCTGCGGCCCCGGAGCAGGCACGTGCAGGGCCCCAGGTGCAGTAACACAGCTGCTGAACCCGTGTGTGTGCACTGCCTTGCTTACCCACCTCCTTGGGCACATGGCAGTGGGGTATCTTTAAGGGTCTGTGCACGGGAATGTGGAGAAATGTGGGGACCCTGAGGGCCAGGGCCCCTCAGCAGCCAAACCCACCCTGTCCCCTGCACGGTCCGTCAGCTGGGACTTGGTGTGTGTGTATCCCATGGAGCAAGAGCTTTCTGTCCTCCCCAGGAGGAAAAGGCAGGAAGCTGGAGGCTCTCTCTGCCCCCAGAAAGGGTCCAGCTGTAGGATTCTCTTCACAGGCACCTGAACCCTCACCACGAGCACATCCCAGCTGAGCTATTTCAAACATGGGCTTGGCCCCATCAAATGCAGTCTCATTTCCACATGAAAGGGCTGGAGGAATATGAAGTCAGCTCATCTGTATTGATAAAAATTTGGCATTAGTTTCCCCCAGTTATCTAAACTCTCTGTGTACATTAATCACAGTGCAAAAACCTGGAATATGGGGTGCATCTCAGCTGTTTTTCTGGGGGTGGGTTTTTATGGGTTGGCTTTTGGGGCTTTTTTTTTTT